>ML790833.1:433462-497608 GCA_009831015.1 Picea engelmannii
CTTGGCAAAGAACCCTGCTTATCATTCAAAGACAAAGCACATTGATGTTCAATATCACTTTGTAAGAGACATGATTGAAGAAAATAAAGTATCATTGATGAAGGTGGACACTTTGAAGAATGTTGCAGATTCATTAACAAAATATTTGATCACTGAGAAGTTCTCTTGGTGTAGAGGATCCATGGGCATTGCTACCCTGGATTGTTGACTATGTAACCCTGTAACCCCCTGTGTGCAAAGAAAACAACAAGTGGGAGAATGTTGGGTATGTGTTATATTCTTTGCACGAGTAGTAGTGTCTGAGCATTTGCGCCAGGCACGTAGGGGGGTTAGAGGGGGGGTGCAGGGGTTCGGGGGCAGCACCCACGAATTTTTTTTTTGGGACGATATATTTCCACCGGGATGACATATTTTCGGGACGACATATTTCCAGGACGACATATTACTGGGACGACATATTTCCGGGACCACATGATATTAGGTGGTTTTTCGGCACATGGTTTTTTGCCGATGGTTTTCTATTTTCGGTTAAGGAATTAGGGTTTTGGACTAATCCAGGTCATTGGGTTAAGGTTTTGGATGCTGCTGGCTTCTATATGTATATTGTATTGTAAACAATGTAACACAATGTATGAATATAATATATGCTGGTTTTCCCAGTTTGGGTTTCCAAGTGAAAAATCTTTGTGTAATGTTTGTATTTTCCATTGTATCTTTTCTGTTCTTTTCTTAATATCATTTTGCAGTAGATATTGTACAAGGTTAGAATTTACAGAGGAGACAGTGATTTGGAATCGAGAGTTTCGAATTCCCGGTTCGTAAAATCCCGGGGGAAGAAAACCATTTCAGCATTTCGGTAATTCGGGGTCCGGAAGGTATAAGAGGTAGACAATTTTGGATCGAGCATCACAAACTCCCTGTACATGAAATCACGCCAGCCGTTGGATCAAGGAGATATCCACAACCATTGATTTTCTTTGAAGTAGAACATCAACATTTCGATATTTCAGGGTTCGATATACCGGGAATATTGATGATAAAGAACAGGCAGTAGTAAAGGGAAAATCCCAAAGTCACGAAACGTGACAGGACTTAGTGTGGATTTTAGGATTTGGTACTTTGGGTTTTGGGACTCCACAAGTCAAGAGGCAGAGTTTCACATCAATGCAACTCCCAAAATCACGAAATCCGGTATCCTGAAAGGAAAAGGGGAAAATCCCAATGACAGTTGGGTGTTGATCATGGGGTTCATGACGATGAATTTTCACGCGAGCATAACTCAGAAGGACCTATGAAACACACTCAATAGGGTGTGTGAAGAATTTCCCGAGAGGAAATAAAAGAGTCAGTCAGACTCTAAGGGACAAAATTGAAAGATCCTGTGTGGACCTTGACCTGAGGGTTTTGGGGTCTGCGTCAGTGTCGTATCAGAGCATAGAAAGAGTTATTTTCTTTTTGTAGCAGAGAAAAGAGAAAATATTTGCAGCCATGCCACCGAGAAGGAGAGAGAGGCCAATGCCTGATCCATCAGTGGAAAGAGAAATGCGTGAACTATGTATTAGGATTGATGCCATGGAGACAACACATAGGCACATATTCAACGCTGGGGTATCAGCGAGGATGAAAGTGAAAATGAAGCTGGAAACAAAGGAGAAGAAGTTGCAGTAGATGAACGCCTATTTAGGTCTGTTGTAAGGATAGGTGCTAGAGAAAAAATGGACATTCCAGTATATGAAGGAAACTTGGATTTTGAAGAGCTTCTCGACTGGATTAGAGCTCTGGATAAGTATTTTGACTATGAAGATGTAGAGAAAAACAAGAAGGTCAAACATGTTGTCACAAGACTTAAATCACATGCATCATTATGGTGGGATGAACTGCAAGATGACAAACACTATAAGGGCAAGCAAAAAATCAAGATTTGGGATAGAATGGTTGCAAATATGAAGGCAAAATTCATACCCAAAGATTATCAAATTACTCTGTTTCGGAGAATGAAGAATTTGAGACAGAAGTTGGGTTCAGTGAAAGAGTACACTGAGGAGTTCTACAAGATAAACATCAGAGCAGGTCACCAGGAAAGTGATGATGAAAAGGTTGCCAGATACATGAATGGTATGTGGTATGACATTCAAGATGAGATGAGCATGATGATCCTTCAGAATATGGAGGATGCTTATCAGATGGCTCTGAAAGCTGAAGAGAAGATGAGCCGAAAGCAAGGTCAGAGAGGCTGAGGTAGATGTCAAACCAGAGGCAAACCAATTGCCCAGGACAGAAATCAGAAACCTAAAGAAGAGTAGAAGAAACCTCAAACTCAAACTGATAGAGGTGGAAGCTCACAGAGAGGGCAATATGCTGATAGAAATACTTTTCCTCGTACCAAAGGAAGAGGAAGAGGCAGAGGTGGAGAAATACAATGATTTACCTATGGAAAAAATGGACACAAATCTTATGAATGCCCAAATAGAAATAAAGAATGAGGTCAAACTGACATTGCTGAAGCATAAGGGCAGAATGTTGAGGTAGAAGATGTTGAGGCGGAAGATCACTAATGATGAGGAAAGTTCTCTTAACGCCAGAGAAGGAGGTAGAGAATCCAACCCAAAGGAACAAACTGTTTCAGACTGCTTGAAAGGCCAAAGACAGAGTATGCAAGGTCATCGTGGACAGTGGTAGAACAAACAACCTCGTTTCTACAGAGATGGTAGAAAAGTTGGAGCTGGAGACTATTGAACATTCAAGCCCATATAGAGTTTCGTGGCTACAAAATGGACAACAGGTAAATGTCACTAAACAATGTTTAGTTGAGTTTAAAATAGGGGGATATAAGGATGAAATACTGTGTGATGTCATTCCCATTGATGTTTGTCATCTATTGCTGGGTAGACCATGGAAATATGACAGGAATGTGATTCATGATTGGAGAAAGAACACATACACCTTGGAGAAGAATGGGAGAACTCACATGTTGTTGTCGATTTAGGATAAAGAAGTAAAACCTGAGGTAAAAAACATTGTACTTCTCAGGAGTGGGAAGGAAATTCTTAAGGAGGTTAAGAAGAAGGAAGACACATAATTCATTTTGGTCAGGAAACCTAGAATGGTTTTAACCAGTACAAGAGTGGATGATTTACCAGAGGAAATCCAAAGGTTACTGGAAGAGTTCGTTGATATAGTAGTGGACGAACTGCCTTGTTCGTTACCACCAATCAGAAATATAAGTCATCATATTGATCACATACCTGGAGCTAGTTTACCAAACAATGCAGCGTATAGATTGACGCCGCAGGATAATGAAGAGGTCAAAAGACAAGTCCAAGACTTAGTGGACAAGGGATTGGTTAGAGAAATCTTGAGTCCATGTGTTGTTCCAATAGTGCTCAGCCCAAAGAAAGATGGAGGCTAGAGGATGTGTACAAACTCAAGGGAAATCAATAAGATTACCATCAGATATAGATTTTTGTTGCCAAGGATGGATGATTTGATGGATTGCTTGAGTGGAGAAAAATATTTTTCAAAGATTGATTTGAAAAGAGGTTATCATCAAATTCGGATGAGAGAAGGTGATGAATGGAAGACAACATTCAAGACAAATGAAGGGCTGTATGAATGGCTTGTTATTCCATTTGGATTAACAAATGCACCTAGTACTTTCAGGAGGTTGATGAATGAAGTCCTGAAGGATTTCATCGGGAAATTCGTCATTGTATATCTTGAAGATATACTAATTTTCAGTAGAACAGAAACATAGCACTTGAAGCATTTGGCTACAGTGATGAAGAGATTACAACAAGAGAAGTTGCTGATAAATATGAAGAAATCATCATTCATGAGGGAAGAGCTCATTTATTTGGGGTTTTTTATCTCTACAGATAATCCAAAAATGGATTCAGATAAAGTGGAGGTGATTAAGAATTGGCCATCACCAAAGAGTATATTTGAAGTTAGAATCTTTCATGGATTGGCTAGTTTCTACAGGAAATTTATCTGAAATTTGAGTGGAATTAGAGCACTGATGATGGACACGATGAAGAAAATACATAAGTATTTTCACTGGACAGAAGAAGAAGAGAAAAGTTTCAATCTGTTGAAAAGGAAGATTACTGAACAACCAATTTTGGTGTTCACATATTTCAACAAGACGTTTCAGGTCAAATGTGATGCAAGCAAATTTGCAATAGGAGCGGTCTTGAGCCAAGACGATAGATCGATCGCATACTTCAGTGAGAAACTGAATGAAGATAAAGTGAAGTACTCCACATATGACAAGTAATTCTATGTGATTATACAAGCGCTAAAGAAATGGAGGCATTATTTGGTTCCTAAAGAGTTTGTCTTGTATAGTGACAATCATGCTTTACAATTCGTGACTCAACAGGAGAAGTTGAACCAAAGACATGTTAAATGGGTTGAATATATGCAGAATTTTAATTTTGTAATTAAACATATTTCTGGAACTGCTAACAAAGTTGTTGATGATTTGAGCAGGAAATGTTTGCTTATGCAGGAGTTTAGAGTTAAAACATTGGGTTTTGATAACCTCAAGGACATGTACAGAGATGATCCAAATTTCAAAGAGGCGTATGAGGCATCTGAGAATCTAATTCTCAGGGACAGAAGTCAATGGACTAAATATATGATTCAATATGGATTATTATTCAAAGGCAATCAACTGTGTATTCCAAAATGCTCCATGAGGGAGAATCTGTTGAAAGAAAAACATAGTGGAGGATTGGATGGTCATTTTGGTCATGATAAAATGTTCTCGAAATTAAATAGCTCATATTTTTGGCCAGGGATGAGGACCGATGTCAAAATATTTGTGACAGATGCAAGATTTGTCAACACTCAAAAGGAAAAGGGTAGAACACAGGGTTATACTAGCCATTACCCATACCCGAGAGGCCATGGGATGCAATGAGCATGGATTTTATATTGGGGCTGCCAAGGACACAAAGAGGGTTTGATTCAATCTTTGTGGTGGTAGACAGATTTTCAAAGATGGCACACTTTATACCATGCCGGAAAACCAGAGATGCAACTCATATTGCAAACCTACTTTTCAAATAAGTCGTCAGACTTCACGACTTAGCAAGGAGTATTGTTTCAGATCGGGATACCCAGTTCGTGGGAAATTTCTGGAGAACTTTATGGAAGAAGATGGGGACAAGTTTTTCATTTATCTCAGCATATCATCCTCATATGGATGGGTAGACAAAAGTTGTGAACATGAGCTTGGGAGGATTGCTGAGGAGCCTAGTGACTGAACACCACAGTTAGTGGGATCACATTCTGCCACAGGCTAAATTTTCTTACAATGATTCACACAACAGAAGCACGGGGCAGATTCCATTTCAGATTGTTTATGGAATGCAACCCAGGGGAGTTTCTGAATTGAAAGATTTGGAACAGGATGAAACTAGAAGTGATAGTGCAGAGGATTTTGTAGAGGCAATGAAGGAACTTCACAGCCAAGTGAAGGAACAACTGCAAAACTTGAGCCAAGAGTATAAATGTAGAGCAGATCAACACAAGCGAGAACTTCAATTTGAAGTTGGTGATCTAATTCTTGCACATCTGAGAAAGAAAGGTTCCCAAGGGGAACATATAACAAACTGAAAATGAATAATATTGGACCATGCAAGGTCATAAAGAAATTTGGGGCAAACACATATGAGATCGAGTTACCCAATGGAATCAAAATTTCACCGATATTCAATATCTCAGATTTGTACCCTTACAAAGCTGAAGAAGCAGGAGAAGGCAGTGAACAAACAAAGGTTTAGTGGGTTAAACAACTGCCTGTAGCAGAAAATCCACAGATGGAAAGTATACTTGACAAGAGAGTCAGCAAGAGAACCAGGAGAAAAGAGTATTTTGAGTACTTGGTCAAATGGAAGGGACATCCAGTTGAAGATGCTAGTTGGGAAGATGAAGCATAAATTAGAAGCATGTGAAGATAGTGCAAGAGCTCATGAAAAGGAGTCCATGAAAATTTTCAAGCGAGGGAGTATGATGCAGGAGCATCATCAACAACAAGTGAGTGTGAAGGCAAAAGCTAGCTAGGAAAAGCGCCAGCCCATTTTGGCACGTTTAAAAAAATATTTTGAAATGTTTTGAAAGTGACTGCGTGGAAATTAATGTAATGAACTAAGAGGCATACTTGCATTTAAACCTTAGACGATGTAATAGATCTAGGGTGATTTGCTCTAATCTAAAAATGTAAAGAGGCATTTAAGCCCAGTTAATGAAAGTAAGTAGATTTGAAATGTAGATTAGACAGTTTTAGGAGAAAGAGGGAAAATGACTATAGACACCCTCATCTTTATATAATTGAATCATTAAGCACATAAGAGAAGAGAAGAGAGTAATAGCAGAAAGTTGTGTTGGAGAACCCATGTACATAAGTTTTGAGTTACTATATGGAGCTTTGATTCAGACCATGGTGTTATGATGCTTTCTATTTTTACATGCTGAATAGTGTGCTTTTGTGGTTGTATTATCTCTATTTTTCATTACTGTTATGCTTTGGTAATGTATGATTTCATGTAAATGTTTGAATTCTAAGAGAGTAAGAGGATGAGTTTCAATTGTTTCTCTTTCTGAGCGAGATTTCCTGCAAGGAGTGCAGTGAAAACGTCTACAAGGTGTGCATTGACAAGTTTCAGGGTTTACCTCTGAAAGCTCAAGAGAGATAACATTGTTTCCATTCCAACAGAAGTGTGGTTTAATCCCAGGAGCCATGCAAGGTGTGTGCAGGGTGGTCGAGACCTTAGAACTTATCAACTAAGGTTGAAACATTGAAGGACTGTTGTTGTAGAGAAAGTGCACAGATTTGGGAGTTGGAGTACGCTGAAGTATTTGAAGGATTCCCTCAAGGAGTGCATGCAGGAGTCTTCTTGAAGACCTGAGTTTGCGAAGAAATCTCAGAAGGGTTAGGGCCTTTGAATCATTCAAGAGAAAGCGGGAAGCTCAAGTCGTCATGCAAAAGTTACTCCTCAGAGAAGAATTGCAGAGTCGATTTTGAGCCAGAGGTTCTTGAGGAGGAAACTGAATGGTCAGAATTCTCTAAGGAGAAATCCCGAAATAGTGAGGACCATCGGATCTAGGAAAGTTGTGGGGGAGTTAAGCATTGGAAAAATCCACCTTCGAAAGGTAGGATTTAACGTGGACCGTTGATTTAGATTATTGGACAATCGAGATCATTTCGACATTTTAGGGGTCATAAGTCCGAAGTGTGGGAAAAACCTTTGGTTGATCGAATCCCCAAAACGCGAAAAGAGTTTTCGTGTATAAAGGTAAAGAGTGATGAGGTCAAAATTTTGGAACTTCGAAATTTGGGGTTTCGGAGGTCCTGAGGATGAGTGATCGGGATAAATGGAGGAGGAAAGCCAGAAATCACAAGTCACAGCAGGACATTTGTAAGAATTTCAAGAATTGACATTTCAGCATTCTCGTTGACAAGGAGTAGAGTGCTCCACATAAGAATTTTTGAAATCACGAAACGCGAAATACCTTTGGAGGAGAGTTTCAACATTTTGGCATTTCGAGATCTCAATGATAAAGTGATTTGGAATCAATAGTTTTGAAATCAATGTTCGTGAAATCCCGGGGGAAGAAAACCATTTTGGCATTTCGGTAATTCGGGGTCTGGAAGGTATAGGAGGTAGAGAGTTTGGGATCGAGCATCACAAACTCCCAGTACGTGAAATCGCGCTAGCCGTCGGATCAAGGAGATATCCAGAGCCATTGATTTTTTTTGAAGTAGAACATCAACATTTCGGTATTTCGGGGTTCAACATACCGGGAATACTGATGACAAAGAACGAGGAGCAGTAAAGGGAAAATCTCGAAGTCACGAAACGTGATAGAACTTAGTGTGGATTTCGGGATTTTGGTACTTTGGGTTTCGAGACTCTAGGAGTCAAGAGGCAGAGTTGGACATCAATGCAACTCCCAAAATCACGAAATATGGTATCCCGAAAGGAAAAGGGGAAAATCCTAATGATAGTTGGGTGTTGATCGTGGGGTTCATGCCAGTGAATGTTCACGCGAGCATAACTTAGAAGGACTCGTGAAACACACTTAGTAGGGTGTGTGAAGAATTTCCAGAGAGGAAATAAAAAATCCAGTTAGACTCTAAGGGGCCGAAATTGAAAGATCCTGTGCAGTCCTTGACCTGAGGGTTTCAGGGTCTGCGTCACACATCCTCTTGTGGAATTGCATAAATTTGCATGTTGCATAAAGTTTCATAAAGTTTCATAAAGTTGCATAAGTTGCATAGTTGCATAAGTTGCATGTTGCATAAGTTGCATGTTGCATAAGTTGCATGTTGCATAAAGTGTCATAAAGTTGCATAAGTTGCATGTTGCATAAAGTTCCATAAGTTGCATTGTTGCATAAAGTTGCATAGTTGCATAAAGTTGCATAAGTTGCATAGTTGCATGTTGCATAAAGTTGCATAGTTGTATAAATTCCATAGTTACATAAACTTGCATATAGTTGCATAGTTTCATAAGTTCATTTTTTGCATAAGTTGCATGTTGCATAAAGTTGCATAGGTTCCATAAAGTTGCATAAGTTGAATAACTATGGAACATATGCAACTATGCAACTTATGAAACTTATGCAACTTTATGCAACTATGAAACTTATGCAACTTTATGAAACTATGCCATTTATGCAACTTTATGCAACTATGCAACTTTATGCAACTTATGCAAGTTGCATAAAGTTGCATAGTTGCATAAAGTTTCATAAGTTGCATAGTTGCATAGTTGCATGTTGCATAAAGTTGCATAAGTTGCATGGTTGCATAACTTGGATAGTTGCATAAGTTCCATAGTTGCATAAACTTTCATATAGTTGCATAAGTTTCATAGTTTCATAAAGTTGCATGTTGCATAAAGTTGCATAAAGTTACATAAGTTCCATAAAGTTGCATACAGTTGCATAACTTGAATAGTTGCATAAAGTTTCATATAGACCAAGACTCCCACATCGTGGATTTTTTCCACATATGAACATATAAACATTAAAGAATCTAGAGAGAGAGAGAGAGAGAGAGAGAGAGAGGAATAACTTTGTGGAGTTCTCCCCTCTCCCTCATATTCCCAAATGGAGGCTAATATTAACTTCCTACTGATCATGCACAGTTGGTAACCCCAAAGGACTTGGTGGGTTTTCATACGGAAATACACCTTTGGTGATACGACCAAACCAACTGAGTTATACCTTGGGGATACATAAATATGGACATGGATAACTTCAATATCTACGTGGGCCAATGGGATGCCAAATATCTTGATCTCTAAAATCTTGTGTTTCAGTAAAATCAAGGAAGGTTATGTGTTATCACCTTCATTCCATGCCATTTCTAAGATCGATTAGGTGACAATGGGACTTTTTAGGGATTGTGAAGTAACTATGTGTGATAATCATATGGAGATAAGGGTGGACTCATTGAATATTTCCAATTTTAATCCAATGGAGGACCTCCTAAGCTACCCCCTACATCAAATATTATTTGCATTGAATGGTGATGGGGAGTGGAATAAACAAGGAAAGCATCCTAGTGGGTGTGCATCTATGCTTGTACAACGTGTGGAAGTTGTTGGAAACGATTAATATGATTATGGGAAGGATGATTGATGGATATATGGATTTTCTATCCCACATTGTGGTGCCTAAAAGGTGTTTAAGGATCTCCTAGCACTGGATACATGCTATGGTAAATAAATCCCTCTTACACTTCATTCACTTGGTTTCTTTGGGGTAATATATGATCCTTATTTATTGAATGAGTAGGTATGGGTATTACAGGATGCATCCCATTCCCAAAATTTAGGAAATGTAGTAGATGATAATGAAAGCACATCGTGAATGATCTCTAAATAGAGGAAGGCCATCTCTTTAGTTGATAAAATTAGGGAAAGTAAGATAAACAATAGGACTAGTATAGTAAAGTTAAGGAATGAGAGGATGGATGTGGAAATAGACTAAGTAGGTATAAATGAAAACAACCTAGTGTATGCAAAAACAACGTCGATAAGAATTTTTTTAAACCAATAAAATGGGGAAATAAACCTTTATTTACTGGATGTAAAAACTATGGAAGAGTAAGTAAGGGTATTCATTAAAGTTTTATATGATGGAAATAGGCTTTGTTACCTTTTTATTCAAGAAAATATTGTACAGGGATGAGATTGGGAGAGGTTTATGGTGAAGCCTAAATTTGACACTTTAAGAGTTAAAGAAAATTTGGCCATTATTTTGGCTAAACTACCTTATCTCATCATGGAACTATGGGATTAACAAGTTTAAATGACATAAGTAATAGGTCAATGGATGATAGAATAAAATGCATGGAAATCTCATCACTGGTTATGGAAAAACAATTCATAGAGTTAGACCTTAGGGATGTTCTCCTGGGTGACATTAAGATTTTGTCAGGTGGAATGGAGCCCATATAGTTTATGGAATACATAAACATCCCTTTCAGATAGAGTTTTGTAGAACCAATGGACATTTAAAATATTCATGTCTAAAGAGGGGTTAGAATGACATGATAGATGATATAAGCCAAATGTTAAGCCATTCTAGGTATGGTAGTTATAATTTAAGAATATTTCAAGTTCACCCAAATTATTCTTGGAAACTTGTTCCATATTGTAGGGGAGAAATTCCCACATCCCACTTTTCACATTGGGAAAAAGGAAGAAACAAAAACTAGTAGACATTACAAACAAATATTCATGGCTAATAAAGAAATGAAATCTCTGTTATTTTATGAAATCAATAGTTTGCAATCTTAATTAGGTATGTAAATTGAACATAAATGAAAGGGAAGGGGGTTTTGGTCATTCCCCACCCACACATATCCTTATTTATGATGGAAACTACAAGATATAAAAATGTGATGATGAAGGAACAAATCCAACAAAAAAATCTTAATACATTGAAGGAGTAGGGCCCATCCCTACTAAGTTTACTTACGAAGGTGTAACACAAAAATGAAACCTTGATGTAGCAAGTTGAAAAATGTAGCATAAGAAAATATAGGAAAGAGAAGGCCACAAAAGTACCCTCTATTGATATTTTTTAGAGTGATTCATATTCAAAGAAGGACGAGTACTCCCTCCCAAGATGTAACACAATATACCTCCCAAGATCATATAAAATAAAAAAGGGCAATGACCTTGTAGAGGGTAGAGGAGGGGGTTTGGAAATTCAGACTAGAGCTACCATTCAAAAGTGTCAAGGAAGGAAGTAGTGTATACAACTATCTAAGGAAGAAGAAAAGTTTGAGGTTAATAGGGGATGTAGAGATCAATAAAAAAGGCCCTTAGAATAGGGATAACCTCATTAAAGAGGAAGTAATGATTTATGTGTCCATAAATATAATGGGTTTGGAAGCACCTCTTAAACACAAATCTTTGAAAAGAATGATCCAAAATTATAAGTAGATGTTCTCTTTGTACATGTGGCTATGTTAAATAACAAAGATGTAGTGGGATCACTCTAGCTATACTAAAAGGGTGGAATTTTGTTGTGAATAGTGCTATAGGTTGATCAAGAGAATTGGTAGTTGGATGGAGGTAGTCATGCAAGATTAATATATATATATATTGGATTCTACAATAATGTGCACCGTTTATGTGATTTATTTGAAAAAATAAATTAATTTTGAAAATAGATATGGGCCATGTCATAAAACAAAGGATCAATAGATAAAAATTGTGGGTGAGGCCTACTTCTTAGAACACATAGATAGATGAGGGGATCTAAATTTGGTATTGAGAAGAACAAATGTATGTGGGTATAAGGGAAGACGTGATGCCTTGGCTAGTTGTTTAACATTTATTTGAAGAAAAGGGCATAATGGATTTAAAACCTTAAATATCAAACCTACCTAGAGGAATAAAAGGACAAGCATGAAAACCATTAGTAAAAGGATTGACTAATTTATTGGTTTAGATAGTTTCTCCACTTATCTTGGGAGATACATAATGGGGGTTGGAGTTGATGTAAATTAATACCAATTTAAAATTATTCTTCAACTTAAATCAAATGAACAAAAATCCCTCGGTGCCATAAAAATTCAACTCATATCAGCTCAAGAATGAGGAATAAATGGAAATGATAAAACATGAATGGGTTGCAATTATAGGTTAAGTTAATATGCTATGACAAGTTTTCTTGAAAATTTGAAAAGAACCAAATCCATCTCAAAAGCTTTTGTAAATTCCCAAAATAACCAAAACTAGATATAGAGGGGAAGCTTGAGTTGATTTATGGGACCTAAAATAGGGAACTATGTTAGGAAAAAACAAGGAAATGACAGATCAATTAGAAGGAGAATAAAAAAAAATGATAGTTTGGGATCAATCCTTATGGAAAAAAAAGAGAGCAGGGATGTATGGTTAAAAGAAGGGGATGATAATACTAAGTTATTCCACATGTATTCCTAGGATAGAAAATAACATAGCATATATAGGATATATAAGACAAGAATTGACTTGTACACATTATATTAAATGGGATGAACAAGAATGAAGTAGAGAAATACACAATAATTTTTCATAAGGAATATTATTTTAGCCATCTCCAAATTTAATAGGATAATCACTTATGAGCATAATGAAATACTCTTAACCCCTATTGATGATGAAGAGATAAATTATGCCCTTTCTTATTTTCAAAATCATAAATCCTATAGGCCAGATGGTTAACCCACAAATGTTTACAAGAGTTTCTACAATGTAATAGGAAAAAACTTTCCTGGGGAAGTAGAAGAATCTTGAAGGAATGAGAATATTTTTGTCCATGTTAACTGTATATTCATAGCCACCATACCCCAAAAATAAAACCCACCATCCTTTAATTCATATAGTTCCATTTCCTTTCCATTTTTTTTTATGAAATTATAGCCAAGAACATTGCATGAAGGTTCAATCCCATCTTGTCTAAGGTCATATTAGAAGAGTAGTTTGGATTCCTAGAAGGTAGGCAGGTTTTCAATGCTATATGAGTTACCTAAGAATCACTACACATCATCAAAAATAAGAAGTTTATGTCCTTTGTGATGAATTTATACTTGTCTAAATCATATGAAGGGTTGAATGTACATTTTTAAATCTATGACTGGACATTTTTAAGGATGATCATGCTTTGCATAGGTCTAGCTATAAGTATAATCAACATTGATGGTTCAACTTACCATTCATTCAAACCACACAAAGTATTGAGGAAACACTACCCATTATATCCTCTTCATTTTCTCCTAATGACACATTCTCTTCTTTTTCTTCCAGTGGCAGATAATTTAAGAAAATTACTAAGGGGTATGAAGGAGGAAAGGAAAATTATGGCTATATAGGTTGCAAGAGGGTGTGACATAAATCACTGGCTCTTCATTGATGATGTATTATTGTTTCTAAATGGTACACTTAGAGAGGAAAATGATAACGCTAACCCTAAATCGATTGGAGTCTTGTGAGTTTGGGGACAAAGCCCACGAACCTATCCTTGCATATATCTTTACCAACCATTTGTGTAAAAAACAATGACCCTTGAACCTATCCTGGTAGTTGATTTGCAAAATCATTTTATGATTTCAACATTTTTTTCATATGCAAACTAGAAAAGGAATACATCCAAAGAAATTACCATTTTCGACGAAATAATGTTTGGCCTCCTTCTCTGTCTCTGTCGCTTGGGTTTTTCTGTGTCTTGGACTCCTCTATGGAATGAGTGTGCATGTTGTATATCTCTATCGGGGCCCTAAATCCTTCTATGTATTTTTCGCTCGACTTTATCTCTTTCCCTAGATCCTTCTCTATCGCTCGACTTTATCTCTTGCCCAACTAGCTCCTTCTCTGTCACTCGACTTTATCTCTTGCCCAACTAGCTCCTTATTTTGTCACTCGACTTTATCTCTTTCCCAACTAGTTCCTTCTCTGTCACGTGAGTGTGCTCTAATTTCTCTTCTTGCCTCTAATTTGAATGAGTACACGCGAGTGTCTCTTTTGTTTCTTTGAATTTTGTTTTTATTTTTATTTTTTTAATTATTTATTTTTATAAAATTAATTTATATTTAATATATATATATATAGAGAGAGAGAGAGAGAGAGAGAGAGAGAGAGAAACCTCTCCATCTTCATGTTCCTTAGTTTGACTATAAGACTCTATTTCCTATCTACACTAAGGGTGAATTGATGCTAACACTAAGAATGAAAAAATCAATCTAAAAGCAAGGAGGATGCCCAATCTCATCCTTTCATATCAGGTTCCTTCACCCTCAAAGGTTGGTGATCTACACTCCTTATACCCCAAATCAAGAGCACAAGGAGAAGGGGTTAATGAGAGTGGTTTCCACTATTCTAGAGAGGAAGGAGGAAACATACATAAGACTACTCAATCTATCAATCATTTCAATGAATGATCATCTCATAATTCATGATATAGGCTAAGATACTAAACCTAAATTAGAAGGTTGCAATACAATGTTCGAAAAAGTGAATTTGCATAAGTAACTTGAATAGAAATAATATGCCACAAAGAAAATTAACTTGATATAACATAAATGAAATTGTTGTGACAACAAAATTGCATTAGATGAAAGTGAAATGACATGAAGAAAATAAAATGTATATAACAACTTGCATGAATTCTCTACATGAAACTATGATATACTTGCAAAAATAAAACATAACTATGTGACAAATATAGAAGAAACCATGCAAGTGCAAGTTGATGAACATCCCTCTTGTGATTAAACCTACTTGAGAAAATGATTTGCATAACCTCAAGAATTCGTATTAGTAACAATATGGGCCTCAAATTTCCACTATTTGGTGACCCATCATCACCCCCCAACAAAAGGTTTTGTGCATCCTTGTGCAATAAAAAAGGTCTCATGTGCATTATGTTATTTACCCCGCCTCTTTTTTTGTCCCATTATTTTTGTTCCTTGCAAGCATCCCTAAGGTCATAGGACACAAATTGAGTAATGACACCTTTGACATGGTACCCTACATTTTTTTCTATTTTCTTTCAAATCTTCCTACCCCTTTTCCTCATCCAAATTTCCTAAAGGTGTGGGATGTAGTGGGAGAGGAGGATTGAATCTTAGCCCGATCTGTTTGAGTTTGATTTTCCTCAAAGACTCCTTGTAAAATTGATACCTATGAAGGGTAGATTAGAAATTATGAGGGGAGTGTGGTTCTATCCTCTAAAGATCAAGATGAATCCCACTACATATGGCTTGGAAAGCTTGGAGTTCACCTTCCCTTGAAATTTTGACTGTATCTTCAACATGGGAAATTGCCTCTCTTTGTTTCCCCTCTAGGATGGGAACTAGCTCTATGTCAGATGTCAAAGCTATGTGGCTAATAATGAGTTCCTATGGAATGGTGGATTCAAATATATTCCATAGGCTGTTGACAATTTCTTCTTTCCTATACCTCTGGAACTTAGTAGCTCTAAGTTATTCATGGTGGATACATGAGCACCATTGGAAAAAAAATTATGGTTTATAGTTTTGTCAGATCCCATTGGCACCCTTAAAGAAACCATATGACATTATGTAATCCACTACCAACCATGGAACAATCTACCGATATTTTTGTTTCTTGTGACCAACCAGTGGAGTGAAGGGATATTCAAAACTTCTTAAGAAGTGTAGCTTTTGTGGAAAAGGAAGAGGAGTTGCGATCTATTGTTAGAGTACACTATATAATCACATAAGCACTTGAATATAACCCTTTGCAAATAGATTTATTTCTATCTTGATAATGGAAAGTAGAGCCTAATATTAATAAGAAGGGAAGATTCGAGTTAACAAATGAAGCATCTATAACCGATTACATATTGAGTTAACAAATGAAGCATCTTCTTCTAGTTGGATTTTTCTCATATATATATATATATATATATATATATATATATATATATATATATATATGTATGTATGTATGTATGAGACACTAAAGGTGATACATTATCTTTGGTCAAATTTGGTTGTGGATAATAATATGAGCATTGATTGATGGTGACAATGAATCCTTCATGTGGAAATTGCATCAGAAAAAAGAGTAAGCAATTACGACTTTCACGGTGTACATACAATTGTGCCTAAGGAATAGGATGGATTTTTTTGGGTGTGTGAGTGATGATTAGTTTGGAAACCCTCCCATATCATCAAGGCATACAAATAGTCTATCCATATCAATTTTCAATGCATACAGAAACATTTTGAAAAAATTTCAACATTGGCCCCATTCAGAGTTCATTGTTGCCCATCATGTACTCCATCCTTAGTACAATGTGTTTTAATAGTTGTTTCCTTTAAAATTCGACCAAGAAAATTAAAACTAAATGAGGACGATTTGGGTCGATATATAGAGTGGGTGTGTGAGTAATATTTGATTCTGGAAACCCTTCCTGAACATCCTAATGGGGATGAAATGAGGCCACATAGGTGGCCACATAGGTTGATGAAATGCCTCTACAACCCCAAACTTCATTAGAGTCATGTTGGGGAATATGTATTTACAAAACAATTCTTTCCAAGCCTATTCCAACAACTCTCCTTCATATTATCCACTTAAACACAAGGTATTTACAACACCATGTACTTGACAAGTGAAATTATTGTGGAGAAACACATGATTGGTTGTCTTAGTATTTTATTTGGTGCGTATTTTTGTTTAAGGTTAGGGAATGTAATTCAAGCCCTTGCAGAGCTATCAAGAAGGTCATTGGAATAATTGATGCGTTGATGGAATGGATTCAAGGAAAATATCCATACACCAAATGATTTCTCTCTAAAAGGATAAAAAAAAATCACCATAGACGATGATCATTAAGTGATAGCACTGTCTTAAGAGATGACTCTTTCTTGAGTAAATCCACTCGATTGACAACATGTGCATTTGGGACTACATTTTGGGTTGTCAAACCACATGACTGTGACTATTTTCTTATGTAGAGAGATCAGATGACTCACATCCATGTGGGTTTTAAGTCCCTTACATAACCCATATGCCTTATACCTTGAAATTCATTGAAATCTCAATAGGAGTCATAGAGAAATGGGATTGGACACTTGGAAGAATTTGAAATGTGTAAACTTCCACATCAATCATGGCCACACTAGAATCATGGGGTCATTTGATTTGTATTTTATGAGCAAAATGAAATGACTACATATTATTAACAGGTGCTTAACACAAAATAATAGAGATACAGTAAAACTGGTTTTCTATTCAATAAGGAAATAAGCTAAAACTGTAAAATGCAGTGGAAACAAGCTTGTTGGAATGGTGATGACTTATCTCTAAGAAGAGATGTGACTATTGCACTAATTTGAAAGAATATGATTACAATGAGGCTCCGAAGGAATTTTTACAATAAACAGGAATGCCCAAAACGCTAGACATCCAAAAACCTAACCCTAGGAGATGAAGTGCCAAATTCATGTGGGCCCTGTTTGGGTAAGTTAGTACATCAACTTCCCGGGGTCGTAACTTTTGCATACGATCTCCGTTTTACGCGTATGATAGCCTGTTGGAAAGGTATCATCGAGGATATTAATTTTGGGGCCTCAATCATGCCTTTGGATATATTTAAGAATCTATATCCCTAAAAACCTTCATTTAGGCCCTCAAAATGGCCGCAGAAGTTAAAACTGCTAAAAATAGTAAATTGCCAAAATTGTCAGAAAACTATTTTGATCCATTTGGAAAAGGTGGGTGGCCACCGATATCTACTTGGATCAATCCTCCCTCCTTAGGAATAAATGGTCTCCATTGTGTTGAGTTCCCCCATCAGATGAGAAAATTTATGTTGAATTTGGCCCCGGGTGAGCCACTTGCCTTGGTGCAGGAGCTGCCCTGCTTTGACGACTTGATAAATCTGGATCCTTTGTTGTTGAGTGTCCTTGATTTGTGTGTCCACAATATAATCATTGGATGCATGTTGTATGAAGTCAGGGTTGAGATTTTTTGGTGTCAGTTTCTCTGCTATGTCTAAGGTGTCCAATAATGGTGGGAAATAAGGGCGAAGGAGATCCATGTTGAACATTGGGTGTAGGCCAAGGAAAGGAGGAATGTTGAGCTCAAAATAATTATCCCCCATGGCCTTGGGGATCATGTAAGACCCATAATGGAGTGGGAAAATATTTCGATGGGGTCCTGTAAGGCATTCTTTCTTCAAGTGCAACCAAACTTTGTCGCCCACCTGAAACTTATGTGGCACCCGATGTTGATCATGGCACTGCTTGTACTTGTGATTAGACCTCTGTAGGATATCCTAAACTTGTTGGCGGATGTGTTGGATCTTCTCAATGAACTGGGTGTCTTTGTTAGCTTCAGTTGGAGCAGGAGATGATTTGATCGAGGTGACCGCAATGGGAAGTGCAACATCTATGGGACCCAATGGTTGGAATCCCAACCCCACCTGAAAGAGGTTGTGGTCAGTTGAGCTATGCAGGGCTCGCTAGTAGCTATGTTGGACATAGGGAAGGATATCATCCCATGTGTAAGGGTTCTTTGAATTATACATGCGAAGGATATGCACAATCATTTGAATTATGACCTCGATTTGGCCATCTATTTTGGGGTTGAAGGTCGTGGATTTGGTGAGCTTGGTGTCCAGCAGTGACTAGAGGCTCGACCAGAATGTGATAAGAAATTGACTACCCCGATCTGAGACAATGGTTTGTGGGATTCCAAAATGTACCCAGACTCGTTCAAAGAAGATCTTGGCAATGGCCTCTGCTGTGATGTTCTTCTTCCAGGCAACCAGAATCACCATCTTAGAAAAGTGATCAACAACCACAAAAACATAGTCATTTCCCCACTTGGTGGATGGAAGGCCCGACATGTAGTCCATTTACATGGATTCCCATGTCCTTTCAGGAGTAGGAAGAGGGGTGTACATGCCCTATTTCTTAGTGGTCAGTTTGGCAATAGGGCAGGTAGTGCAAGACCTGATATACTTTTTGACCTCATGTCGAAGTTTCGGCCAGTAGAAATGTTTTTGTAGCATTGCCACTATCTTTTCGATGCATAAGTGTCCTGCCACCCGACTGTAGTGGGATTCCCAGATCATCTTCGCTCACTCTCTTGATGGAACACAAATATGGCCCAGAAAAAAAAACAACCCATCCTCAAGATGGAAATTATCGACAACTATGTTTGCACCCAAAATTTGGTAGGTGGTAGCGAAGTCTACGTCTATCTCATAGAGTTAGGGCCATCCAGAGGTCTCATGGCCGCATGAGTCTAGCACCGTGGTGAGTGTCACGATTGGCAGTCAGCTGAGGCAATCATCGATGCGATTGGTTCTTCCTATTTTATACTTTATGTTGAGGTGGAATTGCTACAAGTATGTGGACCACTTTTGATGGTGATCATTCTACAATTTTCCTTGTGTTTGCATGAACTGCAGTGTCTTATGATTAGTGTGGATGATTGTCTCCTTCCCAAGAATGTAATGTCTCCACTGGTGGGAGGCTTTCACAATGAAGTACATTTATTTGTTGTAATTAGGGTACTTATGGACAACATTTGATAGTGTCTCACTATGATAGGCCACAGGGTGGTCGTGCCGAGTGATAATGGTGCCCATCGCATAGTCTGAAGAATTTTTCTCGATCTCAAAGGGTTGTTGTAGGTCTAGTAGTGAAATTACTAGGGATGAGCACAAGCGTTGCTTCAAATCGTCGAGTGCTTGTTTTTGGGACCGAACCCATGCAAATTTCGCCTTATCACCACCCCTATTTATTTGGCTGAGGGCCCATGCAATATGGGAGAATCCCAACACGAACCTACGGTAGAAATTGGCAAGGCCCAAGAAGAAATGAGTGTGGTTGGGGCTGGCGAGTCATAGATGACTTGGATCTTGGTTGGATCCACATGTACGCCATGTTTATCAATTATGTATCCCAGGTAATTGACCCTATCCATGCAGAAGGAGAATTTTTCCAAGTTGGCATATAGCTTGTGCTGCCACAGGGTGTGCAGAACCTGATGAATATGTTGCAAATGTTCAACCCAAGTCTTGTTGTAAATGAGAATGTCATCTAGATACACCACTAAAAAATTATTGTTGAATGGTCATAGGATATCATCCATCATCCTCATGAAAGTGGTTGGAGCATTTGTCAAACCAAAGGGAATGACCAACCATTCAAAAAGGCCTTCCTTTGACTTGAAGACAGTTTTCCATACATCTGTCTATTCTATCTGAACCTGGTGGTAGCCAGACTTCAAATCAATCTTACTAAAGTATTTGGCCCCCATGATTTGATCAAGGAGGTCGTCGATTCGGGGAATCAGGTACCAGTTTCTAGCTATGATTTTATTCAGATCCTGGTAATCAATGCAGAGTCGCCAGGTTCTATCTTTCTTCTCTACCAGCACGAATGGGCTCCCGCAAGGTGATGAGATGGGATGAATGTTCCCTGATGCAGATGCCACCTCTGCCTCGACAAAGTCTCTGCGCGACCTCCCAGTCTTAAGGATCATTCAATTTCTTTTATGAGCCGAAGCGACTCTTTTGATCCCCTTCAGGAATCTCAGATTTTCGATCCATAGGTCCTTTTGGAAACTCCACCTGTGCAAACAGCACTAGGTGCAAGCTCCTTTCTCCCCAAGCGACCACAAAAATTGTGACCAAGGGCCTAACCCAAAGTCCTTCCAGAACTCACAATCTCGCCAATTCACGAGTCGAAGCTCTCGACTCTTCCTTATCCAATCTTACGATACCCAAGATCACAAAGTGGGTATAGATATCCCTTGTCAGCGCCTTCCTTGCGTGACCAATAACTAGGCTAAATGCTAGCTCCTCTCTCAACTTCTCGACTTCATGAGTTCAAGGGTTGAACTCTCGTGCTCTTATCCCATGAATCCCTGAGATGCAAGAAGTCAACGGAGTGTTGACTCCTTTCTCCAGGCGACGTGCATCCACCTATCAACCATGCGGGCCCCACCTTGTGGTTCTGCCATGTGTCCCTTCGTACCTCATCTTTTGGCACTTCACGACTTCGACAGTCGAGAAGAGTTCCTCTCAACCTATGAACCCTCGAATGAACGATATGCAATGGGGTTCCTGATCCAACGGTCCTCCCGTGACCTGGATCCAGCAACTATCCTTGCTCCTCACTATTTCACGACTTCGCGACCTGGAGCACCCAACTGTTGGTCTCTCACCCTGTGAACTTTCGAGTTCACAAAGCCCGAACTCAGACTTCTTCGGCACTTTCATGGATCCCTTGATTTCTGCCACCTATCCTCCTCAGATGGATGGTCCTAATCTTTTCGTGATTTCGCGACTTCTGACCCCCTGTGACACAACCTTGTCAACTCGAACCTCCAGTATCCGAAATGCTGGTAGATCCTTCGATCACTACCACGTGTCCCACCTAAATGGACGGTCGTGATCTACCTCGGGACTTCGCCAGGTGCGAAATCAAGATAATCACCTCTGTGAGTCCCAGTGCCCAAATCTCTGAAACGGATAATTCCATGACGCGTGTCCTCCCTGCAATGGATGGCTCAGATTCTTTTACGAATTTGGGACTTTCGATTTCAAGAGTCCATACCTTTGTCCTCAGGACTCCCAAACTCTCGAATGCCGAAATCCTGATACCAAATCCTTCGGGACTTTCACCTCTCCTGTTCACGAAGGCTTAACCCTCATGCATCTCCTGACAGATCCAACGACTGTCGGGTGATTCCAAGACAGATCCGATGGATTATAATCTCTTCTACTCTGTGCGCTCCTCCACTACTCCCTGGACGTGGAAATTTCAATGGTCCAGATCTCTTTGGCTGAATCCGATGGTAGTTGTGCTCTTCCTGAGCTTTATGCACTTTCTTCCCGGACTTGGAAGAATTTCCAAATGAAAAAGGCCTCAACCTATGCTCTCTTTCCTCTACTTGACTCTTCACCTTGAGTCCTCCCCTGCACGTATGAAACCGCTACCCCTCCTGAGCTTTAGGGAACTCTAACTCTTCCAATATAGTTGTCTGGCCTCTGCACTCCTTGCAGCTATGGTTCCATGCACTAAAGCCACTATTCCTTTTGAGCTTTACTCTGAATCCTCAAAGGATTCTGTGACTTCTGCGCTTCTTGCAGAGTCTTTGCACGCATGGTGCTATCCATCCTGAGCTTCTCAAATACTCAGACCCCTAAGGGATTTTATCCTTTTTCCCTTTCTCCTGCAGATGGAGAAACTGATGCCCTCATGACACTCTGTCTTCTCAAGCAACCTATTGTTGAGTCCTTCCAGGTGTTCGAAAACCCTGCAAAGATCCTTCATTGGATTCTTCCTCTAATCCCATAACTCAAAGAGTTCTCTTCATGTGCCTGTTTGCACACTGACTCAATGCCCTCCTAGTAGAGTTATATAGAACTCCTCAGAGCTTTTGTCTTCTTTTTTAACTCACAACAGAGTTCCTTTTCTGTGCACTACTTTGCACCTGCTCAATGCCCACCTGGCAGAGCTTTACAGAACTCACTGCAGAGTTTTTGTTTGCAACTGTGTCTCTCCTACACAACCTTACCTTCTAAGGTATTCAACAACCTCCAAGGTCTTCCTTGAGTTAATGATTTCAGCTCTTATGCCCTCTTGGCACATCTTTGTCAGAATCCATAGAGTTCAGAAGTGCATCCCTGTGCACGGCTCACAGAAACCGTAGTATTATGTCACACCCTCCTAGTGTGAAGACTCAAAGACCTTCAATAACCTGAAATCAAAACAACTCCTGCAAACATATACCTAACATACATCTACAACATACAAAGAACACTCACAGACATTCATTCAACACAGGAAATATACAGGAAAAATTGCTTCTATTTGTATTAATGGCAAATGCCTATTTTTACAATGGTGTTCTTGAGCACGGCCTGTAACAAGGTCCCGACTCCTTCTTCTATTTTCTATCATAGTTGTACTCTACTATCTCTCTCTCGAACAGATACAATTGATACAATGAATCTCTTTCTTTACATGAGGGGGCTCTTTGATCTCTTCCTCCCTACCTCAACTTCCCTATTCAATTGCATTGAATGGGCTGTCTAGTTCACAATCGAATCTAGATATCTGCCTTACAAACATTAAAGGATCCCTATAGCTATGTCTGTGCAAAGTGTGGCTCCACGACTCAACAACGTAAGACATTAATTACATCAAATTTCAAATTTGAAATGAGGCTACGCCTCTTCTCCTTTGAATGGACGTGGTGTCGTGGCTTGCTGAATGACGTGGAGATATGCTCCTGCATCATACTCCTCAGCTGAAAAATTCATGAGATACTTCTCATGAGCTTCCACCCTCAGCTGTGGGAATCCTCCTGGATCCCAAGTCATCTTCTGGAGCTGTCTCCTTGCTCCACTTCCTTACTGCTGCTATTGCTATTGCTGTTGCTTCTTCTCTGTTCAGCTTCTCCTTGCTGACAATCCTTGCTGACCCTAGCATCAACCTCCTGATCATCTTGATCGCTTCGTCCAGCTGCTCCAATGGCTGGCTCTGTTCATGCAGTCTCCTCAGCTGCATTTCTTTTCTGCAAATGGGTAGATCATCATGATCTCCCATGTCATCCTCTTCATCTTCTTCTGTGGCACTAAATGTCCACTCTGCTGCATACTTCATCTCTGCAGTTTACTTACTGAACTATTGTTCATCTTCTTCCTGTGGTAGTTTAACTTCTTCCATCTCTCCTTGTGTTGGCTCAATTTCAACCTTTCCCAGCTGCTCCTTGGGCTGGAATTCTTCTCTACTTGCTGTTGCATACCTCAGCATGGCAGTCTTCATCATCTTTTCAGATTCCTGGCTGAAAATTCTGAGCGATTCCTCAGAATTCTCCTCTGAAATCATTTGCATGATTCTCTTCTCCTGGTAGTTATCTACTAGCTCTGGATTGTTCAGCCAATCCTCCAGCATCTCCAACTCCATCTCCCATGGAGTGAGCAATCTATCTGCCTACTCTTTTTCTTCTGCTGCTGCCAGCTTCAGTGCTGTAGCTTCCTCATATTCCTGGCTGAATATATTGATCCACTCCTCAGAATGCTCATTCTCTTCTTCTTGGGAAGCCTCAGATATCTTCTCCAATTCTTCTTTCCTGACAGTCTCAACTGGCTGTCCTGCTTCTACTGCTTTTGCCTCATCATCTGCAACACAGATTTCTGCCTCCTCTTGGGCAAATGGTAGGAATAGTTCAATTCACCCAATCATCAGAAGATTCCTCCGATATTCCTCTCAGATGGTGCAAGTCTTTTTCAACTTGTCATCATCTTCATTCACATGTCCTGGAAACCACATGAATCTTCCTCCTCTGTCAGCTCCTCAGGCTGATTCAAACTCACTTATGAGTTTATGAGACCCTCCTGTAGCCTCATATGCTCATCCCTACCCACCTGGCAATATGGGACTTCTTTGTTGATTCCTTGGCAGACTATGATATCAACTCATCCCATCTTCATCAGCACCCCTTGCTGATTTGAACTCACCTCCGAGTCCATGAGACTTTTAGATAGTCCCATCTTTGTCCCCTTGCCCACTTGGCAAATTGCAAACTTTCTGCTGCCCTCCTGGCAGTCTATGAGATCCCGTAGTAATATCGATCCATTGCCCAGCTGGAAACGTGAAATTCTCTGGCTGTCCCCCTGACAGTCTGTGAGATCCCGTAGTAATATGAACTCCTTTCCCTCATGGAAATTTGGAATTTCTTCTCTTCCCTACTGGCAGTCCTTGAGATCTTCAACCGATCCACATTCTTCCTCACTACCGAGGCTTCTCCCTGTATTTGGCTCACATTTTTGAACCATTTCCTCTTCTGATCTGTTGAGGTCTTCAACATGCCTCAACCACCTCCTCAACAGTCTACACTATCATTTAGCCATCAACTCCTTGACTGGCCAATTTACCCTTGTCTTCATGGGCCACTCGTATACCCATCTCTACCTGGTATTCTACTACATCCGTAATGCAAATTCTTCCATCTTTTCCCTAATGTCGGTGAGCTCTTCATCGATCTCAAATTTTCTCTTCAGCTCTGGGTTTTTCCTCCCAGCATACCTACGACCTTCAATAGCCATATTGTTGTCTATCTACCCTATTGGTAAACTTGTTGTTGTCACTCTACCCTGAGTGTCTCCAACTTCATATACAACCCCTTTGACTGTCTATGGACTGTTTCCTACCTACAAACAATCCTTACAGAGTTTCCCAACACTCTGTCTTCTTTTCTCCCCTTGCCTGAAATATACAGAAAAGTATCAGCTTTGATACCACTTGACGCAGTATCAGAGTGATCCCTTTTACCTCCTTTCTTTGCCTGCAGTATATAGACAAAGTTTAGGATTTGATACCACTTGATGCAGATTCCACCTCTGCCTCGACAGAGTCTCTGCACGACCTCCCGATCTTAAGGATCGTTCAGTTTCTTTTATGAGCCGAAGCGGCTTTTTTGATCCCCTTGAGGAATCTCAGATTTCTGATCCACAGGTCCTTTCAGAAACTCCACTTGTGCGAACAACACTAGGCGCAAGCTCCTTTCTCCCCAAGAAACCACAACGATTGTGACCAAGGGCCTAACCCAAATTCCTTCCACAACTTGTGATCTCACTAATTCATGAGTCGAATCTCCCAATGCTTCCTTATCCAATCTTACGATACCCAAGATCACGAAGTGGGTATAGCTCTCCCTTGTCAGCGCCTTCCTTGCACGACCAACGACTAGGCTAAACGCTAGCTCCTCTCTCAACTTCGCAACTTTGTGAGTTCAAGGGTTGAACTCTCATGCTCTTATCCCATGAATCCCCAAGATGTGAGAAGTCAACGGATTTTTGACTCCTTTCTCAAAGCGATGCGTGTCCACCTATCAACCACACAGGCCCCACCTTGTGGTTATGCCACGTGTCCCTTCGTACAACATCTTTCGTCACTTCACGACTCCGACAGTTGAGAAGAGGTCCTCTTAATCTCTGAACCCCCGAATGCACGATATGCGATGGGGTTCCTGATCCAACGATCCTCCCGTGACCTGGATCCAACGGCTATCCTCACTCCTCACTATTTCGCGACTTCACGACCTGGAGCACCCAACTCTCGGGCTCTCACCTTGCGAACTTCCGAGTTAACGAATCTCGAACTCAGACTTCTTCGGCACTTTCACCGATCCCTCGATTTCTGCCACCTGGCCTCCTCAGATGGATGGTCTTGATATTTTTGTGATTTCGCGACTTCTGACCCCTTGTGACACAACCTTGTCAACTCAAATATCTGGTATCCCAAATGTCGGTAGATCCTTCGATCATTGCCACGTGTCCCACCTAAATGGATGGTCGTGATCCAGGTCAAGACTTCGCCAGGTGTGAAGTCGAGATACTCACCTCTGTGAGTCCCGGTGCCCGAATCTCTGAAATAGATGATTCTGCGACACATGTCCTCCCTCGAACGGATGGCTCAGATTCTTTCACGAATTTGGGACTTTCAATGTCAAGAGTCCAGACCTTCATCCTCGAGACTCCCAAACTCCCGAATGCCAAAATAGCGATACCAAATCCTTCGGGACTTTCACCTCTCCTGTTCACGAAGGCTTAACCCTCATGCATCTCCCGAGAGATCCAATGGTTGTCGGGTGATTCCAAGCCAGATCCGATGACTCAGAATCTCTTCTTCTCTGTGCACTCCTCCACTGCTCCCTGGATGTGGAAATTTCAACGGTCTAGATCTCTTCAGCTGAATCTGATGGTAGTTGTGCTCTTCCTGAGATTTATGTGCTTTCTTCCTCGACTTGGAAGAATTTCCAAATGCAAAAGGCCTAAAACTCTACTCTCTTTCCTCTGCTTGACTCTTCACCTTGAGTCCTCCCCTGCGCATATGAAACCGCTACCCCTCATGAGATTTAGGTAACTCTAACTCTTCCAAGAGAGTTCTTTGGCCTCTGCACTCCTTGTAGCTATGGTTTAGTGCACTAAAGGCACTATTCCTTCTGAGCTTTACTATGAATCCTAAAAGGATTTCGTGACTTCTGCGCTTCTTGTAGAGTCTTTGTATTCACGGTGTTATCCATCCTGAGCTTCTCAAATACTCAGACCCCTAATGGATTTTATCCTTTTTTCCTTTCTTCTATAGATGAAGAAACTGATGCCCTCCTGGCACTCTGTCTGCTCAAGCAACCTATTGCTGAGTCCTTCCAGGTGTTCGGAAACCTTGCGAAGATCCTTTAGTGGATTCTTCCTCTAATCCAAAAACTCAAAGAGTTCTCTTCCTGTACATGTCTGTACACTGACTCAATGCCCTCCTGGAAGAGTTATACAAAACTCCTTAGAGCTTATGTCTTCTTTTTGAACTCACAACAAAGTTCCTTTTCTGTGCACTCCTTTGCACCTGCTCAATGCCCACCTGGCAGAGATTTACATAAATCACTGCAGAGTTTTTGTTTGCAACTATGTCTCTCCTACAGAACCTTGCCTTCTGAGGTGTTCAACAACCTCCAAGATCTTCCCCGAGTTAATGGTTTCAACTCTTGTGCCCTCTTGACATGTCTTTGTCTGAATCCGCAGAGTTCAGAAGTGCATCCCTATGCATGGCTCACAGAAACCACAGAATTCTGTCACACCCTCCTGGTGTGAAGCCTCAAATACCTTCAATAACCTGAAATAAAAAAAATTACTGCAAACATATACCTAACATACATCTACAACATACAAAGAACACTCACAAACATTCATTCAACACAGGAAATATACAGGAAAAACTGCTTTTGTTTGTATTAATGGCAAATGCCTATTTTTACAATGGTGTTCTTGAACATGGCCTGTAACAAGGTCCTGGATCCTTCTTCTATCTACTCTCCTAGATTTACTCTACTCTCTCTCTCTCGAACAGATACAATTGATACAATGAATCTCTTTCTTTACATGAGGGGGCTCTTCGAGCTCTTCCCTCCTACCTCAACTACCCTATTCAATTGCATTGAATGGGTTGTCTAGTCCACAATCGGATCTAGATCTCAGCCTTACAAACATTAAAGGCTCCCTACAACTATGCCTGTGCAAAGTGCGGCTCCATGACTCAACAGCCTAAGATATTAATTACATCAAATTTCAAATTTGAAATGAGGCTGCGCCTCTTCTCCTTTGAATGCACGTGCTGACGTGGCTGGATGGCTGGTTGGATGAATGATGTGGAGAGATGCTCCTGCATCATGCCCCTTGTGGAATAGTTCTTGGATCTATCTCTTGATATCCTCATTCTCTAATAGAGAGCAGTGATAGACTGGCCCATTGGGCAATGGTGCACCGGGGGTCAGATCGATGGGGTGCTTGACTTGGCAGTGTAGAGGTACCCCAGTAGGTGAGGAGAAGATATCTGAGTATTCTTCCATGACCTTATCTACTTGCTTCTATTGTGTGGAGAGGTTGGCCACAGAGACCCTGCATGTGGTTGTGATATTTCACTTATTCTGAGAGCGAATCATGAAGAAGCCAAAATTCCCCATCTAAGATACGACCTTCTTGCATTTCTTAGCAAATATCAAGGAAATAACATTAGGTGGGACTGCCTTAGGTATCATGTACAATTTCATCTTCAAATTAATTATAACACTATGAGGCCTAGACTCATATAAAACATGACATTTCCATAAATAAGGTTGGCCCAAAAGAACATCACAAACTTTGAGACGAGCAACATCACACAATACCTCGTCTTTGAAGGGCTTGATGTCATATGACAGTTGACACTATTGGATGACACAGAGATCACTTCCTTGGTGTAGCCATCCAATGGTGTAGGGTTGTGGATGCGGTGTTATCAGAAGGTCTAGCCTCTTGATGAACTCTGCTGAGATGAGGTTCTTCTAGCTACCACTATCCATGATGACGTGCAGCAGGGTGCCTTTTACCCACATCTATGACTGGAAGAGACATTCTTCTTCTTCTGTCTCGTCTGGTTCATCGGGCTGTAGCTTGGTGGTAGAAACGGTGGAATTGGGTTCTGTGTCAATGATTCATCTTCCCCTTTCTAGTTCTGGCTCAGAGTCTGAACCTGCATATGACTCAGAGTTTTTCACTTTAGCCACCAATGACTGCTTTGAGCGACAGTCAGCAATGCTATGCCAAGGGCTCTTATGGAAGTTGCACCACTTCCTGGTATCTTTCTTTGTCTTTCCGGTGTCCTGGTATCTTTCTTTGTCTTTCCGGTGTATCTTATATCTTTTGTTCTTTGGGTTGGGGCCGCCCTTTCCTGGATTTTTTTGTGAGGGGTTCCCAAGCCCAAATTGCCACGTCTTTTACTTAAGCTTCTACTCGATTTTGATGGCATATTGGTAGGCCGCGCCCAAGGATGAGATGTCCAAAAATTACATTTCGGTTTGGATGTATCTATGCAGAGCACCACAATACTTGAGCACTAGATGTCTCTCTAAATCTTTGATACCCAACTTTGTGCGCAAGGTATGAAAGATATTTGTGAAATATGGCATTGCTTGGTCTCTTTCTTGCCGCAGTGTGGTCCATTTGGTATAAAAGTTGTCATAACTTACGAAAGGGTAGTATTGTTCCTTAATAGCATCCTTGAAGGATTCCCAGATGGTCATGACTGTAAATAATGAGGTTTCCTGTATTTCCTTTTTCTCACATAAATTTTCCCACCAATCTTTGACATGGGGAACGACTTTGAGGAGCGCAAAAGTAATATTTTCTCTATTTGAAAAGTTATGGACAGAAAAATACCCTTCTAGTATATTCAACCACTTTCTACAACATCTGTGTCTATATGACCTTAAAAAATAGGAATATAGAAGTTTATTTGTACCTTCAAGGGGGTGGCACCTTTGCTCGAAGAAGATGCATCACATGTTGGTAGCCGTCGAAGGATTTGCACGAAACTATCCATCATCTCGTTCCTTTGTTGCATGAGGGATTCCTCAATAAAAAGTTTGAAAGGATATCTTGTCCCGTCATCTTTATTTTCCTCTGCCATGAGAGGTCGCGTGGTCGTGGGAGATCTTTTTTCCTCAAGAGAAACAATCTCAAAACCCAACTCTTTGTACTCCGACCTTGTTGGGGACATGCATTAGGATGACAAGGAGAAGACCGCTCTGATACCATTGATCTAGATTTTATGAGAAGAATGAAATGAATACATATTATTAACAGGTTCTTAACACAAAATAATAGAGATACAGTAAAACTAGTTTTCTATTCAATAAGGAAATAAGCTAAAACTATAAAATGCAATGGAAGCAAGCTTGCTGGAATGGTGACGGCTTATCTCCGAGAAGAGATGTGATGGCTGTGATCATTCGCAAGAAGATGATTACAATGAGGCTCTGAAGGCATTTTTACAATAAACAGGAATGCCAAAAACCCTAGACATCTAAAAACCTAACTCTAGGAGATGGAGTGCCAAGTCATGTTGGCCTCGTTTGGGTAAGTTAGTACATCAACTTCCAAAGGTCGTAACTTTTGCATACGATCTCCGTTTTAGGCGTATGATAGCCAGTTGGAAAGGTATCATCGAGGAGATTCATTTTTTGGGATCAATCATTCCTTTGAATATCAATTAGAATCTTGATCCCAAAAAACCTTCATTTAGGCCCTCAAAATGGCTTCGAAAATTAAAACTGCTAAAAATAGTAAATTGCCAAAATTGTCAGAAAATTGTTTTAAGCCAGTTGGAAAATGTGGGTGGCCACAAATATCCACCTAGATCATCATTGGAAACAAGGAGGGATGATTATTTAGAATTATACAAATATGTGGATAGTTGGAGGAGAATGATCATTTTGAAGGTGCTAGGCCTCTTCCTACACACCACCAGATCACCTCTCATTGACAGTCTATGTATTGATCCATTTTAGTTTTGGGTTTTTAGTATTTTCAATTGCACACAACTTTCAATCTAGTCAAAGTTCAATTAATGTCTCTTTTTATTGTAGGGTTATAAAGCCTCATCCCAATGCCCATATGCCTCCAACCTTGTGATCTAATCATTTGGTGACAAGTGTCATGAAGGGTGATTCCTAATACTAGGGGTAACTTTCAATTCAAGGCTAGGAATGACTAGGCCCACATAAAGTGAAGGCAAAAAATTAAGAAGGTACATGTGTTGTCCCATTCCATGTCAACAACAACACATCCATTCATTGGGAACACTAAAACCCCACAAATCAATGACTCCACCTGGGTCCTTACAGTTACAATCTCTTGTAATTGAACCTTATTTATTGATTATCCTTCTAGATGTGGGGTAAAAATACATTGATAGACATTTTAAACACCTTATTGATGACTCCATGAAGGTAAGAAATTACATTATGCGTAACTAATTATTCTTGGCCTATCAATTATCCTTCCTAAGGGACGATGGGTACACATATAGGAGCAGATGATAATAAAGGAGTTTGACATTAAATTTTGGTGTTAGAGAGATATTACCCATTTTATAGTGGATAGAAGAAGGAATTGACCTTCCATACAAAGAAAGGAATTATAACTTCTATGCATAGAGACGAAGACATTGTTTTTTATCTAGAGTCAAAGATAAATCCAAGATACCAAATTGAATGAGGAAAATAACTTTTTGGTCATAGTATAGATCAAGGGAGCCACTTCTTAATAAGTGTAGATTTTATGGAAAGGGAAGAGGAGTTGCGATCTATTTTTAGAGTCCACTATATAATCACATAATTAGTTGAGAGCACCCTTTGAAAATGGATTTATTTGTAGTTTGATAATGGAAAGTAGACCCTAAGATTAAGAAGAAGGGAAGATTTGAGTAGGAAGTGATGAAGAAATTCTAGAATATGTAGATAGTATTGAAGTTTCCTTCTATGTGAAATAAAGAATTTGATATTTCAAGCAAAGAGTGGATTCATTCCTCCAAGTTGTTAATTAACTAGGTGGCAACGATTCTCAATAATCAATGGACATTGTTGAGAGAAGAAATAACTTCTGGAAAACATGTTCTTAAAAGCTCCATGAGAGCTTTGGTAATTGTAACCAATTACATATTGAGTTAACAAATGAAGCATCTTCTTCTAGTTGTATTTTTCTCATAGGGTTTCTCCAAGGTAATTATATATGTACTATCATGTCTAATTGTAGTATTTATTGCACCAAGATCATTACATTTCCAATACTAAGATACCATTCTAATGGCACCGATATCCCACTCTAAGGAAACTTACCTCCTATAGAGGGCATTTTTTTTGGTTTGTAGCATTGTGCATGGTCATTGGTCCCTAGAATATTCATCTAGGTCTTATGGGTTGCCCCAACCATTATCAAGGCTTTTAGATACATCCATATTGTCTAAGGCATTATAATAGAAACCATCTAAGAACACTTAAAAACTTGATGGATTCCAAAGTCAAGGTTTGATAAATCGAATTTGTAAGAGATAATATAATAGATACATTATTACCTCATGGTGCCCTATTATATTTCTTGATGTGTATTCGAACCTTATCTATGTGGTGAGCACTAACTACCTATTGTGAGGCATGTGCTTCCATACACTTATTATAAGGGTGTGTGACCACCCATGCTAAGGAAACAACCTTTCTAATTTTTCCTAATCAACATCACCCTTATGAGTGTATGTTCTCCCATGAAGGGAAAACATGTCACTTTTTTAAGAATTCAAACCCTGGTGTGTATGAGAACAAACCCTAGCTTTTATTGACTCAGTTTACCTCTCATGACCATTGTGTCTTATAATATATTAGCTAAAGTTGTAACTTTAATAAAGAAGTGTGTTTCTTGTTAGATTGTTAGAACTAAACAAAAAGAAATCATTCAAGGTAGGCCAATTCGTGACACCATGTTGAAAACCCATTAAATACTTGTTGAATGGGAAAAGGGATTTGGAAACATCATTGCTCTAATATTAAATTTGACTAGGTTTATGATAGGGTAGATCGATTCCCCATATTTTATATGTTATCATAACCCGATTTGGAGTATGATTTCTTTAATTTAGATTTGGAGTGTGATTTGTTTGATTAAGTGATTTGAAATAGAACAATTGGATAACTAGAGTGGAGGGGAAATTGGATTGGTTGAATCATCCCCAACAATGCATGAGAAATGGTAGTATCACTATATACATAGTAATTTTCTTCGATATAAATGTTTCCCAGTCTTCTATGTAGGTTTGGTGTCTATTAAATTTTTAACAAAAACTTAATAGCTCATTATTTAGAGACATGCATTTTGTTAGTAAAATCATGGATATAGAAAAAATATTCAAGAAAGACACATTTATCATGTACGTTATAGGTTTATTTTTTCTTCCAAAATTAGTCATATAGACACTTGAGTGCTTAGAGGTTTTTTATGCTCTAAAAATGTGGTGGACCATGCTTTGTCATTAATGGCTCCATGGAGCATCTTTTCCTTTCCTAAAAAAGGCAAAGGACTCATATAAACTAATATAATTGTTCATGGAGGAAGCATGCCAGGAAAGCAGATAGTGAGTTCAATGATTGGTGAAAAACCTTGAAAAATATTTACCTAATACATAATTGTTAAAGGAAAATTTACATCCAAAATAATTAGACTTTTCACCCTCAATGATGTGAATGTTGCTTCAAGTGATTTCAGGATTGGTGGTTCTTTTTCACTAATTCAAATAGTTTGGGAAGCAAGGAAGAAGGTGGTTTCAACTCTTACTTAGTATTAGGATGATTTTATCTAGAGAGGATTTAAATTTTCTTGGGACTCTATTTTGACATGGAAAGTAAGACATTCTAACATTTCACATATGGGTAGATACATTCTTAATTTTTTCAATGAGGAGGATGTGGTTATTGGGAACAAAGGTCACAAGGTCACTGTCCTACACCAAAAAAAAAAAATGGAAAGTCATATTAGATGCTTCATGTCAACACGAAATAGTTTGACAACATCTCGTTCGATGGAAACATCAATTATCTTAAGTATGGAAATTTAATCCAAGGTATCTTCTTCAAGTCAGAGGTATTGTTGGTAGAGATGAATCAAAATGATTAATATTTCCAAAGGGATAGGGTATAAGGGAATGATAGTAGTGGAATAGATATGCCTAGGGTGAAATTCAATAGGAGATCCATTATGGAGGTTATCCTAAGGACTATATAAAAAGGTCGTGGCCTCTAATAATTTATCATTGTTAGGAAATATCATGGTTGAAGAAGTAGGACCCAAAATTTTTTCACATAGGGGGTGAAATTAGATTTGTTACCCTTAAGGATAAATTTGAAGTTTTAATATATCTCCCTAAGTCATGAAAATGAGTCAAAGGCTCATTATTTATGGGAGTTGATACTAAAAGAATGGTGGAAGTGGCCACATAATTCAATTGTGAAGGAGGTTTTTCCAACTAACTAGTAGGGATAGACTATATATGTATGATACACTAAAGGTGATACATTATATTCAATCAAATTTTGTTGTGGATCATAATATGATCATTGATTGATGGTGACAATGAATCCTTCATGTGGAAATTGCATCACAAAAAGAGTAAGGAATTACAACTTATACGTTTTACATACAATTGTGCCTAAGGAACAAGATGGATTTTTTTGGGTGTGTGAGTGATGTTTGAGTCTGAAAACCCTCCCATATCATCAAGGAATACAAACAGTCTATCCATGTCAAATTTCAGTGCATACATAAACATTTTGAAAAAAAATCAACATTGGCCCCATTCACAGGTCATTGTTGCTCATCATGTACTCTATCCCTATTACAATGTCTTTTAATAGTTGTTTCCTTTAAAATTCAACCAAGAAAATTAAAATGAAGTGAGGACGAGCTACACAGAGCAGCAGGGGTGACAAGGTGCATACATTGTTAGATTAAACTTCTTTGATTTCTCCTTCTTTGAAGCCATACTTCATTGTCCAATTATTAAGCAGGCCTCAAGTGTTATAACTCTAATCCTAAGCCACTTACTATCAGGCTTTAATGGGGTCAAGTAGTACATGATTAGGCATAGTCATGCAAATCTCCTCTTGGTTTCGAGAATAGTTCATTCTCTACTAAACAGGGGAAACCACGTGAAGGTGGAAGCTCTAATTATGCCCCCCTCCCCTTCACATCACTCTCAATTTCCCCATACCTAATTTGAAATTATAAAGAACCTGTAACATATACTCTATTATACAAAATAATAACATATAAAGATCATATAAAAGATATAAACACATACCTCTTCTTTTCAACAATTAAATATCATTCATCTTCTTCTTCATCCAACTCAACATCTGTATTGGGATCTGGTTCAGAATCGATATTGGTGAAAGGAACATTCATATCAACATCATCATCAACACCATTTTCGCTAATATAGTTATCGATATCGTCAATGAGATCGTCGTCTCTTACATTTGGATGATCAACTTCTTCAACTTCTTCGTCTGACACATCAAATACATCCACTTGCTCCTGATCTACATAATCATGATATTCTTCCTCATTATTATCTTCATCATCGACTACATGATTATACTTTACTGGTCTTCCTCTTGGATCATATCTAATAATGTATGACCAACCTGCTTTACCAGGTACCTCTGAGTAAACTACTTGCTCACATTGACTTGAAAGAACATAAGGCTCTGTACCCGGTTCAAATGCCCTTGTATTAACCATGGTAAATCCATTATCATGCTCAATAAAAGTTCTTTTAGGATCACATTCATGCATTTGTATCCTGTACCATTTCACCTCAAACAAAACTATTTTAAAGGAATTAAAATCACACTCAATTATATCCTCCAAATGCCCATAATACCTATTCTCAGTTTCTTCCAGATTTCTGTCACTTCTAGAGGAAATTTTGGTGACCTTAAACACTGCATTTATCCCTCGGTCTGAGGTTTTCATCTTATCATCCAACATTTTGATACAAAATTTATGACCATTACACCACATAGCCTTGTGATGTTTCAACTGCAACATGAACAACAAGTAAAAAATAGATTTCCAATTAATAAACCTCATATAGGACTTAGTAAATATATATTTCAAAAATTAAACAAACCAAATACATTGAAAAATTGGGAAATAACTAGGAAAATGTGGGTAAACAAATTACTTTCCCATTTATTATTTAAACCAAAGGCTAAATCAACTTCCCTAGTTGATGTAAGATCAAGAAATTGATCTCGTCGATGATGCATTGTTTTAATCATCTTACTCACCCCTTCCCATGATAACCTACCAAAGTATTCTTCAGTATATTCTATCCAATGCTCCATCCAATCAAGGTTGTTTGCAATGTATAAATGTAAAGCATCCCACTCTCGAGCAACTATATGATAAAATAACAATTTAATATCATTAATTAGATATAATTGTTAATAAATAAATAGTTTAATATAGTTCAATATGAAGGAATAAAAAATGTAAAAAATCAGTATGATAAAATAAAATTGGAAAAATAAATGTGTAATATATTAAATCTACGTCAACATATAATAATTACCTTTCACGGTCCTCATTTTACCTTTCCCCAATAGGAGCTCCCCTTCAAATTTGTTGATGGAGTCAAGAAGCCAAATGCGAGGCACATTCATATTTTCTTCTAATTTAGGTAGATATTTACAAATATACACCATGCATTGGTATACCATATATCCATCAACCATAGAACCCCCAGGACGTGCTCTTTGTCTAACAAAATCCTTCAATGACTTCAACTGCCTCTCCACCATCCACATCGACCTTGTGTGTACTGGTCCACATAATTCAATCTCCTCAACTTGGTGTATGAGGTAGTGTTCTTGTGCATTGAAAAATGCTAGAGGTAGATATTGTTTCATTTGACACATTAGTCAGCGAATTTCTCTCTTCCAATACCTTATATCTTCTTTATGGATTTCTTTTGATGAAAGCCACCTACAAATGTCGATGCAATAAAATAATATCAAGGAATACATAAATTTACAAATAAAACATAATATGTCAATCAGTTCCGCTACAAATCACATGAGAAGTACATTTTCCATATTAAACATTACTTACCTCATGTATTTTCCAAGTACATAAATAATTTGTTTTATGTTGTTTTCAAAGTCGTCTGGGAAAGATAAAGGTAGAACATACTGTAACAAAAAACAAATAATTATTATTTGTTTCCAAAAAATGTGTACCAATAAGGAAATATATTATAACCTACCAATTACCTTAATGAATGTATGCCAGTCATGTGTTTTAACCCCACCAAAATCACCTTTTTTCGTTAAGATATTTTGTATGTTTGACGAAAACCCCATCGAAAACCTAATTTTTCGAATGACCTCTTTTACAATATTGCTCTATTGCTTTGTCAATAACCAAGGAAGACTAGTATTTTGTTCATGACCATCACCATTAGAATTAATAATAACACTTTGCAATGCGTGATTAGCTTCCTGGATGTCACAACAAATCTTTCCAATTCTCTCTTTGTCAGTCCTTCCATCTAATTTTCTCCATAAAAATTTTGTTACGTTCTTCCCAATATGATTTGTATCAACAAATGAACTATTTGTAGGTGCTTGTAGTATGACAACCTACTAAATTGCATTGGGTAACTTTTCATTCCTCGTGGAAGCCCATTCGTGCATTAACAAAATTCATGAAACATCAACAAATTGAAAATAAAACTAATTAATCAAACAAAATGAAATTAACCAAAGATTTATATAATATGTCATACATTATTCATGTGCATACCTTGACGATTTCTAATATATTCCAACTTCCATAGGCGAGGTGTCATTTTTCATGGTCTTTTTCCATTCTCTTATTTACCATTGAATTTTTCTTTGTCTGTAGATTGATAACTATGGTTCTTAGCCAGAAAGTGCCTATACTCATCAAACACTTCCTTTCCTAAACTCCTTGAACGACAATATTTTATTCTGGGACCACAAACTGGGCATGCAAATTTACCCTTTGTTTGAAGACCTACAAGATATATGAATTAATGTAGCGAATTAGAGTCACAATTTAAAATAATGCATGATATTTTCAATAAATATATATATAACATTAAATTACAAAAGAAAGTAACAATATACCATAAAAATGTGTTAACTCGGGAGCATCATGAATTGTCCATGATAGTATTCCATAGAATTGAAATCGTTTTTGCCCTATTGGTCTAGAGATGTCATACATAGTGACGCCAACCCATAACTTCAAAAACTCATCAATAAGAGGCTGAATATATACGTTCATATCTTTAACCTAGTACTTACCTAATTGGTTCAACATACTGCATCATTAATTATACTTATCTAGATGTCGTTATATATAAAAGACATAATTACCATGCACGAAACAAAGAAATGAAATATTTTGTCATACTTTAAAGAAAATAAAAGATAATTAAATACCTGGAACAATAATTGCTAACATTGTGTGCTCTCTCTTGATCGACATCCAAGGAGGAAGGTTATTGTTTATAACAAAAATAGGCCACACTAAGTACATAGAATGAAGCTCTCCAAATGGATTGACACCATTAGCTGCCAACGAAAGTCTAACATTACAAGGTTCTTCTTTAAAAATCGACCACTTTTCTTCGATATACTTCAATGCAGAACCATCTGCATGAATTCAAAGAACATCATCTCGACTTTTGTTCTTTGCATGAAAATCCATAAACTGTGCTATACTTTGGCACCTGAACAACCACTGGAAACTTGGAATTATCGGAATATAACGAAGAACTTGCGAGGCACCTTCTTTGACTCTTTATCGGTTTGATATCTACTTATTTGACATTGTGGACATTCATTTTTTAATTCATATTTTCCATATTATATGATATGATCATTAGGACATGCATCAATAGCCTGATACTCCATTCCAATTTCTTTCATAATCACAGATATTTATCGATATGTGTGTGGAAAAATATTTGACGTCGGTAATAGAAATTCACCTACCAATCTACAAAATTCAAAAAAATAAGTCAATGTAAACAATATTAATCATCAATATCGCATCCATAATTTACAAATTAGAAAACAATAGCAATATAGGAAAAAATTGAACCTTTTAAGTATTTGTCAAGATGTAGGCATAAATAATTAACAAATTAAATACCTTAGTATCTGTGTGAAGCATGTTTTTGATAAACCATTCAAAACCTTCAAGTTCACCAACAACAATATAGAATATAGAAGATTTGTTGTTGAGCCTTCATAAAGAGGTTGATGTGACTTCTCGAGTAGAGGATCAACATCATGACTATCATCCTGGTTTTCCTCATCCATTGGAGAAAATGTGTCTTGGATAAATCTATGTATCTCGTCTTCTTGATTTGTATCACTAATGCTATCTCAATATATATAATCATTAATAACTTGATCAATAGCTTCAATATTCTGTTCTCGAAGTTCATCACCCTGTAAAGGAGTATTTATGATAGTACTTGGAAAATAACTCTCTAGAGTTCAACATTTTGGGGGCATCGTCTATATATTTAAAAACAACGTAGAAAAGTTAGTGTGTATATAAAATATAAAAAATACAATAAGAAATATTACTAAAATTCATGACATGATGACTATTACAGAGAATACATTAAATATTGAATCCCTTACCAAGGGACAATATTCATAACCCCCTTCGGCGTGCCCCTTCTCCCTACAATGTCTTTCAGTTGTTTTTATTAAAAGTATTATTATTTGCAAGCCCCTGTAATCATAGCAAGGGAAATAACATTTTCCATCACGCCTTGCCTCTAATGCCTCTCTTAACTGAGCAAGCTTCCTGTCATTTTCGTTCATAGTGACAAATCCTTGTACTGACAAGTAATTGTCTTACCTACATCACACCAAACAGTAAGTTGTTAAATTTTTATGTTTTAGCTACTCCTTCATGATATTTTAGCTACTCCTTTCGATTATGATATGTTTATTTACAATGACCTATAAGCCTCACAATTATTTTTTCTAGGACATTTTGACATGCTTTTTTTTTTTATTATCGATTAACTATTAAGATCGATATGCTTGAATTTGTACTTTAGAGTAGTGTGTACTGAATCACACTACTCTAACCTACTATAATAAATAAAAAAACATAATAACCTTGCAAGTTCAAAATCCGAGCTATGTAGATCGAGAATTGGATTTGTTCAACCGGTGGGTGACGGAAAAAATAAACAAATAAAATAAAATCCATGAATAGTGTCGCAACTATAGCAAATGTGTCACAAAGTATCTTAAAGTCAGGTATATATAGATCGAATATCATTGATATAGCGACGAAAATGCCCGAGTTGACCCGCAAAACATCAACTAGCCGTTGCAAGCCACGTGTGTTAGAAAATGTTTTTTGAGGTAGGAAATAATTGTCACTATAGAGAGGAATTTTCATGGCATTAGCGACGAAAATCTTGCCCAATTTAAAAAAATGAAAATAATGGAAACGTGGAATTTTTTTGTGAAATAATCCGCCCATATGTAGTAGTGTGACAGTCAGAGTGCAATTTTTCTAGTAAAAAACTTGTCTTATCATTCAAAGACAAACCATATTGATATTCAATATCACTTTGTGAGAGACATGGTTGAAGAAAATAAAGTGTTGGTGAAAGTGGACTCTTTGAAGAATTTTGTAGATTCATTAACAAAATCTATGAGCACTAAGAAGCTCTCTTGGTGTCAAGGATCCAAGGGAATTGTTGCCCTAGATTGTTGACTATGTAACCCTGTAACCCCTTGTATGCAAAGAAAACAACAAGTGGGAGAATGTTGGGTATGTGTTATATTCTTTGCATGACTAGAACCAATGTCTACATTGCATCGGGTATGCAAGGGGGTTTGAGGGGGGGCCTCGAGATTTTTTTTCTTGAGAAATGTGTCACATTTTTGCCTCATTTTTCTTGTCACCTTGATTTACGTTTCCATTGTTGGGTTGTTTTTAGGCACATGGTTTTTTCTATGGTTAAGGAATTAGGGTTGTTGACTAATCCAAGCCATTGGGTTAGTGTTTTGGATGTCACTGGCTCCTATATGTATATTGTATTGTAAACAACGTATCACTATGAATAAATATCGAATATGATGGTTTTCCCAGTTTGGGTTTCCAGGGGAAAAATATTTGTGTAATGTTTTTATTTTCCATTGTATATTTTCTATTTTTTTACTCAAATATGTTTGCAGTGAGTATTGTACAAGGTTAAAATCTACACAACATTCTACTTCCATTTAGAAGGAGATTGAAGGTACTAACCTGGTGGAGATAGTAAAGGTTTGATCCTTATTACCATGACCAGTTACAAAGGAGGACAATCCAAGAGTTGAATGAATATATTAATTTAGAGGAGCTCTCAAGAGGACTATCAAATTTTCAGAAGGGAAAAAGACTAGGGTTGGATGGTTGGATAGTGGACTTATTTACTATTTTTTTTTTCTTGGTACTATTTTCTCATAGTGGTTGAGGAGGTCATTCTAGTAATGGGTAGGGTTTTGCCAAAATTTAACTCTATATTTGTTTCTATGACCCTGAAAAAGGAAAATCCATAAGACTTTGGAGAATTCAGACCAATCTCATTATGAAAAGTAGCGTGTACAAAATCATTGAAATTTTTTTAGCAGTGAGACTTAAGAATTTTTTGTCAAAATTTTTTCTCCCAAAATAATTTGGCTTCCTAGAGGGAATAAAAATCCATGATGTTGTTGGAACTACACAAGAAGAAATTTATATCATAAAGAATAAAAATCTTAGTGAAATGGTGGGGAAGTTGGATATATTAAAGGCTTATGGCCACGTATGTTGGCTTTATTTGAGAATGTTTTTACATTCATATAGGCTTATCCTTGGATGTGGTAAAGTGGATCATGGGATATGTGTCCTCTATTTGTTTTTCCATTATGGTGAATGGGGAAACACCACCTTTCTTCATCCCGAGTTGGGGGCTTGTTGGCGGGCAAAATTGATCGTTCGTCAACTGGAAGAGCAAGTTTGGTCCGGGGTTGTCTAAATAACCCAAGTCATTTGGTGTAACTCATTCTGACGGGTTTAATGGCTTCGTTAGCCAATATAAGGATCCTAAAAGAAACAAATAAAAGAGATAAATAACTAACTAATTACTAAACACTATATATATATATATATATATATATATATGTACATATGCTCTAATGTAACTGTAGTTATTGTATTTAAGAAAAAGATATACAAGTCTCATTTATTTACATGATTTACAAGCTACAAGTTTTAATCGAAACTTACGAAAATTAATGGAAAAATGATTTCTTCTAGGAAGCAGATAAAGAAAGCACATAAAAATATTTATTGTTTTCATTTTATAAATTTAAAGAATCTTGCAAAAAAGTTAATGAAACATGAACATGTGGATAGTCAAAGATGAACCATACATTCATTGTTTCATTCATAAACAACTTAACTAAATAACACACATAATAACCTGTCGTTGATCAACGAAACTGGTGTTTATCTTTCTGTGTTGTATGAGCTCTTGCTTGTACTATTGTTAAGGGAAACCTATAACAGAACAATACTAGCACTTCCATAATACATTCAAAGAAGTATTTGATATTGGAGTAAATTAATAACAACATGAAGACAACTAATTAAAAATCGTGTGATCTTAAGATAATCAATATTTAAGAATGAAAGAAAACTCAATTCTGGGTATTGATATTATCCATCATTTAACATTAGAAATAAATTCCATAATAATCAAATGATCGATTGATCACACATAAAAAAAAAATGGAATAAGAAATTACTGGCAGCATATAACATTTAACAGTATGAAAACACCATCTGATGACAAGCTAAAGCTAAAATCAACCATAATAACATTTTCATAATAATGAAAGAACGAAATGGAATAAGTATCACATAGGTCTAAATCCAAAGATGAATTAATTTCCCATATTATTTCTCAAAATCACATGCCCATATTGTAGCCCTGGAAGAATTTTTAAGATAATAAACTCTTAAAGATTGGAAAAATTAATATATAAATGATAATAATTAACCATGTATTGATAAAAAAGACTAAAGCTATTTAAATCAATGCATAATCAATTATTTAAAGAATATGAAGATATTATAAGAAAATTAAACCATTTTACTCACAGGACAAAAGCCATTAAGCAACCTGGAATTCCATATTCTTCTTTAAAAATACTCGTCCATTCTCCCAAAGATTCCAGCCATCCATTACTCCATTTGAAAAGAAATAAAAAGTTTACAACAACAATAATATACAAAAGAGAAAGAATTAAAATCCTCCTCTCCAATTTTTGGATCTCCCTGGCTCTGATCTTTCTCATATATTTATACCATGAATGAACAGTCTGGGAATCATTAATAATTTCCGCCACCTGAAATTTGCCTCATAAAGAGACCCAAATATCTTTCAAATCATGCATTTGTTTGGGAAAATATCTAAGAGGAAGGTAAATGGGTCCATTTTGGTTTTGGGTTTCAACCATTTCTTCAAATTCCTCACGGTTTGGCTGCAATCAGTCCTGCAAAATCGTGTGTCTGATCTTGACACCTTTCCAAATTTTATATGTTGTTGCTCATAAAATTATTTGTAGCAATCCAATATTATTTTTGGATCAATCATCTTGAATGTATTTGGATAGTAAAATCAATCCATGATCAGATCCATATCAAATATTTGATAATATAAACCTGTGAAACAAAAGGAAACCTAAATTAATAACCTAAAAATTGAGAATAAAACAAAATCTAGAACAATAAAATAAAAAATGAATTTAAACTAACTATAAGTTCTAAACAAACATTGTTTAAAATAATCCTAAAAATCTAGAAGCTTCAAGTTAATGGAGAAGAGAAAAATATTAATTTTGAACTTTTACAAAACAAACAAATGATAGATAATTCTTTTTTATTTTATATTATTATTATGAGATGGAAAATGAAAATAAATTAATTAATTAATTAATATCACCAAATGATTTTATGAAAATGAGAAACCAACCAATATGTTATTTGATGAAGTATTGAAAACATTATTCAAAATAGTCAAACTTGCTAATGAGCAAAAGAATGAACACAATCATAATTTAAACGAAAGTAAACATTTGATAAAAATTAACATTTTTGTTTAAATTGAGATTTTTTTGCTTGTTTCTAACTTTTGACATATACTCTTGTAATGAATGTTTCATACTATAGTGAATGTCTTAAGTTTGTCTCAAATCAAGCCAAGGTATGGAACTATTTGAAAAGGTTGATTCTGTAGCTCATTATAATTATCAAGATTCTAATAGGGGCCCTTTAAATTTTGTAAAAATATAGGGGGAGTTGTTGGGGCCCAACAGGGCTTTGCCAAGGTTTCTCACTCTCTCCTTATCTATTCCTTTTTGTAGCAGAGGGGTTGATTTTGGATATTTCTGAGGCCAAAAGAACTATATGGATGAATGGGATAAAGATAGGTGAGGAATTTTTGCTGACACACTTGTTTTTTGTTGATGGCATTCTACTCTTCATAAATGTGTATCTAGATGAAGGGCATGCACTAAAGGAAATATTAACATTGTATAAGAAATCCACAGGGATGATAATCAAATTAGATAAATCTATGTTATATTTTAATAAAGTGGATATCATATTAAGGGAGTAACAACTAGAGGCCTTTCACTTTCAGGAGATAGATTTCAATGAAGGTTTTAAGTATTTGGGTTTTTGTCTCAAGAAAAAATCGTACAAGAAACACGAATCTATATGGCCCATAGGGAAGGTAGAAAATCACATAGATAATTTGTGTAATCATTGTATTTTGAGGGGTGGTATATTGACCTTGATAAAATTGGTGTCAGAAAAAATCCCAATTTACTAGCAATTCCTAGCTTACATCCCTAAAGGTGTATTGAAAAAAAAAAGAAAATTTTGTTTTAATTTCCTTTGGAGTGGGAAGGAAGAAGTGGAGGGGATACATTGGAAGAGATGGAAGTCCATATAAAAACCAAAGAATGAATTCTATTGGGGTATAAAGAATATTCATACCTTTGGTGTAGAACTTGTAGGAAAATCCATGTGGAACCTAATAACCAAAGAAAATTTATGGAATAGTCTGATGAGACAAAAGTACTTGGCACCATATTCTATTTTAACTTGGATTACAAGGGAGGAAAAATCTTGGCGAAATGGTTCCTCTCATTAGAAGGCACTAGTTTCTTCTTACCAAGTGATAGGAAGAATGTTGGGTTGGAAGGTGGGGAACAGAGAAGATGTGAGAGTTGGGGAAGACACCATAATGGGTTGTGGAAACTGGGTAATAATTTCTTAAGAATTGATATATTATCTTCATGGGAAGAACATTATAGACCTAAAATATTGTACTAATCTGGCCCAAATGGACATACGGTCTCAGATGTGGAAAAAACCTCGGGATCTTAGGCTAGAAGGTGGTTGGAAGAGGGAATGAGAATATTTTACAAGTGAACTCAAATGAGCCCATATAAGGCCGAGGGAGGAGGAGGATGTTTTGATTTGGCTAGGGAATAAATAGGGAGGCTATTGTAATGTCAAAGGAAGATATTAGTTGTTGTCACTAGTAGTACCATATCCCATGTTCTGGTGGTGGAAAATAATCTAGAAGGTGAAGGCTTCTAAGAAAAACAAAATATTCATGTGCCTCGTGCTACATGATAAAGTGCTATATGGAAGGATTTATAGAAAAGGAACATAACTGGACAAAGTTTTTTGTTGTCTTTATCAGAAGGATGAGGAATCATCATTTCCACTATTTTTGGAATGTGCTTTTGCAAAACAGGTCTGGAAATATGTAAGAAGATGGTTGGGGCATGTAATGTCCCCATTTTTGGATTCCCCTTCTTTACAGTTGAAGGTGACCTTATGGGTTTATGTCATCCTGGCCAGAGGGGAAAAGAGAGTTTAAAAGTGGGTTTGGGAAAATTGTAGGAGTTATATGATGACCATCCTAGTCCATTTACCTTATTTCATCATTAGGATCACTTTTGTAGAGTTTGTTCTTGGTTTCATTGCATTCTGACGTTTCTTGTAGATTAAGAGTATTATTGAGTATAAATTAATTAAATGCACTAAAGGTGTTATTTGGGTCATACTAGAACACCTTCATTAAAAACTTGTTGGAATTGTGACAAAAATATCTAAAGGATGGGATGATGAGAAAGGCATTTCCAGTGTCCAAGAATGTCTTACAAGTCAATTAATCACTTTCCGACATTAAAAAGGGGTGTTTTAAGTGACTTAATGTTTATAAAAGTCACTTTACTTTATAAAAAGTGTAAAAGGGTCCAAAAAAATAGTTAATAAGAAAATAAAAGGAAAATGAGGACGCTCTCTCTCATCATGCATTAGTTATGTTCTAAAATTGAATTGAGAGAACTCTTGTAGCTTTGGCTCTTAGGATGAAAACCCTAGAGAATATGGGAGATTGGTTTCGGTGGTGAAACTATCCACCCTAGTTGGTCATTGAGAGGATATCATCCATATCTTCTTATTGTGTTTCATTATGATGGTGTTCATCTTCTTCTAGCTGATATTTCTTGATAGTGATTGATTTCTATCATTTTTCGTTTGAGTTCCTTGCTTATAGAGGTTGATTTGACCAAAGGAGGGAGATTTTGGGTTGTTGGTTGAATACATAGTGTTGAGGAAACAATTTCTTGAAGTGTGGCTTGATTCTTTGAGTGTAGGGGTCGATTGCTTACTTTTTCTGAAAATTTATGTATAGAGGGGATGCTTTCTTGTAATATAGAGTTCGTATTCACTTGTTGAAGCTAGTTTCCTCTTGTTGGAGGTCAAGCTGGTTCTTTTGTGGACTAGTACCTTGTTGTGGGGGTTGATTCTCTCTACTGATCCCATGTATTCCCTACTAGGTCACTTCCTTTGGGAGAGGTCTGATTTTTTACTATTGGGGGACAAATTGAGTGTTGTAGGAGGTCAACTATCAGTGGTTTCCATTACAGACCTGCATATCTGCTTCAGAATTGGTGTTTGTTGGATGATTCTTGCACTTACCGAGATATTGTTATCAACTGAGACTTGTTTCTTCTCCTTTTCACCTATAGGAAACATAATATCCATTGTATTGGTAGAGACAACACACAAACATATACCAGGTTCAATGTTATTTTCTTTATACTGCTGAGAATTTTCTTGTGTATTTCAGCTAATCTAAACAATGAATGCAATAAACATGATTGAGTTTTCATATTAGTGTTTTGTAAACCAACAATAGTAATTAAATACACCTATGAGCTATTGATATAATTTTTGTATTCCATTTGTTTGACAAATCACCTACACAGTCAAACTAAGAAAAAATTTCAAAAAATTTAGAAGGGGATTTTACAGACATTGTCAAACCAAGTGGTAAAAAGACCAAAAATTTTAGCCAGAATATTATAGTGGTATCCTAGATTTTGATCCTCCCATCCTTTGAGGGTATACAAGCTTGGTTATGGAAAGCCATCAAATCAATGTAGGGAAAAATGGAGCTAGTGGTTCAAAGGGGCAACAAACAAGACAACAAGAGCAAGATGAGGAGTTTATAGATTGTTTGAGGAAATATATGATGCTTGGTGAGGAATTTCATGCAAACATGTCATTGAAGGATAATTTCAGAATCAAACATCCTGAGTGGTATGAAACCTAAGTATTAGTGAACAAGAAGATGAAGTTTCCAAGGAAAAAGGTATTAGTTTATGAAGATCTTGATTCTTCTAAAAATGAGGAAAATGTTGATTATTCATATGTTTCTTCTCCTGTAAATGAGCACATGTACGCTCATGAGGCCTTAGAACCTGATACTACAAAGGAAATTTGGGCAAACAAGGAAGAATATAGACTGCCACGGTTCTATTCCAACAGAATAATAGTGTGGTTTGGGATGAGGAGCCAAGTAATTGCACTATGATTTGGGATGAAGAATAAGAAAATGTTGCTAATGGTATGGGGGGGGAAAGTATCTTTGATGTTAACTTAGAGACCATATTTGATAGGTATTGTGAAGATAATAGTTTCCATGATGAAGTAGTGCTTGATCATGACACTATCCCACCTTTTGGAGATTGCATGGTATCATCAAGTGAGTCGACTGGTTTTGATGAGGGTAGTGTTCTTACCATGGAAAACAAAACATAAAAGAAATGGTGGGACAACCCATGCCACTATGATGAATATGAAGAAAGGAATTAAATATCATAGGACTTGAATGATCAATTATTGGTCATAAATGAGCAAATTGTACAACTGTTGACAAGGGAAGATGGTGCTCATAAGTTCATTGAAGGTATTATGTGGAAAACCTAGATGGAGGAGAGACAAAAGGGAGTTGTAGGTGGAGTCACTAGTTCTCAATTTCAAAAAATAAAAGAATCATTAGATCACATGAAATCAAATTACTTGCAGTTGTTCATGGATAGGGACCTTTCTCTCAATTTCATTGAAGACCAGGAAAGGGAGGTTGATGAGCTTTGTTACTAGTTGAGTTTGGCACACTCCTCATCACTTAAAACATAGACTCCATCATCTTTAGTGGTCGTGACACATGATGGTGTGTGTAGCCCCAATGATTTGAGGGAGGAGCCTCTTGTGACAATCCTGCATGAGGAGCATTCATAGTTGTAGGTGCTTGAGGAGAGGTATGATGCAAAGTGTTTTAACTCTTCTCCCATTTTCAATTGTGGGGATCATGAGAAGTTTCTTTTGGATAGCCCATTAAAGTTTCAAAGGTTAGTTACAAAGGAGATAACCGGGCACATTCCTTGTGGGAAAAAAAACAAGGAAGTATATTCATCCATGGATTGGGTGGACCAATATATGAAAGATATGGAGATTCTTTGGGATATAGGTTCAGTTGATATCAGAGGAGTAATGGATACATTATCACATACATGATATCGGGTGGTACTGGAGGAGACAGTGGTATGAAACAATATACAAGGGTATACACTTACACACGGTGGTGTATAATGTAGTTTCAGAGCATTTCCTCCAATACGACCTCATGATAGAGAGCTTGAGCATACCATTGAGTTTGGTTTACCTAGGATTGGCAAGGAGATGGGTGAGATTTAGAGCGTAGTATATCCCTCGATGAACGATATTCATATGGGATATCGTCAGATGAGGATCACGAAGCAGGATAATCACTAGTCCGCTTCCTGACTAAATTATGAGTTCTTGGACATGCCCTTGGGGTTGACTAATGCACGAGTCACTTTCTAGTCTTGAAGGAAGTGGCATAGGAATCTATTGTTGTTATTGGATTCCCTCATGGGATACAACAGGATAAGAGAGGATCATTGGAGCTATCTATATGAGACAGGGGGCCTTGTCTCCATGACAAAGGTATTTCATTTGGGCCATGTGATCAGTGCACAGAGTGCACATGAGGAGATCCAGAATTTCTTGGATTGGTTCACATATATTTCAGTATGCATTGGGAGTGGTGGGCTTCCAATTTGGTGGTGTGATCCTAGAATTCATCAATGGGATAGACTACTTCATATGATCAAGATGATCGATAGGGTTGTGTCAATGAATGGACTGTGTCATTGTGGGGATATTGTGAGGCAATTTTTTGAGCCTTGTTATATATGGAAATGTATATTTTCCTTCATGATACCCATGTTCAAGTCTATCCATGGGTTGGAATACTTTGAATTTACTGAGATTCTTTGGCAAGACATGATCTAGGATAGTGATTTTTGTCATTTCAAGGATTTCATCTTGGGCGTAGAGGAGAGGAGAGAATTATCTAAGCATGGTGATCAAATGATTATGATTAGAGGGGTGAAAAATCAGTAGGATGGTTCCTCTCTGAGATTATCTTGGGACCTTGGGATTGTAGTGTTTGATAGCTCGACAACTGATACAGATGAGATTACCAGTTTTTACTTTCCATAGTTTACTCATGGGATGCTTAGGATTCGTTGCTTGGACGAGTGGTCTTCTGAGGAGTTGACCAATATTATGTAGCTTATGATTTCTTGGCTTATTAGGGGAAGTCATGTGGATTCTTGTATTAGTACCTTATAGATAAATGCTATGTATAGATAGTATCTCACATCATCTAGGAACGCCCAAGAGAGGAGGGACTTCGCAAAGATTGTAGGAAAAAATATGGGGGAGTGTAAGACTTGTTGATAGAGCTGGTCAAGGAACACTTATCCCACAAGATTGATGGATTCTTTGAGCATTTATGGATGAGAGTGGTAGATCATGTTGAAATCTTGCATCACAGGTTTACCAATTGTATAGTGGGAAGAGAGTAGGTATGTAGCGATTGACCAATTCACGTACTTTCTGGTGATATCCTTGGAGTATGGGGAAACAAAGGTGACAAAGATACCTAGTGGAGAGATTAATAGAGTCCACGAGTAACCTGAAGTCATTCCAAATGATCAGGACAAAATTCATTTCTCAAAATTCGATATGGATTATGGTAGTTGATTTGTAGGCTATGACTTCACATGGATGCATATGCAGGATACTATTCATGGTAGTAGATTCAACCCTTACAAGTATTTCAGGAGGGAGGAGAAGGTAGAATAGGAATGATGTTCGGATGATTATGATCATAGTAACACAATATCAACATGGTGGTTCCTTTCTGAGATTAGTTTAGGACCTTAGCATTTCAATATTAGATAGTTCAATAGCTGACACAGAGGCAAGAACCATTTTTTTCTTTCATGAGACTGGTTCCCTAGTAGAGTAGTTCCTTAAGGGGTCGATCGAATTGTTGTATCCCTGAGTTTCTTTACTTTTTGGAAATACCTTACCGAACCATGCATTGAGCAGAGAATGCTTCACATCTTACATGGTGTTTTGTGACCATGGCATCATTTTCAGTTTCATTCTGGTTCAGTTGATGGGGTGTCAGGTTGTGATGGAATTTCTTGATGAAAAGCAATATTTGGGAAGGGAGGACTATAATGTCCCAATTTTTGGATTCCCCTTCTTTACAATTGAATGTGACCTAACGAGTTTTGTCAGTCTAGACATAGGGGAAAAGGGAGGTTAAAAGTGGGCTCAAGCAAATTGAAGGAGTTATATGAGGCCCAACCTAGTCCACTTACTTTATTTCATCATCATTATCACTTCCACACAACACATTCTTGGTTTCACGACATTCCAATGCTTCCTATAAATTAAGAGTATTATTGAGTATAAATTAATTAAATGCACTAAAGGTGTTATTTGGGCCATATTATTGGAGGGAAGACCTTTGTGTATTAACTCTTTGGAATCAGGATGAAAATATATAAAGGATGGGATGATGAGAAAGGAACTTCCAGTATTCAGAAATGTCTTACAAGTCAATTAATCACTTTCTGACATTAAAAAGGGGTGTTTTAAGTGACTTAAAGTTTATAAAAGTCACTTTACTTTATAATAAAGGTAAAAGGGTCCAAAAAAGGGGTCAACGAGAAGATTAAAGGAAAATGAGGGTGCTCTCTTTCATCATGCATTGGTTATTTTCTAAAATCGAATTGAGAGAGATCTTGTGGCTTTGGCTCTTGGTACGAAATCCTTAGAGAATTTGGGAGATTGGTTTATGTGGTGAAACTATCCACCCTAGCTGGTCATTGAGAGGATATAATCCATATATTCTCATTGTGCTTCATTGTGATGGTGTTCATCTTCTTGTAACTGAGATTTATTGACATTGGATGAGTTCTATCATTTTTTGGCTGAGTCCCTTGCTTACAAAGGTCAATTTGACCAAAGAAGTTTGAGTTTGGGTTGTTGGTTGAATACATAGTGTTAAGGTATATTTTTATTAAAGTATGGGATGATTTTTTAGTGTGGGGGTCGATTTCTTACTTGCTAGGATAATTTTTGTATAGAGGGGTCGATTTATTGCAATAGAGAGGTCATATTCACTTGTTGAGGCCAATTTCGTCTTGTTGGAGGTCAAGCTGGTTGCTTTTTGGATAGATACATTTCCATGAGGATCGATTCTCTCTCATGATCACATGTATTCTTGGTTGGGTCATTTCCTTTGGGAGAGGGATGATTCTTTACTTTTGAGGGATGGATTGATTGCTATAGGAGGTCAAATATCAACGACTTCTATTACAAAACTACATATTTGATTTGGAATTGTTGTTTGCTGGTTGATTTATGCACTTACAGAGCTATTGTTATCAGTTGATGCTTGTTTCTTCTCCTTCTCACCTACAGGAAACATAATTTACATTGTACTCGTAGAGAAAACACATATAAATACATCAGGTTCACTATTATTTGCTTTATATTGTTCCTGGGAGTTTTCTTGAGTATTTCAGCTAGCAGTAAAAACAAATGGAATAAAAATAATGAAGTTTTAGCATTAGTGTTTTGTAAACCAAAAAAAATAATTAAATACACCTATGAACTTTTGATATACTGTTTGTATGCCAACTATTTGACAATTCGCCTACATAGTCAAACTAAGAAAAAAATTCAAAAAAAATAGAAGGAGATTTTACAGACATTGTCAAACCAAGTGAGAAAAAGACCAAAAATTTTAGATGGAATATTATAGGGAAATTTGACTTATAGAACAAGGAGGATGTGGGGATTTTTCTATAGGGATGGTTTACTAGACTAAATATGAATATTTATAGAGGCATTCCTTTTCTAGTGTTGTGGGGAATATAGTTGTCATATAATAATAGACTTTTTGGTGAGAAGGAGATTCCCATGTTGGAGAGTAATTGATTGATAAAATCTATAGTTGGTATTTATTTTATGGATCGAGCCAGGGGAAGGATCACAACTGCAAGCTGGGAAGTTTGATTTTCCTCTCATATGATTATTACTTCTCTTTTAAAGCAAGAGGTGGAAGGGGCACTAACAATATGGAAAAACATTTGACTCTAAGATCTCTCCTAAAGTTATCTCTTGAACATGGTATAAATAATTTGTAGGTTCACGAAGATTCCTTGTCGGTAGTTAATTGCATGAAAGGTTTGCACCCAGTCCAAAATGTTGATCTTCATCTAGTAGTGAGACACTTGAAAGAGGTTGTAGTTATATTCAAGAGGTTTTCTATTTATCATATCTATAGCGAGTTAAATCCAAGGGCAGACTCTTTGTCCAAGGAAGGACTAAATGTTCCCTTGGGGGAGGCTCATGTGGTGGAATTTTCTAGTAGAGAGGTTCATGAAACTAGAGAGACTCTTTGAGGATAATGTTATTCTAAGAGAAAGGTGTTTTATTTATAATTTTTGGGTATTTTTTTGTAAAATGACGGTGATGTATGTAGTGTTATCCTATGAGAAAAGTGTTTTATTTATAATTTTTGGGTATTATTTTGTAAAATGACGGTGATGTATGTAATACTATAATAAGAACAATACAATTTTGAAAGGGAAGAGATGATAGTATTGAGAGTTTTTTTTTGTTAAAAAATTGTGTGAGTTAAATACACAATGAAGATAAAATGTGAGATCCATTAGGAATTTTATTTTTATATCTTTTTAATAATAAAAATGCATTTTTTTAATGAAAAAAATTATAATATAATTTAAATTATTTATACAAATTAATTAATTCAAATGTGACAATATCTTTACTATTATAAATTTATATAAAAATTAATACAACTTCTTCTATTTTATCTTTTTACTCAAATTTTAAATTTTTTAGATTCTAATTTAAATTACTTATAAAAATTAATTAATTCAAAAAATTTAACTAGAAGGGAGGAAAACTCTTGGCAAATAGGGAGGACGTGAGTTGGCGAAGACCCCATAATGGGTTGTGGAAAATACATATACTTTCTCGATTATCTTCATGGGAAGAACATCAAAGTCCTCAAAGATTTTAAGTGATTTGGCCCAAGTGGACATATGGTCTCAGGTGTGCAAAACACCTTAGGATCTTGAGCTAGAAGGTGGTTGGAAGAGGGAATGAGAATCTTTTACATGTGAACTCAAACGATCCCATATAAGGTTGAGGGAAGAGGAGGATGTTTTGATTTGGATAGGGAATAAAGAGGGAGGCTATTATACTATGAAATAAAGATATCAATTGTTGTTGGGAGTAGTATAGACTTTGTGGTTTGGTGGTGGAAAATAATCTAGAATGTGAAGGTTTTGAAGAAAAAAAAATGATGTTCCTCATGTTACATGGAAGGATTTATAGAAAAGAAACATAATTGGACCAAGTGTTTAGAGTTTTTGGTGAAAAGATGATGCCCATGTCGAAGAGTTATTGATTAATAAAAGAAATAGTTGGTATTTTTTTTTATGGAGCAAGTCAGGGCGGGATCATAAGTGCAGGCTCGGAAGTTTACTTTTCCTCTCATATGATCTTTACTTCTCTTTTAATGCAAGAGGTGGAAGGGACACTAACAATATGGCAGAACTTCCATTTCTAATTTTTCTTCTAAAATTAGCTCTTGATCATGGTATAAATACTTTGCAGGTTCACAAAGATTCCTTTTTGGTAGTTAATTGCATGAAAGTTTTGCACCCAATCCAAAATGTTGATCTTCATGCAATAGCGAGACATTTGAAAGAGGTCATAGATGTATTCAATAGGTTTTCTATTTGTGATATCTATAGCTAGTTAAATATGAGGGCAGATGCTTTGTTCAAGGAAGGAATAAATCTACCCTTGGATAAGTCCATGTGGTGGAATTTTCTGTAGACAAATTCTTTGAGGATAATGTTAACCTAAGAGAAAGATTATTTAATTTTATTTTTTTGGGTAGTTTTTTTAAAAAGATGGTGATATATGTAATACTAGAGCAAGAACAATATAATCATGAAACGGGAGAGAGGTGAGAGTTCAATTGGAGCATTTTGGCATGAATGTATTTTTATACCTTTTTAATATTTAAAAAAAAAATTATAATATAATTTAAGATATTTATATAAATTAATTAATTCAAATTATTTATATAAATTAATTAATTCAAATGTGAAAATATCTTTACTATTATAAATTTATATACAAATTAATACATTTAATTTATTTTATTTTCTTATTTAAATTTTAATTTTTTTATAATGTAATTTAAATTATTTATATAAATTAATTAATTCAAAAATTTTAATTTTTTTATTATCAATAACATAAACATGTGTTTGTATTTATTATGAAACTATACTTACTCCTTATTTTTATGGAACAACAATTATATAATCCCAACAATTCAAATTTACAATTTAAATTATATATATATATATATATATATATATATATATATATATAATTTGATTTAAAAAAAAAAAATGAAAACATGACTCAAATCACACTTCATTGTACATAGCCTATGAACATAGCTATGCATATACAATACCATGAATAAAAAATCAAAAACAAATAATAACTATGGGATGTGGAATGTTATATATTTTAGGATTTTCTTTTTCAAAAGTCGAGTGTAGAGAATTTATCCACATAACATTATTTTTTTTTAATGAAGATCGTATGGACTTTGATTCAATGCTGGTTAAAATTGACATGTCACATGCATGGGAAAGGAGTATTTGTATTATTTATTTATTTTTAATTTAATAATATTTGTTTTTAAATTTAATAGAAATTATGTTGAAAATTAGAGTTTTACTAATTTTGTTATAAAATTTTATGTTTAAAATTAAAATTTTGAAAAAAATAATAAAAAGTATGAAATTTGATTTTACAAAAAGGATATTCCAATGTTTTAGGTAAATATTATAAAAAATAAGATTATAAGAAATGAGAATTTTTTTTAGAGATATTTGTTTTAAAAATTGTTGGATTTTTAAATTTAAGTGATTATTTCTGTAAAATCTGAGTATTCTAAAAGCTTTTCAACTGCTGAATCCATTTCTGCATTCAAAAATAAATTCTGAACAACAAAAAAACAATAATTAGTATAAATTTATATGACCAAATTCCAACCAAAAAAAACCATTTCATATAACAGTTACTTATATCTGAATACCTACACTATTCGAATATCCATACGCCCACATTACATGTACAAATATTATATATTGTGCGGCACTTTGATAGGGTTTTTGTTTATTGTGCGGCACTTTGATAGGGTTTTGCATGTGCCGTGCAGGTTTCATATATTGTTTATTGTGCACCGCGGCCCGCTTTACTTGGCTTTTGAATATTCAATAACTGTTCGTCGCGCAAACAAAATTGACTTGCTATTGCATATGACTTTGCAGGTTCAGTGGACAGTGAGTCGCGCCAACAAAATTGGCTTTCCAATGCATATGACTTCGAAGGCATTATATAGTTTTCATTCTTGAACGCCCATACTTACTCCAATTTCTATCCGCAGGCGGGGTATCAACTGTTTGGCTGCCAATCTGTTCTACGTTTCAAGCAGTCGGATCATTTCAACATGAGTACACTCCTCAGGCAGACTACTATTTTCTGGCACTCCATTTCAGCTTGTAATTACCTTATGATTCCACTATTTTCTCTGTTGATAGCGCAGTGCAAGCCACAGATTTCTCACTCAATGTCAGGTTCGATTTCCAATAATACGTACACGTATGGCGACCAATTTGACAGCAATTTGAACAACGTTTTGAATGATCTTGTTCAGAACACGCCTACGACAGGGTTCAATGTTTCTTCTTATGGCGAATCTCCCAACAGAGTTTATGGGTTTCTCCAGTGCAGGGGAGACGCTTCGCAAAATGAATGTTTCGATTGTTGTCAGAATATAAGGAATAATGTTTCTACAATGTGCGCCAACAGTATTGAATGTCGATTGTGGTTTCCTATGTGCGAATTGTACTACCGGAACTACAGCAGCAGCAGCTTCATTTCTAATTCCTCGACAGAGACACCTTTTTTGGGTGCGGATGGTTATCAATTCATGAAGCGGGACGAAATGGCTTTTAGGAATCTTGTTTACAATCTGTCTATTAAAGCTTCTACGTCAATCAAGAGATTCGCGACAGGACCGAGCGTTGATTCTTCAGGTCATAAGATTTACGCTCTCGTTCAGTGCGACAGAGTTCTATCCAGCGCCAATTGCTCTAACTGTTTGTCAGACGCGATCAAACAGCTTGACACTTATCCATATGATTATTCTGGAGTTTATATGGAAGGCTGCTTTGTCCTCGTATCAAATCAATCGCTTTCGAGTAAAATTTCCTTTTGTTTTTCCCTGCGGCCATTTTTATGATAGTAATGAGTATTTGAGTTCCCATATACAATGCCAATTATTTCTATTGCTGAAATGAATATATTATTATTGATAGTAACACATTTTGTTTGGCAGCTAATCATTCCGAAAAATTACCCATGAGTTTCGGGCTTGGGAGAGCTGAAAAATTACCCATGAATTTCGGGCTTGGGAGAGCTGTGCTTCTGCTTATAGCATTGCTCTTACTATTGATGTGAAATTGACTGTGCGACTGTGATTCGAATCATAGTCTGCGCCAATATGAGGGTAAAAATACGTGTGCATATCTCTTTATTTTTGCCTGTTTGCTGATCCGTTCATTTTTGTGACAGAAATTAACAGCACTCAGGCTCGACTTTTGGACTTTTATGTACACAGGCGGATGGAACCATACGTCCTTCAATATCTGCTATTATTTTCAGGTTCGTGTTCTCTAAATAAATTCATGAGGGATGTCCTTATCCTGGTGGACATTGCTCGCTGTCCATCTATTCAGCCACCCAACTGTGCCATTGATTGAGAATGTTTCCACATCTGGGCACTTTTACTATAGTTTTTCACGGCCTGAATTTTGGATACAATTTTCTGGCATTTCATTTCCCTTGCATTTTCGGCACTGGACATATACTCCATGGTTGGGGCTGCCAATCTCATAAAGCAAAGATTAAGTTTTGAGATGGTACAAGAAATGTCCTGAATTTATTCAGTTTGTATGCAAAAGTTGTCCTGAATTTATTGCAAAAGTTGTGTATGTAAAATTGAAGTTGACATTTCTTCTACGTCAACATTTCTGTTGCTACATCATTTCCTAAAGTTAGAGTTTTGGATATTTTAATTTTTTGCATTTTAGTTAATCATATTTTATGTTAAAATGGTAGTTATGGTTTCTTATAATATCTTTTTATTTCCTAAATTTAAGGTTTTGGATCTTTAAGGTTTTTTGCATTTTCATCATTTTCTAAAGTTAAGGCCTTGGATCTTTAAGGCTTTTACATCCAAACTCATTATACTTCATGTTAAAAAGGTAGTTATGTCCTCTTGCAATGTCTTCTTGTAAATGGGCATGTGCACATCTATATCCATAAATAAACTAATACCACCATTTAAAATTTTCAAGGGTAGATCACTCATGTCATAATGTTTTCTCACTAAATAAATCAAATCAAAATTTATTGAAAGGAAGAAAAACAAATTTCTAAACATTGCATCAATCACTCACTTAGCTGGAAAATGAACAAGCTAAGAAATAAAACACATATAGAGGAATTTTTCCTTCTAATTAGTTTTCCATTGTTTTGATCAAAGCTTACAATGTGACCTCTTCTTTTAACCAACAACTGTATGGTCATTAAATCTCCTAAATCTGAAGTGTAAAGCCTATGTAAGAAAGGAAAAAGATACAACAATATGGCTTGCTCTTTTGTGTATGTTCTAAATAATATATTGTTCTTTGTATTCTTTCAACACTGAAGCACACTTACGAAATCACAGAAGATAAAGTGCAGCCTACAAATATAAAGGTGTACAACTTGTGCATAGAAAACATTGCTACAACAATGTGTGATCTAATGTACTTGCTAGTAACTTCAACAATATACTCTTCTTCTCCTTGAATGCACTCTGACCTTCTCCTTCTCTCTCTTTCTCTATTCTCATGTGTGTTAGGCTTCTCTTGCTCTATTCTCATATGCGTTAGGATTCTCTCTCTTGATCTATTCTCATATGCATTAGGCTTCTCTTCTCTTAGAATCACATGAAACAACAAGCAGATCAGGGTCGTTTTGAACAAGAATTTGTTGAAGGGGATCAAGTGTTTCTTCGTCTGCAACCTTATAAGCAGACTTCACTCAAATCCCAACACTGTCTGAAACTCACCCCCAAATTCTATGGTCCTTACTGTATTCTCAAGAGTTTGGGGCTAGTGACCTACCAATTATAGTTTCCCATTCACTCTAAGCTCCACCTTGTTTCTCATGTTTCCTGCTTAAAGAAAGTGTTCAACACTAGGTACCATACTCAGACTAGTCTAACTAAGTTGGATGAAGAAGGTTCCATTTAGTTGTAGCCACATGAAGTGTTAGACTAGTGTGAGTGTCGTCTTCACCATCACACTATCAATGAAGTCTTAGTTCAATGGAAGGACACACAACCAGAAGATGCCACCTGAGAGATGACTACCATTATGCAACAATTTTCTCATCTCAATCCTTGAGGACAAGGCTATTTTTAAGAGGGAGGGCATGTTAGGGACCTAACCTCCCTAACCCCTCATGTAAGTAGAATAATATATTTTCCATGTAATAAAGGTTGATATTAATAAGGCATAGTAATAAGAAAGAATAAGTCAAATGCAAGAAGACCTAATAGAAGCTTCTTCTTCTAGAAAGATCTTCCTCTAGATTGTTCTTTTGGTAGACAAATTTAGTATAAATAGGACTCAAGGGCATGATAAGTCTTTGTATTGTGAATTAATGTAATAGAGCACTTCTTTGTTGGATGTTTCCCCATCGAAGAGGCAAGTGAACATGGTTTCCTATCAATAAAGGTATTATTTTGGTGCTATGGTTCCTTATATTTTGTTGTTTCGTTGTTATTATCTGTGGTATTTATGGTTTTTGTTATTATAATAGATCTGGTACCTAACACTCTCAACCTCTCTTCTACTCTTGATGGATATATCTCTCCCTCTCTTATCTCCCTCTCCCCTCTCTATATCTCTCATGCATCTAACCCTCCCTCTCTCTCTCTCATTGTATACACCTCCCTCTCTTCCTCCGACCCTTTATCTCTTTTCCTATATCTACCCCCCTTCCCTCTCTACCTATTCCCCCCCTTTCTCTATTTTCCTCTATCTACCGACCTTCCCTCTCTCTCCCCCCCTCTATTTCCCTCTCTCTCTTCCCCCCTCCTCCCTCTCTCTCTTCCCCCCTCCTCCCTCTCTCTCTGCCTCTCCCTCCCACTATCTCTCCTCTCTCTCTCTCTCTCTCTCTCCTACATCTACCCCTCTACCCCCCTCACTTTTTATCCCCCTCCTTCTCTCACCCCCACTCCCCCCCTTTCTCTCTTTTCCTCTCTCTACCCATCTGCCCCTCCCCGCCCCCCCCTCTCTCTCTCTATCCCATTGTCTTTGTCCCCCTCTCCCTCCCTCTCACACTCTCAAACACTATGTATCTACCCCCCCTCTTTGTCTTTCTCTCTCCCCCTCTCACACTCTCACACATACTCTCTCTCTACCCCCCTCCCCCCCCCTCTCTCTCATTGTATCCCCCTCCCTCTCTCTCCCCCACTTTCCCCCCTTTCTCTCTTTTCCTTTATCTACCCCTCTTCCCTTTCTCTTCCCCACTCTCCTCCCTTTCTCTCTTTTCCTTTATCTACCCACCTTCCCTCTCTCCCCCCCACATTCCTTTCTCTCTCTCTCTAACCCCCATCTCTTTCTCCCTCTCCCCCACTCTCCCCCTTTTCTATCTTTACCTCTCTATACCTCCATTCCCTCTCTCTCCCCCCCTTCCTCTCACTCTGTCTCTCTCTCTACCCCCCTCTTTGTATCCCTCTCTCTCTCCCTCTCACACTCTCTCTACAGTCATCTGAGATCTCTATCTTCCTCTCTCTCCCTCTCACACACACTCTCTCTCTACCCCTTTCTTTGTCTTCCTCTCTCTCCCTCTCACACTCTCACACACACTCTCTCTCTACCCTCTTCTTTGTCTCCCTCTCTCTCCCTCTCACACTCTCAAACACTCTCTCTCTACCCCCCCTCTTTGTCTTCCTCTCTCTACCTCTCACACTCTGATACACTCTCTCTCTACCCTCTACAGTCATCTGAGATCTCTATCTTCCTCTCTCTCCCTCTCACACACACTCTCTCTCTACCCCTTTCTTTGTCTTCCTCTCTCTCCCTCTCACACTCTCACACACACTCTCTCTCTACCCTCTTCTTTGTCTCCCTCTCTCTCCCTCTCACACTCTCAAACACTCTCTCTCTACCCCCCCTCTTTGTCTTCCTCTCTCTACCTCTCACACTCTGATACACTCTCTCTCTACCCTCCCTCTATGTCTTCCTCTCTCTCCCTCTCATAGTCTCACACACTCTAGCAAGTTTTGTACATCATAAGGAAAGACATGGCCTTGACCTATACATGGAAAGACCTAGACCTAAACCTAGACACGGAAATACCTAGACATGGCAAGGCATGGTAATACTTAGAGCTACACCTATACCATGACCTATATGATGACCATGACCATGAACTAGACCTAGAACGTGACCTAGAGCTAGAGCTAGACCATGACCTAGACCCCCCTAGCTCCATCTAACCCTATGCCCCCACCTATACCCAACCCTTAACCCCCTCCACACTTGAGCCCTATGTGCACTATGCCTAATCCTCTTGTTGAAGGCCCCACAACCTTTGCACTTCCATCTTGGTGCTCTAACCACTACCCTATGCTTCAAAACACTTTCAATCTTAAGCCCTTAGGTCCTAGTTGTCCCCAAACCCCTATACATATTTATTCATAAATTTATTTGGGACATACAATAAATATTGTATATGTTGCATTAAGAGCACTCACATGCTCTTGTGACTAGAAATAAATGAGGGAAAGTGTGCTTGGAGCACATCCCTACCTAGTAGGAATTCACACACATTCCTAGAATGCATGGACCCTTTAAAGCGCACACATTCTAGGAATACACACATGTTCTTACTAGGTAGGGATATGTGCCAAGAACACTCCTCAACCTCATTATGTCTGTAAAAAAACAAACTAGCCTGACATATGCATGCAAAAATAGAAACAACCTATATGTTTTTTTGTCTTTTTTCTTTTTGGAAAGCAAACTTGTATCTTCTTGTGCATTTGGTAGACAAATTTGTGCAATTGGAAGAAAATTGTTAGTGGAAAGAAAACTTTTGTCTTCTTGTGTAATTGGTAGGCAAATTTGTGCAATTGGAAGACGATTGTTAGTGGAATGCAAACTTGTGTCTTCTTGTGTATTTGGTAGACAATTTTTTTTAATTGGAAGACAATTGTCAGTGGAAAGCTTGCTTGTGTCTTCTTGTGTAATATCAAGAAAAAATTGTGTAATTGGAAGACAATTATCATTGGAAAAAAACTTGTGTCTTCTTGTGTAATTTGTAGAAAATGTTTATTTAACTAGAAGACAATTGTCAATGGAAATCAAACTTGTGCCTTCTTGTGTAATTGGTAGAAAAATTTGTGTAATTAGAAGAAAATTGTCAGTGGGAATCAAAATGTTTTTGGTGTACTTGGAAGACAATTGTTCTCTTTAAACATGGGGAACATATGGAATCAAAGTAGAAAGTATTTGAGGAAATAAAAACCCATTGAAAAGGTAAATGAAGAAAGAGAAAAGGAAAGGTTAGGCATGTCAAAACATAGGCTTTCAATAGAGGGAGATCAAATTTCTAGAGGAATATATTCCATTGTTGTTTCTTCTCCATTAGCACAAGAAAATCATAGGATTTCAGTAGAGGCCAATCCAGTTCATAGTTCTATTGAACCTCCAATCACTATCTCTTCAAGACAAGTTGTTGTGGATGACCAGATGATGGAGGATTTTCTTGGAGTTGATTATACAATGGATGAAATTAGAGAGTCAACTGGAGCACAACCTTCCGTTGAAGAAGTTCCTGTGGTGCAACCTCTTGTTGGAAAATCAGACATTCCAGAAACTAATCATGGGCATGTCCATTGTCCTCCCAGAATTGATCCTCCATTGACTGAAGGGGAAATAACTACTATGTTTGTAACTCCAAAGTAGGGAGATAAAGAGTGTCAAAATATAGGTTCATCATCCCTATGTAGATTGAGAAGTGTGTAGCGAAGAACTCATAAACGCATTTATATGGAAAAGTGTTCTAGAATAACTTGAAGGTAAGTTACCCAACTAGAATATTTGTTATCATTCTTATAAAATCATTAAAGAATATTTTGAACCAAAATATGATGCGGCTAATTGTAAATTATTTTTGGCTTTGTTAAAATCTAGAAGATTTATCACTGTTAGGAGAAGTTTTATTGATGTCAAAAGTTTAGAAACAAGTCATCATATTGTTAGAAACTTTGTGGATATTTTTCAAAAAATTGGTAAGAAAACTCCTTCTAAAGACCAGAATGCAGCCCAGTGTGTCTTTTTATAATCAATTGTTAGCAAGATCACAAGAAACCATCCTTTTCTTGAACAAACCTCTCATCTCATGAAATGAAATATCAAAACCCTTCAAAATTATTCTAATAGATGAGATAGCCTCAACATAGGTGGCCCAACATATTTGTGGGCTTTCATTGACAAACCACTTCATTCTCATATGAAGTTAATTGGAGCAGTTAAGGGACTAGTACAAGCTTTCTGGCATGAGAACACTAGGCCTTTTTCCAACAAAAACATATACTATAATTGAGAAGGAGATATAGGGACCATGGACCCCACATTAAACACTTTCTTGACATGACAAAAGACATAATTTTATGAGAGATAAAAATTCAGGAATATAGTACACTAAAATTGGTCCAAATATTTATATGAGAGATAAATATATTATTGGTACAATAATTCTGAATACCTAGACTATTCGAATATCCATACGCCCACATTACATGTACAAATATTATATATTGTGCGGCACTTTGATAGGGTTTTGCATGTGCCGTGCAGGTTTCATATATTGTTTATTGTGCGCCGCGGCCCGCTTTACTTGGCTTTTGAATATTCAATAACTGTTCGTCGCGCAAACAAAATTGACTTGCTATTGCATATGACTTTGCAGGTTCAGTGGACAGTGAGTCGCGCCAACAAAATTGGCTTTCCAATGCATATGACTTCGAAGGCAATATATAGTTTTCATTCTTGAACGCCCACACTTACTCCAATTTCTATCCGCAGGCGGGGTATCAACTGTTTGGCTGCCAATCTGTTCTACGTTTCAGGCAGTCGGATCATTTCAACATGAGTACACTCCGCAGGCAGACTACTA
>ML790835.1:0-25019 GCA_009831015.1 Picea engelmannii
CCAAATATTGACAAGTAGCACCATATAGGTGACATGGTATGTTGATTATTGACAGCTAATGTGAGAGATTGTACCTCCATATGGTCCAGTTACATAATGAAAAGTGACAGATATGATCCAATCACAATTAAACATTTGGCACACAAGTAGACCAATTAAATCTTAACATATGGCGATCCTTCATTGGATTATATTAGATTGGTTATATATATATAACCAATTATATAACTATCCAACAAGAATTCATGTGGGATCACTTGGGAATTCACTTTTTATAACATAATAAATATATTATAACAACCATTTAAAAGTATGCTTGGAATTTTGAGTATACATATAGGATTGGTTATATATATTGGATTATATTTAAAAGTATGCGTAATTATTCAAATATATTGGATTGGTTATATATATATATATAACCATCCAACAAGAATTCATGTGGGATCAATTCACTTTTATAATATAATAAATATATTATAACAACCATTTAAAAGTATGTGTTTATTTGAGGTTGATGGGAATGGAACTCACAACACCAACTATACAACCACTTAACTTACTCTCCACTAACAAATGTACCATGCATATGGTTTGTTCAAACAAACCATAATTAAAAGATTTATTATGATGCCAATTGTCCATATTTAGTGGGATTCCTTCTAAAATTAGTAATAAGTTATCATTAATTTTGAGATTTTGTTAAGAAGGGTGATCTATTTAATGAAACACACCTTAACTCATTTTACACACAACATTTTTGTATTATACACAACTTTTTTTTGTTTTACACAATATTTTTAGTGTTTTACACAATTTTCTTTTGTGTTTTTGAACACAACATTCTTATGTAGTAAAGCTATGTTCATTTTCCTTTTGAAGTCAAGTTTGTAGTCTTTTGAGATTTATAGGGTATTTATAGTCGTCAGAATCGATTTTTTGAGACAAAGTCGATTGTGACAATCTTATCACTCATTTGTAAGTCAACATTATGTAAATTTGGGATTTGTGAGTTGTAAGAGAGCCTTTGAGCATTTTTCTAAAGAAATATATATTGTTTATAGTCACTAGATTTAGTTTTTAGAGACATTGCTGAATTTGACATTTACAATTGAGTTTGAGTAACATTCAAGAAGCTCATTGTGAAATGCAATTATTGATTTCATATGATTCTGTATATGTTCATGTATGAATGATTATGAAAGTTATGCTAAAGTGTTTGGTTAAGTAAGATAAGTCACTTACATGCTATAAGCACTATCAATAAAAGAATCTTGGAATAGGAAAGTGGTTTTCATACTTAATACTATTTGAGGATAAAGTGATATTAGAGACACTCAGTTCAGATCCAGTGGTGTATGATTTCTAATCCATTTTTGGATCAATACTTAATTTCATAAATAAACACAATCTCACATAAGTAATTGAATTACATGAACAAATTGAATCAATAAAATAGTTATGGAATTAAATAAAACAAATTCTACGTGAATTCATAATAAAATTACAAAACAAGAAATCAAAGGAACCATCTAAGATACACAACACTCTATTCTATTGGAGTGGGCCCTTCCTCCATAGAATAGATTGTTGATATATTTTGTATCAACAAAAAAAATTAAATTAATTAATCTAATCAAAAGAAATAAATCTATTACAAATATGCAAGGAAAACAAATCAAATCAATTAATTAAATCATACGCTATGGAAATTATAAAACTACAATTAAAATAAAAACTCACTGAATTATTCAATTGTCATTCGAACATTTCTCCAAGAGTCATCCCCAAACAATGGAGAGAGTTCTCTCTTTTATACATAAATTAAATGGAAACTAGGAATAAAAAATATCTAAATAACCCCACTTGTGGATTTAATAAATCTAGAGTGGTTACAAAAATTTCCTAAATAACGAATAGTTTACATGATCCTTGATAACAATTATCAATTAATAAATATCTTCCAAGATCATTGCTAATAATTAGCAAACAATAAATAGCTCCAAGATATATTTCCTAAGAATTTCAAGATTCTTGGTTAACCATTCAAACTAATCTTATTAATGATTCCAAGATTGTTTCCATATTCAAAATAGATGTTGATGGTCCAAATCCATGGCAGGTATTGATGGTTGAAGGTGTATTTTTGTGGATTTTCAAATTTGTACATGGAGTTTCGACAATGTCGTAACTACAAGTAACAACAAACATGAGCTGCAACAAGTTGTAACAGTTCGTAAAAACTCAATTTCTCAAAAAGTACGATCTAGGTTGTTGAAATAGGCTCATATTGACCTAATAATGCCTCATATGAAAAATATGAAGGACCCACTTTGTAAATGATCCGGATTTATGTAGGAACACAATGAAATACATAAATACACATAAACACAGAGATGTAGTGGAAACAAGACTTCATTTCATTAATAACAAATGACTGGAATATGCTTACAGACAGAATGGAAATAAACTAGCTAGGGTGTTGGTAGCTTATCTCTGAGAAGAGATGTGGCCACTACTCACATCTGTGAGAAGATGATTACAATGAGGCTTTGAAGGCCCTTTTACAATAAACGGGAATGCCAAAAGTCCTAGACATCCAAAAACCTAACCATGGGAGATGAAGCACCAAAAGTCATGTGGGCCCCATTTGGGTAAGTTGGTGCATCAACTTCCCGGGGTCGTAACTTTTGCATACGATCTCCGTTTTAGGTGTATGATAGCTCGTTGGAAAGATCTATCCGAGGCCTACAATGCTAGAGACAAGATAACATCTTTAGATGTAATTTTGCAAGAACAACATACCCAAAAAAACATCGTTTAGGGCCTCAAAATGGCCCCGGAAGTTCAGGACCCGAAAAAACTGCTAAAAATAGTAAACTGTGCGAAAACTGAAAAACTGAAAGAAGAAATGGTGGGGGTCCAAGTAGAATAGGTGGGTGGCCATCAATATCCACCTGGATCAATAAATCTCTAGTTTTAGGAGTAACAACAATGACAACATAAGAGTAATAACAATGCCAATTGGTTCTACAACAATCACAAACTAATCCAAATTTTCAAAGATAAGTGCATAATATGTTATTTCTCTAATATTTAATGATAATTAATATGAAATACTAAGGAAATGCAATGGAAATCACCTTGGTTATAAATCTCGCACATAAACATTAAAATGGATTAATAAGCATTAATACGAGGTTATGGGTGAGCAACAAGGGATTAAAAATAGGGAAAGAGGATGTAAAAATGATGACATTCCATGGTCCAACACATGAAATAGACAAGTCACCACCTTCATAAATATCATGTGTTGAGTTAAATCTTGTTTAAATCTGAATTTTTTTATAATTTATTCGTTGAATTTTACCTTTTAATACTAATAAAATATTATAAATATGTATGCAGGTTGCTTCATCAATTGTTGGGTCATCTATACAACCACCATTTCATTCACCACCACTACCTACATTCCACCCATCATTTTTCCCCAACTACAAGGATAGTCCATTCCTTGACCACCCTACCCCAGCTCTCGTGATGTCTCTTTCCAACCCAAGGGTTTTACCATACCTCATACAATCCATAGGGATTTATCACTTCTCACTCCCACCATATTTCATATCACATCCATCCACAATGGATGCACCCATAGGACACATACCCCAACCACATTTTCCATCGCATCCATCCATAGTGGATGCACTCGTACGCCACCCCCCTCCACCACCTTATCCATCTATGCCATCCAATAGAGCTGCCACAATAGATGTTTCCTCAGAGAAGGTTGTACATCTGATTGCTCCATCTTCCAATGACTCTCCACCATTTCCCAATTTATTCATAGTGAGATAATTTGTTGATGATCAAATTGTATGTACCCTGAATGGAATTGGTTTTATGAATTTTTGTTTAAATTTCATGGTTTAATCCTTATAATTATCACAGAGTAGCATCACTAAAAGATTAGATTCACAGAGGGAAACACCTTTGCGATTGTCAGTATCATGTGTGGCGAGTTGCCTTAGGTTGAATTACAAAGTATCATTTTGTAAGTTTGTTAATTCATTGTGGAAAAAAATGTATAAGAAATGTATAAGAATGTTGTTTATTTTTCTAGTCTCTGAAGTGACGAACCACACCCAGGGACAAAACCACTCTAGGTGTTTCTTCGAATAAGAGAAGAAATATTGATTTTGTTGCACACACCGACTACACTGAGAGGGGGGGGGGTGAACAGTGTAGGGATATTTTTCCCAAACTTCCCTCTTACACAAAACTCATTAGTTAGCAATCACCATTAACTCATTACTCATTGGTGTCATTTATAACCAGTTAAATGTGAACACATATCAACAACATATATCGAAAATATATCATCAAAAAATCGTCATCACAAGGAACACAAAGAACACAAGATGTATGTGCAATTTTATTTTTATTACGGGCTTCAATCCTTGGGGTTTTTCAGCAACAACTGAATAGAGTACAACTCTACAAGAGCACCAACTCTATATGCAAGACTCAACTTACATCCTCAACACTGACTAAGATGAGGCAACAATCCTCCACATATATCAATCTGTCATAAGTACGTGACCTGTCAGTAGTGTAACCCATGTGTGTACGCACCCTGGCTCACTACAACCCACGTATGTACACGGTCAGTCTGTACTACAGCTTGTGATTCCTTCTGAGTTACTTAGGGTTTTCTCTTCAAGATCAACTTAGATCCTCTACAAAAAATTCATCATTATCTTCTATCTCTCACTGTCTAATATGACTCATAACTAGTTACAACACATCCAAGTTCTCCAACAACTAACTCATTCTTCTCAACCATACAATATGAATTCTACTCAATCATGTATAAGAAATCAACATACTATAGCAATCATATCAGCACTGAATCAGAAGAGTGCTTCTCACTCTATCATCCAACACAAATCACATCACAACATCATACCAAGAATGCCCTAGGAATTCACCACACAAAAACCAATAGTATCCATCAAGACAACAATGTAACTATACGAGAGTTTGAGTGGCATATCTGAGCCCATAGACTGTAGATATGGAACCTGCTTCAGTTTTCAACAGCCATTCATCAACTCAAACACAAATCTCCATGACTTCATCCACTGTACGTGCCCTGTCTTCATACAACCTGCGTATGTACACGTCATGGCCCATTATAGCCAGCATACACATAAGAAACTAGGGTTTCTGAACCTTCGAGACTTTGCCGTCATGATCTCAGACATTGTCGAAACTTTGATGCATCCATGAGATCATCCTCACACTCACTCTCTCAGAATAGATATTCAATTCATGCTCAAGAGATACTCACAAAATATACAATTCACAAGAGACCCTTGCCTCTTATTTATACTCTTCACCTTCTAGGTCACTTAACCCACTTCTAGGTCACTTAACCTATTTTCCTCATTTTAGGGTTAAACACTTTCCATAATTAGAAAGTTATCCATTACTTTATCATTTAAATATTCCTCCTTGATTTTTTCACCTTACTTTATTATTTAAATAATTTTCTTTGATTTTGTCACTTCTCTTTATTATTTAAATAATCCTCCTTGACTTTCTCACTTCACTTTATCATTTAAATAATAATTTCTTCTATGCAAGCTCTTTGACTTCTTTGACCTTTTGAGACTTCAAGCCTACATATGAGGGTCCTCCATCTTCGTAAGGCCATAACTCTCAAACCATGAGGAGTTATGTGGAATTCCACATACCACTGGAAATGGCATGACAAGCACTATCCATATAGGATAGTTTCACCAACAGATTCACTGATATTCATCTCATTATTCCGTATATAAGCATGAGTTCTCCAACCATACTTCAAGGATAACTCAACCGTAAAGTGTCTTCCCGTGAGGGCTTTCACCATAAGGGGACCACTTTGGAGTTCATCCATTTGTATACTTTATAAACCATGATAAGACAATAATGATTCATCTTTACATCCATCCAACAATGCATCGTATACAAATGAGACCACATCGATCCATCTTCATCTAAGGATCATATCAATGACATCATATGACTATGATTACACTTGACATCTATCCATTCTCATCAAGGATAATACATATTACATCAATCATTCAATCCTTTGGCACCAATCAATCACTTGACATCAATCCTTGACATCAATTAATCAAGCCTTTGGCATCAATGACAACATGATCCAACATATTTTAGGGATTCTCTTGATACTTTCAAGGGTGGAAATGGTCGATGAGTGATGAATGAGTGTCATTTTGTATCTAGGGTACCATATGACACTTTTTCATGCTAGGGAACTTGTCGTTATTTTGTATATTGGGAACAATGTGCCATTTTGTTAAAAATGTATAGTTGAGACAATGTTGAATATATATATATATATATATATATATATATATATATATATATATATTTCATGACACTTTTTTTTATTAATTAAAATGTTTTTTTATTTGAAGTTGATGAATGTAGGGTCCTTAACTAGATTTGGGTGTAGGATCTATGGAGTACAAACCATTGATATTATCAATCCTTGTTTCTCCCTTATTATGTCACTCATAACACTCAAATCAATATCTTGTAAAATTCAAGGTTAAAAAAATCAAACTTAGGTATATGCACATGCCCAAATTATTAAAATCATATGATACAAATTAAACATGGATATAAGTGAGAATCACTGCAAGGGTTATGGGAGAACTTGATGAACTTGTAAGGATTTCAAAGAAGATTTTAAGGGCTAAATTTTTCCATTTGGTTATTTTTCACTTAATGTATTAAATAAAAAACACTATTCACCAATTTCCATTTTCTCCAAAAGTGTTTCGACCAAATTTCTATAGGACAACATTATTTTATTTAAAAAATTGTGTAAAATTCATATATGTTTGAATACTTTTACCAAAATTACATGAAACATTAATAATAGGCATTTTAAGAATTATAAATATTAGTTAAACTTTATAAAATTATAAGAGAAGCATGGATCTAGAAAATTACCACGATAGAGATGGAGGAAATTAGTGGACATTAATACACCAAATTTTATGTCGTGTCTTAGGTCTAAATTTTGCATCGTTCATAGTGTTTATTTTATAACATTCGTGTATTGTTTTCTTGGAATGCTTTTAGAGTCATTACTACAGTAAATGTTAATGCCCAAAATCCATTTCAACCATAACCTACTAATGGAAACCTATATGGATGAATGTTCATATTAATATGGTCATAATAATGTTAAAAAGTACATCCAAAAAACTTTATTGTAAATGATATAAGAAAATGATATATTTTTCCTTTTTCCATTTTCCTCTTAATCATGTCTTGTTTCACTACATTGAGTCTTGTGACACCTAATTGAACTTGTGTTATGTTTCCTTGTGTTTCCTTCCCTTATCTTGCCTTGAATTTCCTTGCCATGTCTAGCCTTGCCTTTTCGTGCAATGTATTTCCTTTCCTTTCCTTGCCTTGACTTGCCATGCCTTTCCTTTCCATTTCTTTCCTTCCTTGCCTTTCCTTGTCTTTCCTTTACATGTCTTTCCTTTCCATACCTTTCCTTGTCTTGGCTTGTATTGCCTTGAATTTCCATGTCTTGCCTTGTCTTTCCTTTCTTTTCCTTGCCTTTGCTTTCCTTCCATGTATTTCCATGCCTTTCATTGCCATGTCTTGACTTGCCATGCCTTGCGTTGCCTTGCCTTGTCTTTCCATATCTTTCCTTTCCTTGACTTGTCTTGCCTTTCCTTGTCTTTCCATGCCTTTCCTTTCCATGCCTTTCCTTTCCATGCCTTTCCTTTCCATGCCTTTCCTTTCTTTGCCTTTCCATTCCTCTCCTTACAATGTTTTTCCTTGCCTTTCCTTTTCTTGTCTTGTCTTGTCTTTCCTTGCATTTCCTTTCCTTTTCTTGTATTTCCTTTCCTTGACTTGCACCTTTCCATGTATTTCCATTCCTTGTCTTCCCTTGTCTCGTGTCTTTCCATGTCTTGATTTTCCATTTATTGCCTTGTCTTACCTTTTCATGTCTTTCCATTCCTTTCCTTGCCATGTCTATCATTTACTTCCATTTCCTTGCCATGTCTTACCTTACCATGTCTTCCACCCCCCTCTGAGGGAACGCTAATTATGATCATGTTATAATTGGATTTTGTCATTGGAGCTTGATTGGTTGGCCAAGCACAGTGATGATATTTTATTTAAACATTTCTTTTTCTTACTAGATGAGTGATGTGTTATGGTTTTTATGAATGCACCATTCTTTGATGTGTTATTTCTATGAATGTTTCGAGATTCAATGTACTAAAAATTAACTGGTGCATCATTAGAGTATGTTATTGGTATTTTGATGTATATTACTACAACAACAAACATTGTTTAACTTTACATTGGTGTTAATGTACATGATATGTATTAGTGTACCACATAGGTGGTCACATTATTGAAACTTTGTCACCATGTAAATAGTGCACATTCATATGTGTGGATCTTTGTGATCATCAAAAGGTTAACTTATGAGTTTCAAACATACTATGTACTAATTTATTGTTTGAGCACTCTTTTGGTTGTTTTAGTGCTCTATGTGGAGATAAGTGTATCGATGCAACCCTCCTTTTCCTTTTCTTAGTATCATTGCATACAAACACTATCTTTTTCCTTTTCTTAGTATCAATGCATATAAACAATATTAACATAGTGATTACATGACATATTGTTAGGAAATGTTTCCACATCCATAATGCACATGTATATAAGTTGAGAAATGTGGCTAGGATAAGGTTAGGTTATGAAAAAATGCCACAAAAGGTACAATGCTCATATTATCCATCCATGCAACATAATGGTGCTTACACGGTGGTAAGTGTTCCAATGTGCATATTAATATTTAAATATAATTTTTTCATCATAAGCTATCAAACTGTTTATAGTACATTCGGATGCCATTACTTTTGTTATTTTTTATGGAGTATTGATGATTTTAAAATAGAACAATGCACTAATATAAGTTAGCGATGCTTAATATAAAATTAAAAATTAATTTATTTACAATTCTAACATTTATTTTAAGTCCCTAAGTGTTTGCTTGAGAATGAATTAATGTTGTCACGGGAGTCATCCATTACAGATGTCAGATAATTTCTTCATATGAATATCGGCCTCATAAAATAATATGAGAGGTTACATGATATTTAGAGGTGAAGAACAACTTCATGAGATAGTTCATTCAACATTAGGATGAGAGTGGTCAAAACTTCAAGTTTAGGGCATAGAGTTTGTACAACCCAACAAAGACTGACATATGCACTGAACAATTGACATATGCAGTGAGATTGTTTCGGCATATTCAACATTATATATAAAATACATAGCCCATATAACAAAAAAATCCCTTCATATGAATTCTCTAAATAATCTCGATACATTCCAAGTCAAAGTTCCTTTACCCATCTTTTCATCCTTTTACAATATTGTATACATGTTTCTTTTATAATGGTTGTTGTCGACACAAATTATAAAAATGCAAGTGTTTTGTTTTTTTGAATTTAAATAATTTAAAAAGTCAAAGAAATTAGCTTCCATCCACTTAGTCGTTACATTGCTCATATCAACATCAAGCAAATCACAAAGAAGAGGTCACAAAATATCAATGTTATTAGTCCGTTCCCTTCAGGCTACAAGGATTATTAGTAATCATTTTTTCATTCACATATTATCATGACATGAAAACCAAGTAATTTAACCATAATTTAACCAAAGTTTCAATTGTTTCATGCAATTTTCCAATTCATATTTATTTTATAACTCTAAGTTTTAAGTTTTACTTCTTATTTGGCCTCATATCGAGGCAAGGGGATTCAAACTTAGGGAAATGATGCTTGAAACTTGGTGAACCGGATATGTAGGAAGCAACTGTAATTAATGATAAGTTCCAACTTAGCATTAATTCCAAACATTAAATGTATAGTATTTTCTTATGCATAAGAAGTAACCTTCTCTAGTGATAACTCATAAATCTCTTTGATGAGTTGCCAACCCTATATCTCGTGAGATGCCAAGTGCCATCCCACTTGCTCACTTGTAAGTGACTTTTCATCACTATATAAGCATCTTTGCTAAGGTTGTTGTTTCCTCCATTTATCTTCTTCCTTGCTTCTTCCTCATGCACCTGAACCCCACTTATCCATCCCTTGCTCCTCCTTTTTCTTTGAGAGATGATCTCCCATAAATCCAACAAGTGCAACACAATGTATAATATGTGAGATCATCAAATAACAACATGCCAAATGAACCTTCATCCTACATTTCTCTTCTTCCTCGTGCACTTGAACCCCACTTATTCATCCTGTGCTCCTCCTTTTTCTTCGAGAGATGATCTCCTATACATCCAACAGAGAGTAGTGCAACACAATGTAGAATATGTGAGATCATCAAATAACAACATGCCAAGCAAACCTTCACTATCTCCATGCTCATGTGTATTGTTCAGCCTCTTCATGCTCCTGTGTATTATTTCCCTACTTGTTATGCATACTTTGATAGCTTGTGTATTGTTTGATAGCGATCTACCTGAACATTTTCATGAAATAACCTTCCAGCTGCAATATGTCAAGGAGAGAGAGCTTCCAACTGCAATATGTAGAGGAGAGAAAGATTCTCATTCTATTATAAGGAATCACTGTCACCAATTCTATTAGAATGAATCTCACCAATTCTAATAGAATGAATCATTGTCACCAAGAATTGAATTCTATTTGAATTGAGTTCAACAAAATAGAAGTTGAGTGAAATCAAATTTATTTATTTTTTCTTCGATTTACATAGAAAAAAATTCTCTTCAATAGAGATACAATATCTTCAATTTAATAGAGATACAGTGTATTTGTGATAAAAAAATCTAAAGATATTGTCTTTAATTCAATTTTATTTTTTTCAATTCTACAATACACAAATTGAAGATATGAAAACTGGGCTAGTAGGGAGCTTACCATGATTTATGCTATGATCCAAGGTTGTCTTAGTAATTGGAGGACAAAAGCCAATTCTGCTGACAAGAACAATGATACATGATTTGATGTTTCATAAACTGGAGTGCACACTGCAAAGTCATCATCAATTTTGATTCTTCGTTGCACTCCTACCTGCCTTTTACAACAAAAATAATCATTGTTTCCTCAATCCCATTAAACTTTGAAACAACAACAAACAAGAAAACATCCGCTAGATTTATATCATGGATCATTTTTTTTCTTAATGAACATTCTGTATGACTTACAATTTCTTTTCTAAAGTACCATGGAAGCCTTCCTTTGTTAGGGTTGGAGCTTTCCTTTCCCCAAGATAATGGGGGAGGGGGTTAGACCTTTACGTACACCTCGTTCAGAAAGGTTCATCCTCCAACCAATCTCAAGTGGAACCTAACTAAAGAAATCACCAGTCAGACACTGTTTAAAATAAAACAACGAAAATCCACATATTTTTCTATAATTTAGCAATTACAGACTTGTATCCTCCACAATAAAAAGAAAGCACATAGCCAAACAAGATTCATTTTGGTTATTTTGATATTTTTCTAATCCAAATAAAATGATAGAGCATGGCTAATCTTTCTTTGGTCCGACTTTTGTTGAGAATATTGTAGAGAACCCATTGCATCAAAGTACACTATTAATAATTGGCAAGGATCCAAAAAAACACTACGAAATTAACACGCGTGTGGTCATAAATGAGATTATTGAATAAAACTAAATCTACTCCCAACTAACATTCTACAGCACGCAGGCCTGCTAGCAAAGATTCTTTAAAAATAAAAAAAACTAATTTTGTCATCCATAGAGAGACATCCATTAATTTTTCAATTATATATATATATATAAACATTACTACAAATATTCGATTGTAGGTACTGTAAAATACCAAGCAGAAGGTAACCCACGTGATGATGATATGAAAATGTAGGAGACGATGAGAATTTTTAGGCTGGAAAAGCATTATAACAACCTTCGATCATGGAGATTGACATTGATAGTTGATAGGGATTTTTTTGGAAAGTGACGAAGGGTGCTCTCTTCGCCTCATGCCCAACATGACACTATTATCACATGGATCAAACAAGAAAATAAATATCCTACTAGTCGAGTCCTATGCTGCATTGCACATCACATGCTCACCCCAGACTCGAACTTGCAACCATTTGCAACCCCAACTTTCTTGCGGCTATGGAATACATCAACTTCAACAAATTACCTTCATGGATTCCATGTGTCCACATGCAAAGAACATGTGTTAGAACATGAGCAACTGGTGAGTATATCGAAAATTTGATTACAAAGCACGTGCATGTGTTAGAACATGAGAAACTGGTGAGTATATCGAAAATTTGATTACATAGCTATGTGTATTTCTTGAGAAATTTGCTGACACACATGAAACATTTTGCGACACATATGTACAATGGAGTAAAAAACTATTAAAGAGTATATATGCATATCTTTTATATAAAGGCTAGTTTATGAACAAAGTTTGGTACTACTTATATTTTTCTCCATTTTTTATTTGGTTTACTAGTTACTATGTTTTTCCCTATTTTTTATTTGGGTTTACATAGTTATTATCTTTTTTCCAATTTTTTATTTATCAAGAAAACACAGCATGGAATTTATATAACATTTATCTTTTTATTTTGTTATTTAAATATTTCATAACACTTATCTTTTCCTTTTTTTTTAATATATTTATTTACTAAGAAGGCATGAATAAGGTTTCACTTGTTTTTAAACAGATATGGAAAAATATACATGTATGCCTATTCCGATGAATAAGATTTAGCCAGAAATTATACCTAACAGAGGACACCCTTTGCAATGAGTAACGTTTAGTAGGAAGCCAAAAATACTAATAAATCACCATCATGTTAAAATCTAACAGTAAATCACATTAAAATTATTTGAAAGAAAAAAATTAGTTTAGAATGGGTAACCATATAACTTCCAAGAAATAATACTTATCTTTTTCTCTATTTTTTTCCATTTTTTATTTGGTTTACTATTTACTATCTTTTTCCCCATTTTTTTATTTGGTTTTACATAGTTATTATTTTTTTTCCATTTTTTTTTTATCAAGAAAACACATCATGGAATTTATATAATGTTTATGTTCTTATTTTTTTATTTAAGTATTTCATATCACTTACCTTTTCCTTTTTTTTAATATATTTATTTACTAAGAAGGCATGAATAAGGTTTCACTTGTTTCTAAGCATATACGACAAAATAGACCTGTATGCCCATTCTAATGAATAAGATTTAGACATAAATTATACCTAATAGAGGACGCCCTTTGCAATGAGTAACGTTTAGTAGGGAGCCATAAATATTAAGCAATCATCATCATGTTAAAATTTAATAGTAAATCACATTAAAATTATTTGAAAGAAAGAAATTAGTTTAGAATGGGAAACCATATAACTTCCAGGAAATAATTGAAATAAATAGGGTTACTTTTTAAAAATCTAGTAGAATTTGACTGAACATCATGCATTGTATTATTAGTTTTGACCTCAGCGAGTACAAGCGTGGATAACATGAGTTCTCCTTTCACCGAATTTATGATCAATTTATAGAGACCTATTACCCAAGAGGATTGCAGATAAATAGAAGAGATGCTTCACCCAGAGGCCTCCAAGGTTATTACATTTCGACAATTGTCAAAATGTCTCAGGTTCGGCAGCTGTCAAAATGTCTCAGGTAAGCCAACGGTTATTCATGTCTTATTTTATTTTTTAAGGTTGTTATTTGACATGAATTCTAACTAATCTACTATTCTCATCAAAATCTAACTAATCTACTGTTCTCATCCTTTCACAAACACTTCGAATAAACAACGGTTCCATGTGAACACTCATTGGTTTCCAATAAAAAATGATGCATCATCTATATGTAGGACATAAAATCAACTCAACAACGTTAAATACTTCAAACTGATTGTCAAACACTTCAATATGATCACACTGTATCATCAGGAATACAGATTTTGACACGTGCTTCCACCATATTTGGCAGGGACTTGTTTCTCCGCAACTCTCCTTGTTCAAAGTGTAATGCAATGCTCATGGAAATACAGAATGACAATTAAAATATCTACTTTCTATAAATTTCAATGATATGCCAATGTCTAATTTTTAATGTACAAATCCAATATATAGCTTGTTTCATTTATAAATGGTTCTATTCCCTTCCTCGTCCTCTCCGTTCCTTTTTTTAGTAGTTGGTTTTTCATGTTTCTTCTCCAATTATGTGTCATGACTAGGTGATGTGATATTGTTGAATATCATATTCCTAAATGGAATTAGTTTGGATTTTTTTTCATGTAGATTTCAGTATATAAAAATAACTATTACTAAAAAGATGGGGATTTCTTTCTTCCTTTATTTGTTTACAATATGAAAATAGAGTTTTTTTCTTCCAAGGAAAACCTCATAGGAAAACCCAATAGATGCTTCCCTACATTAATTGATGGCATCCCTAGTAAAGCAGTCGACATAGAATATAGAGCCTCACTCAAGGCCATTCAAACTAGGCACTTGTTGACATGGAACTAGGAAAATTCCCAACAACATTGGTGAAAACTAATTGAGTTAACCCCTTGGTTTAAATAGGGTTTCTACATTAGCACCAAGATCCACAATTATACGTCCCCGAGGTGTAGGACAGTCGGTGATGGAGTGTGTTGTTAAGCCACTCCGTGATGTTAAAGTCACCAGTTCGAAACCTGCGGCGACAAAAAATCCAACCATGTTAAGGGTTGGTGTGGCTCAGGCCGGGTGCGATCCCCGGGTGATTTTGACGGCTTAGATGCCCCTGAGTCACAATTTCTCAAGTCACAGGTTAATCGCGTAGCCAACAGGTCTCGCACAAATTAACAAAAAAAAAAAAAGATCCACAATTATACACAACCAAAGTGATGCATCTATAATACTATCCATAAAAACTTATGTCTCATGTTATTTCATTGCACATATGCTAGTATGACCCCAAGGGGGACACATATGGGGTTAAATGCATATGTTGTGACCCCAATGGGGGATACATGGGGTTAAATGTATATGTAAGTTGTCATTCTAATAATAAAAGGGAAACATGTGCAATTAGTGAATAAGCATATGGATCTATCATGTAGTCATTATTGAGGAGATGTAATTTGGATGTAGAAATTTGTTGGGGTATTTGGAGGAGATTCACCTATTTTTTAAGGAGTTATTTTGTAGCTCAGCTCTCTTATCTATCTTGGAGTTGTGCTCCTCGCTCACATGGTGTGTAATTTTGGTTTCTTGTGATATCTTAAACATTTGTTATAGAACATATGTATATTAGTAAATTTCCACTATGTCGTTTTCCCTTGTTAAAAAAAATCATCATCAAGGCCTATACTTGGTGAGCATGCTAGTCCACCAATCTTGTAAAGTTTGAAAAATTGGATCTATTTGTCCCATATTTGGTTGAATAACAAGGAAAAATCCAACTTATATTTTAATCTTTCTTCTTTCATTTGTCAAAAATCTCGTGACATTTATTTACAAAAAATTCCATTTCAAAATATTTGAAGAGTTAATAAAAATGTAGTTATGAGAATCAACATGAAGAGGAATTATTTAGCCCTTCAATATGTCATTGATAAAGAAAATTTTTAATGACAGTTATTAAATATCAAGAAAAGTCAACCATTCTTCAAACATCCCTTAATGAAACACAAACCAAAATTTTAATGTAAAGAGTTAACAATAAATAAATAAAACTTAAAACTTAAAAAAAAATAGATCAATGAACTAAATTTTTTAAATTATTTAAATTTTACTTGCCACTCATTTAATGTTCAATGACCCATTCCCGACCAAGATGGTTTTTATAAGGATACATGTTTTTCTTGTGATGTTACTACTTGATCAATGAAATGTGTCTCAACACAAACATGTTAGTTGTATTATAATGTCTTCATATATATGAGATTACACTTTGAAAAACATTGTTCTTAAGAAAACAAGGATAGCAATAATGAAATCATGAATGAACAACCCTATGCTTAGAATCATTAAAAAATACTTTTTGGGGAACAATCACCATACCACTAACCATCAATGAAATGTGTACCAAAATAGATCCATCTTCTCTCCATATCTATCATGCACTCATGAGAGGGATAAAATCCCTCGAGGTGCAAACATTTTCTCGAATTTTTTCAATTTAAGAAAAGTTTTCACCTTAAGGGACTTGATTCCTCTTCGTGCATGATAGATCCAAAGCTAAGATGGATCTCTCTCTCTCTCTCTCTCTCTCTCTCTCTCTCTCTCTCTCTCTCTCTCTATATATATATATATATATATATATATATAATTTTGGGAAAGTTGCACGAAGTTGATGGACAAAAAAGTGGCAACAGGGTGAGCACGAATTTTCTCACATAGGGACATGTGTGCATTCCTAGGAATGTGCACGCGTTCCTGATGTGATAGGATTCAAAAACCATGAACTTCCATTGATGATGATCCAAATTGTTTTCGACACGGAATGATAGCAAAGATATAATAAATAAATGTACAAAGATATCTCATATATCCAATAATATAACAGAGATATATCATATATGCAACCATAAACATAGAGATACAATAATACACAATTTCTATTAATGAGCGAAATGTAAAAAACTGTAGAAATACAGAGTGAAAGACTCGCTAGAATGGTGGTAGCTTATCTCTGAGAAGATATGTGATGGCTAATCACATTCACAAGAAGATGATTGTTACAATGAGGCTCTAAAGGACTTTTTAACATAAAGAAAATCCAAAACCCTAACCCTGGAAGATGAAAAACCAACAGTTTTGTGGACCCCGTTTTAGGTAGTTTGGTGTTTCAACTTCTCGGAGGCATAACTTTGGCATACAATCTTTGTTTGGGGTGCACGATAACTTGTTGGAAAGGTATCATAAGGATATTCATTTTGGGGGAGATTCATTGAAGTGCTCTATCTCGAAAAACATTCATTTAGGCCCTAAAAATGGCCCCATAAGTTTAGGAACCTAAAAAATGCTAAAAATAGTAAATTCCCAGAAGACTATTTTGAGTCAGTTGGAATAGGTGGGTGGCCACCAATATCAACCTGAATCAATCCTCCCTCCTTAGGAAGCAATAGTCTCTATTTCGTTGAGTGTCGAGGTGAGAGGGAAAAGTGTTTGTTGAATTTGCATCTTGATGAGTTGCTTGCCTTGTCGAAGAAGTTGCGCTACTTAGCTTATTCAAGGTTGTCACGAACCTGTGGATGGAAGAGTTGGAACTTTTGAACCAATATGACTACATGATATGACTATGTACATAATGAATCCTTCTGTGTTGCTTCAATCTTGTCAACCTGCTTCTGCTGGACAAAAGGTGCTTAGACTAAGGCTGCAGTGGTTGTGGTGTTCTTTTGTTCACCTTTTGAACAGACTATGAAGAAGCTGAATTTTTTAGTATGAGATACTACCTTGCGAAACTGTTTAGGTGGAACAATAGTTGGAACTACCTATGGTATCCTGTAGAGATGACACCCCAGAGTAACAATGACACTACGGGGTCGAGACTCATAAATAACATGGCGCTTCCACATATATAGTTGGCCCAAAATAACATCGCATACATCTAGTGGGGAAAAATCACATAATACCTCCTCCTTGAAGGGTTGGATGCCATATGAAAATTGCCACAATTGACTGACACGAATATCTCGTCCCTACCAAATCCACCCAATGTTGTATGGTTGTAGGTGTGGTATTGTTAACAATCCCAACTGTTTGACGACATCTTTTGAGATGAGTTTCTTCTAGATTTTTCTATCAACAATAAAATGTAGTGGGGTACCCTTCACCCACATCTATGGATGAAAAAGGAACTCCCCCTCTTCAGGATCTACTAGTTCTTCTAGTTGAATTTTTGTGGTCACAACAGTAGCAATGGGGTCTGCTTCGATGATCTGTCTTCTACCGGTATTTTCTAAATCGGATTTTGAATCAGGGTTCAGATCCCTGTCTTTGATATCGGCCACTAATGACTATTTTGGACAACATTCACCAATGTTGTGCTAGGGGATTTTGTGGAAATCACACCACTTTATAGTGTCCTTCGTCTTTTTGTGACCCTTCTTTTCCTGTGGCTTAGACTGTTTTTTGGGAGGTTGTTTCTTAGGTTCATCTTTATCACACTTTGGTTGTTTTAGGTTTGCAGACCTGAACTCCCATTTGTTCTGGTGCCTAAATTTATACTCGATTTTGACAACATATCGATAGGCATCTCCCAACGATGAGATGTCCATAAACTCTATTTTAGTTTGGATGTACCTGTGAAGAGCCCCACGATATTTCAGAACCAAATGTTGCTCAAAATATTTGATACATAGTTTGGTGTGCAAGGTATGGAATGTATTGGTGAAATCCAACACTGCTTGGGCCCTCTCTTGACACAACATGGTTCATCTCATGTACTGGTCGTCATAGTTACCAAAATATTGTTCCTCGACCGCATCCACAAAAAAATCCCAAGTGGACTCACCCCATATATTATAGAATCCTCTGTGGAAATTTTCTCCCAATAAGTTTCCCACCATTGCTTGACATGGGGGAGATCGTTAAGGACTCCGAAGGTGATCTTTTCACTGTCGAAAAAATTGTGAACAGAGAAATAACCTTCTAGTATATTTAACCATTTTTCTAGGGTGTCTACATCTATATATCCTTCAAGTATTGGAATATCAAAATTAACTTGTACCTTGAAAGGAGAGGTTTCTTCAAAGTGGCCGCTTGATGAGGATTCGTCGATTGTTATCGACAGGCGTTTAAGGATGTGGACAAAATTCTCCATCATTTCATCCATTTATCGCGTGAGATCTTGCTTAAGCAACATATTAATAGAATTATTTTCTCTATCGTTTTTATTTTCTTCCGCCATGGAGGGTTTCTTGGGTGTGCAAGAACAGTTTTCCTCAATGGAGACATGATCAAGACCCAACTTGATATACTCAGACCTCGTCAGGGACATGCACTGAAAAACATGATCAAGAGTAGCCTGCTCTGATACCACTGATCCAGATTATTTTCAGCATGAAATGAGAGCGAAGATATAGTAAATAAATGTATATATATATCTAGGATATCCAATCATATAACAGAAATATATCAGAGATGAAATAATAAACACATATATACAATCATACACAATTTCTATTAATGAGCGAAATGTACAAAACTGTAGAAATATAGAGTGAAAGACCCACTAGAATGGTGGCATCTTATCTTTGAGAAGAGATATGACAGCTACTCACATTCACAAGAATATTATTGTTACTGTTAGCACTTGGTAAATTTCCTAGAGGTTGAAACAAAAGAAATCTACAAAGGTAACTTTATCTAACCACTTTTGAAGCTAGGATCTAGCCCTTCCAACTTTAGAGAGGGATCTCTCTATATGATTTAGCTATGTTTCCAATTTTAGATATTAGGCTAGGTAAATAAATAGGTAGGTTTTTTTGTCAAAGTGTTTTTTGAATTGGTTGAGACAGTCTACACCTCCATTGGGCTATGGGGTCTGTGTTATAATAAACATGAGATACAAACCAGAAACGCAAAGGAAGATTTCTATAGGGAGAGATAATATACTCACTGGATCTTTTAGTAGCTTAAATGATGGGCAGAAGAAAAGATGAGAAAGATAAATTCAACTAAGAAGCAGTTAAGAATTCCTTAATTGAAAACACTAGAAGATAAACACTAAAATCTTTTGAGTCAGAAACAGGGTATCCAAGATAAATCCTACAACATCCGTTACTCTTAAAGATTAGTTTCAGAAAACAATATGATCACAAAGCAAGAATAACATTTAACTTAGAGAGTGAACATCACCAGTGAACACACACAACAATCCTGTAAAATGCCTCCTTTTTATTAATGAAAGAATCTCTTCAAAAAGATTATAGTCTAATAGCGTCAGGGTGTGAAGATCAACAACCCTCAATACTTCGAAAGGTGAAGTATTTATACCTCAAATTACAACCGTTCCTGTCATAACTGAATCAGGACATGCTAATTCTATTTTATCCTAACTAATTTAACAAATCTCCTAAATTTCAAAACTGCTTGATGACTTGGTGAAACTGCACGCTGAATTTCTGGGTAGACCGTTGATGAAGCATTTGCATGACCTCATATGAATGGATAGCTGACTGGTCCTGGACATCTCACCTGCTAATCGAGCAGATCGCAGAGTTCCTCCCATCGAAGATGACTAGGCATAGTGACTTTGAGCAGTCTTCACCTGCTAATCGAGCAGATCGCAGAGTTCCTCCCATCGGAGATGACTAGGCACAGTGACTTTGAGCAGTCTTCGATACACTTCGTCCATTTCTGTATACTTGGCGAATGTAGGCTTAGTGAGGAATATGTATCAAATCTCATGTTGGATACTGATGTCCAACTGAAGGGCATCCAGGAATGATTTGCCGGTGATGCCCCCTTGTATGCCTGCAAACTTTGAATTGTCCTTGGACACCTCAGCCAATCTCTTCTTGTAATTAGGAAGTGTCATCAGTTTATCATTAATAACCTTTAGACCAGGTAAACCTTTCTTTTGGAGAGCCTCAATCTTATTGAAGAACCTTTGTACGCCCTGTTCCATGATCTGAACTTTTTCTTCCAGTTGAATCATTAATCCTCTCTTGGTCAAAACTCTTTTGACCTCAAAGATGGTCTCTGTTCTGTCTTCTATCTTAAGCTCTTCTAGCTCTTCTTTGGTCTTAGAATTGAGGAATTTGATGATATCATTTTCCTGAGTTAGTCTATCTTCCAATTCTACTTTGATCTTCTCAATGGCCTGTTTATTCCTCTGGACCAACTCATTCTACTCAAACATAATTTGGATCATGGGCCATATTTCATTTATTGACCTTGTGATGTTTGTCCATACATTCTCTTTGACCTCAGCCAAAGTCTTCCCTGCCACTGTTTGCTTTCGGAGCTGCTGTAACTCCTACTTGAGCTATTCTGTTACCTGCTTTTCTTTGGAGAGACTTGTCTGGAAGGAAGTTTTGAGTTCCTGGAGGTTCTCAACTTCCTTTTTCAGCCTGCTGATCTCTGTCTCCTGCAGGTTCATCTTTTCCATGGATTTGGCAAGGTCTGTTGTTCCTTCTTGTGATGTCAATGGAGTTGCGGAAGGGATTGTTGTCACTGTTGCTGTGCTTGCTCCTGAAATCGGAATGGCACTCAATGGAATGACTTCCATTGGCTTCATCTACTCCTTTTCTTTTAATAATCTCTCCATCTCAGCTTCCATTTCTTTGAGTTGTGCATTCTACTCCATGAGCAGCTTGAGCATTTCATCCTTCTCGCCTTCTTTCTCTGCTATATCCTTCGCCTGTGAGTCCTCTGTGGGCGAGATCTTCATTTGTTTCCTCAAGGAGACGATGTATCCATTCTTCTTCTTTATCATCTCCTCCGCAGCTTTGACGTTTGAAGGATCATAGCCGATCTTGAGGACCAGCTCCTCCAACGTATTGATTCTATTGTCCTTTGCAAAGGACAATATCTTCTCCATCTTGAGCTGCGTTTGAGCATTGTTGAGCGACACCTGCAGTTTGGCTGCAGAAGCGAAAGCATGCACCAATGTATGGAATACCATCTCCCTTGTCTGTTTTTGCAGATCCATCTGATCTGCTGGGTGCACGTCCTTCTTTTGGAATTCGAAGGTGGCCCTCTTGTAATCTGTAATCACCTTGGGGTCTGGTACCTGTGCCTGGAGGAAGTCCATGTGCATCCTGCCCTTTTCTGTGTCAAATGTAGACAGTAGCCTATGTTGCGCAGTCGATGTCGGCTTCCGAAACTGAGCGTAGGTACTGCTAGTAAGGGTTTGATTCTTTTTTTTAATACTCGTACTTTTAAAAAATACTCAACTTGGGCCCAGACTTGCCCGGTTGAGTGTCCAGTGGGGAATCTGAGGATTTCTTTGGCACTGCTATGGTGATGTCCTTATATAGGCTCGAGCTGAAGGGTGGAATGACAGATTTGACCACTGTGGTAGGCGGGGCTTCTTTCTCCCTCATAGGGCTGGGAACTGTGGTTGTCTTGGGCCTCTTAGTGTGCAACTGGAATTCTTCAGACGATACCTCCATGACAGGCGGAGATAACTCTTGTCGAGCGCTTTTTTCCTTAGGGACTTGTGGTGTAGTAGTTGGTGGCACAGTGGTCGGGGGAACCTATTGTTCCACTTCGATCAAGGTGTCATGCACCCACACTGTCTGATTGGCGAATTTTTCAATCTCAGGCTTGGACTCATGAACATACGAGATGTTTTTATTTTTCACCCGCATTTCTGAAATGATATCGCATGGATCATAGTGCCATGGAAAACTCATAAAGAAATTCATTTCTTTCAACATCCTGTCAGCTTCTTCCCCGACGCCTCGACTGTTGCAGATGAAGGATCCAATTTGCCCCTTGATTCTAAGTTGTTTCTTTTTCTTCAGGGATACAACATGGATGTCATCTGAATTCATGATCTGTCTTATATACTCTAACGCAAAGATTCTTACCGGCACATACTTTGGCAGCTTGTAGGGCGCCAACTCGCACCCAAATACTCTAATCTCGGTGTGGTTTCGATACAGGTACCAATCACTGGTCTTTGTGTTGTCCGAGAGATGCAGGATTCTCTGGACTTCGTCATTTATTCGAGGCTTGGGCCTGCCGCTCAACATGCTTACTACAGGGTGGTAGAACAGATCGATGAATGCCTTGAAACTGTATTCTGTGGAGTTATGCTTCAGCAAAGAGGTCCATGCTATCACTGGCTGAGGCCTTCCATCTGCATCCATTTTCTGAATGGAAAAACTAAATTTATCTGCTTGATAGAAAACAAACATATAGGCCAGTATAGACGAATATTTGAACATGCCTTATGTGCCAAAATTCACGAACTGTTCGTGAATATTGTCTGCCAAGAAGGTGCTGAAATCGAACTGGGTGGTGGGCTTTTCATCAGTGGAGAAAATGGATAGAAAACCCAGAATGGGCTCATCTACCCACTGGTCGGAATAGTACCCTAGCAAATCACAAAGGGAAGAAATGACTTGGTTACCCTTAGTGGAGAATATGGACGACGGGTAAGGGGGATTAGTGGAAGGGAATTGAGCGGAGGTGGGAAGGAACAACTCGAATATTTGAGCTCTTTTTGGAAAAGTCATCTTCTGATACAACTCTGTAAGGATTTCTAGGTTGAAAGGAGACACAGAGTCGGCACAGGGAATTTGCATCATCTGGTCTATGTCTTCGGGCGTGATGAAGAACAGGGTGTCTCCGTATGAGGAGATGATGACCCTCTGTTCGGGAATATAGTGAGATTGGAATTTAAGTACGAAATCGGGAAAATGGTGGATCTGGGGAAAGAGGTAAAGAGGTAAATTGGACTCCCAGAGTCCAATTTCATCGCTCTGGTCTAGGAAAACCTCCCTGAGCCATGACTGGAGGTCTGAGAAATTGAAATCGCATTGGGTATCTGCGATCACTCTTTCTTTGTCAACCAGTGGGATCTTGTCCAGGTCGACAGGAGGCGGGAGAAAAGGATTTTCCTCTCCTTTTGCTTGTCTTGGCTTTGGCGCCATCTCTGGAACATCACCTGCAATAAACATGAAGTTAGTGGGGTCGACTGACTGTGGATGAAGGCGGTGGGATGTAACGGAGGAGCAAGATATGAATTTCTCTAGTGCAAAGAGTGAACCGCGAAAGTAGGGGAAAATGGTAATTTTATTTAAAAAATGGGGTCAGTTGGGCGCAGGAGACAGGTCAGCTGGATAACAGATAGGTTATCTAGTAATAAATGGACAACGGGCCACTTGGGGTTGAGATGGAAGGTGATAATGGCCGAAACATATGGACGAGTGACATGGCTACTAGGGATTGGAGGTAAAAGTTGCAATAAGGGGCTAGTTATGAGTGAAAGGGAGTAGGGGACTGACAACAGTTATGGGATGGGACATAACTCGGGAACAAGCAGAACAAGTGGAACAAGTGGAAAGATGACGTCCATGAGTAATGGGGGCTATCAGATAGAAGATGGTGATGGGACTTCAGGACCAATAGATTTATGCCACATATGACAAGGGGCCCTCCCAAGGGAGATAACCATTCCGGACCCCCCCCCTCGGTTAAAAGCAGATCATTAGGGGGGTTCCAAAATCCATTTTGGGCCATTGATCTGCCTGCCTGTTTCTTAGTCGTGGATCCAAGCACACTCTTTATCACTCTTTCCGGACCCCCCCCCCCTCCATTAAAGGTAGAACGGACGGGGGGGTCCGGAATCCAATTTGGGTCGTTGATTTAAGCGCCTGTCCCTGGGCCGTCCAGATGTGTGCAAATCTTATTACCGATTCTGGACCCCCACCCCCCCGACTAAAAGCAGANGGGGGTCCAGAATGCTCTATGCACCGTAGATTTGAGCACCGCGATCTAGACCGTCAAAATGTCCCGGGAGCATAAATGGGGAGCGGAAAAGCACATGTGCTGGGAAAAACTTAGGATAACTGCATTTTATGGGTTTTTTCCACAACTTTCAAATAGACACCACCAAGGGGCTTCGACCAAACTATATTTTAAGCATTTGGAACATGGTGCAATCTTGACATCACGCTGGTTTTGTTGGAATGGAACAATAAAGCAACTAACCTGTGTTCTAACCTAGTTTCCTATGACAATTAACCTAGATTAAACTGTTGGGTTAAGAAATTACTCTACCCTAGGGCTATATGACCAAGATTAGACAGTCTGGTCAGATTTATTCACTAATCTAACCTAAACACTTTGGCTAAGATTAAACTGTTTAGCCAAATCATTCACTACCCTATCAACATCAAATTTAAAAAGAACTTGGCCATGCTTGAAAGGTATGCCCAAGTTACTATTATTGCATGGGGCTTTTATTTCAATTCTT
>ML790835.1:26176-49650 GCA_009831015.1 Picea engelmannii
GCAATGTTTTCTTGATGATATTTACCAAAGTTTTGTTTGAAGATTCTGCCAACCCATTCCCCTGAGGGTAGTAGGCTGTGGAATGCCCCAAACCAATGTGATACTGGTTGCAGAAATCTATGAGTTTCTTCAATCGAAAGGCAGTTGCATTGTCAGTTATAATCTTTCTAGAACAACCAAAACGAGACAAAATATTATTTTCAAGGAATTTGATAATAACAGAGTCAGTGGCTTGCCTGCTTGGTACTGCCTCGATCCATTTGGTAAAATAATCGGTGGTAGTAAGAATCCACCTGTGTTGGCTTGAAGAAGGGGGGTGTATTTCTCTAATGAAGTCGAGCCCACATTGCTAGAAAGGGGCCTCAACTGAGATGGGTTTCAGAGGTAGAGGAAGGAGTTACCTTTTGCCTTCAAATAGTTGACACTGGTGACATACTGTTACCTTCTGATGCACATCGGCGAACAGGGTGGGCCAATAGAATCCAACTCTAAGTATTGTGTTGGTTGTGACCTTCCAGTTCAAATGGCCACCACATTCTCCTGTATGAAATTGTTGCAACACTTTATCAACTTCGTCTTTCAGTAAACAATTTAACAGAATGCCTGCAGGGTCTTTCCAATACAAATTGCCTTCTAGAATACAGAATTTTAAGGCTTTCAACTTTAAAAATCTAGCTTTAGTCTTAGTCAAACCAGGGGGAGCTTGTAGATTTTTCAAAACAAAAATAAGGTCTGCGTACCATGGAGAATTGAGAAATACCTCTCTCACGCTTGGAGTCGCCATCTCACCCTATTCATCTGCCACATCTAGAAAATTAATGTCAAGAGCAAGGAAGTTAGATTGAGACATTAATTTAGCAAGGCCTTGACCTTTGATTAGTTTCGTGGGCTTAATCTCTATATCGTATTCTAAAATGACAACAATCCATTTTCCCCTTTCTTCCATCTAGATTGTCCTAGGTCAAGATGTCCTTTACTACCGCATTCAGAACATAAGCTATGGTGTGGGAATGGAGAATGTAGACCCTAAAGTCTTTTATGGATTTTACCAAAGCAAAAGCTTGTTTCTCCATTATCTTGTAATTCAGAGCGGCATCCCTTAACACTTTGCTAAAGAAAGCTATGGGTTGTTCATACCCTTTACTGTTCTTTTTCAGTAACACCGCTGCTATAGTATGTTCAGAGGTGAAAGAAAAGAGATAGAAATCCTTAGTAAAATCTGGACTGATCAAAACAGGGGCTTCTGCGAGTGCTCGTTTGACTTGTTCGAAAGATTGTCTGGACTGAGAGTCCCATTTTATTTTTACATCTTTTTTAAGCATGTTTGTAATGTTCCTGAGGAGTTCTGCCAGATTGGGAATGAATCTTCGTAAAAAGTTAATTCTTCCAATAAAAGACTGTAGTTCTTTGAGGTTTCTTGGGTGTTCCAAATTTTGTATAGCCTCAATTCTGCTAGCATCTATTTTGATTCCATCTTTGGAGATGATGTGTCCCAACAGTTTTCCTTCTTCTAACCCGAACAAAATCTTCTTAGGATTTAAAGAAATCCCAAACCTCCTACACTTCTCGAAGACTCGTCTAAGGTGCCTTAGGTGTTCATCATCAGATTGGGAAAACATAGTCACATCATCTAAATAGACAACAATAAACTTACCTGATTCTTCCACGAAGGTGATATCCATCGCCCTTTGGAATGTGGCTCCTACGTTCATCAGACCAAAAGGCATTTTCACATACATGAAAGTGCCCCATGGTGTGGTGAAAGAGGTTTTGTCTTGGTCGTCTAGGTGAACTAAGACCTGATTGTAACTCGAGAAACCGTCCAGCAGAGAAATTCGACTGGACCCGACCACCCTTTGCAGGATGTGGTCCATTTTTGGTAAGGGGTAATTATCCTTTAGGGAGACTTTATTCAGATTTCGAAAATCTATGCAGAGTCTGATTTCCCCAGTTTTCTTACGTGTAGGGACCGGATTAGAGACCCACTTGGAAAAACGCAATGGAACTATGATCTTGGCATCGTACATTTTCTTGATTTCCTTTTCTATCAGAGGGAGCAACTTGGGATTTATCCTCCTAATTTTCTGCCTAAACGGTTTTTGGTCTTCTTTTATTGGAATCCTGTGTTGTATGATGCTAGTATCATAGGCTTTCAAATCTTCATAGCCCCAGGCAAAGACATCCGAATATTCTTTGAACAGCTCAATGTATTTGAGTTTTTGCTCTAGGGGTAATGATTTAGACAGTTTGACCATCCTAGGTTTCTCTTCAGTTCCTATATTACAGTCTTCTACCTCTTGTCCATGGGCTTCGATTTTTGGTTTTTTGGCTACGTCGTTAGAATTGAACAAGTCCTCTAAAGGAACTAGGCCTCTAGGTAAAACATTGCTTTTCAACTGTAAAATGTCAGCATCCAATTCGTCATCGCCTAATTCTCCTGAATCTACAGTATTTACACTATCAATTTCAAAATCAGAACTATTTACATTTTTATCTTCGTTCTCTAAATCTATATTTGTACATTCAAAATCATTTTTACACTGCAGAAAGTCTTCAATTTGATCGTCATTACCAAACACTTGCCAGTACTTGATATTGTCGGGAACGGTTGGCCTACATTTCACCTCAACAGTATATGGACGAGTCGGGCAGAAAGGAATCTTACAGGTGGTTGTTGAGGTGGCCAATCCATCTGCCAGAATATTCTGTCCCCTCGGCATTACCTGCAAGTCAACTTCAGTAAAACACCTCAAGGCATCAAGAACAACATTCCTATAAGCTCTAAGACATGGGTGTTTCGCAGCATACTCACCTTTAATTTGCTTGATTATCAACTCAGAATCTCCTCTTACCATAATCTATTTAGCACCAACCTTTTTCAAAAGCTTCAGACCGAGCATCAAGGCTTCATACTCAGCAATATTGTTTGTGCACTAGAAATTTAATTTGTAAGAATGATTTTCTGAGTACCCATTTCTGTGATTGTGAAACCAGACTCGAGCTCCAACTCCTTCTTTGCTCACGGCTCCATCAAAATGCATACTCCAGAAATCAGCGGGTAACTCTTCAGTTATTACGTTCTTCATCTTTGCTACCTCAATGCTTTCTTGGACTTCATCTTGACTAGATGTGTCTTCCACCAGCTGAGTATCTTGCTCTCCCATGTCACCATCATTGTACAAGATAAAAAAATCTAAATCGGAATGCGCAGAGTAAAGGGGATAATTGTGCGGTTTTTCTTGGCTACTGACCATGTACTTCATCAATGTTTCTCTGTACAACCTCCTCTGTTGCCCAAACACTGGGATAGTGGCATAAGACATATCCAGCTGTAGGGTTCCTTTCAACTTCACCCCCCAAGACCGGGATAACAACATTCCATACTTCGACGGGATGTCTGCAACCACCACATCCATTACCATGCTCTTCGCAGGAATCTGAACCAAGGTGATGCATAGATCCTTGATCAAACCAATACATCTGACTTTGTTGGAGTTGAATGAGTGTAAATTCTTATATGGTTTGGTGACCTCCAGTCCCAGTATTTCCATTACTTCTTTAGGCATCAGATTGTGGGAGGCACCCGAATCCAACATAGCATTATGCAAGATCAAGTCGTGTATGTTTAGACTGATGTAAAAAGGAGCGACCTCACTAGTATCATCTCGACTATCTACTTCATGTTCGAAAAGAAGCTCAGGTTGATCATCAGTAAGGTTCACAGTGTCTGAATGATTTGATAATCCAATGGTTAAGGATTTTGTGCCTATGTCAGGTTCGATGGCCAATGCTTTAATCACCTGGGAACGATAACCGTCTCTGTTCATCAAATTTGTAAGTGGGATGGGAATTTTTATTTTGGCCAATTCCCCCTCAAGGCTGAAAGGTGTAGGGGTTCTTCCTTGGCTCATCAATTCTAGTTTGTCCACCATATTCTTCTGGCCGGAAGTACTTGGTGAGTCAATAGGTGAAACCTCGGTTTGTGACAGTTGTGACAGCCTTTTCAGAATGGTAAGGATTTTCTTCATGGGAGCATCGACATTACTCTTCTCAGTAGTACCCTTCTCAGGAATCTTCTCGGCAAATGGCTCAGAGGTCTTCTTGGTCTCGACCACCTTCTGTGTTTCAGTTGTCGTTTTTGGGGAATTTCCTTCTGTCTTCTTACTCCGCAGATTGTATTGACGGTGTACCTCTAAAATAACATTTTCGAAGGCCTGTTGTTCTGCATCTTCAACTTCTTCACTTACTTTTGTTTGATTGAGAAGAAAGAGTTCCTGCTCTTCTTGGGTAAGGAAGATAGCTTCATTGTCGTGAATGCCCATGAGGTTGATGTGAGTGTCAACCAATTCCTCAATCACTTCCCCCCCTTCATCAGCATAGTTTTCTTGCAGGGGAGGTCTAATCTGTTGATCTGGGCCCCTCTGCTCTCTTTGATCCCTAAGATCTCTCTGTCTAATTTGAGGAGGGTTTCTCCTGAAGTTGGGATTCCGAACCTGAGGAGCAGGTGTGTTGTCTCTTGGAGAAATTCTGTCTAACACAGTAAATCTTTCCATCATTATTTCCACTGCTCTGGTCAAAGAATCCAATTTGGAATTTGTGGTTGACGTGGAAGGTTCTTCTGTAATTGTGAGTCTCCTTTATGACCTCTGACGTTCCCTTTTTTCCAATAGATTGGCCTCCACACTTATAGCACTTTTCTGAATGTCTGCCAAGGTGGTAGAATTTCTTTCTCTTAGTTGGTATGACATATCGGCATCAAAACCATCAGGGAATTTTATCAACGCCAGGCCATGTGGAGGTTTGATTTGGGTTGGAATTGCATTGTCCAGTTTATTGAAATGGGTGCAGTAATATTGTACCATCTCACCTTGATTTCTTCTTATATTCTCGTATTCTGACAATATTTGGAGAGGGTTTTTCTTTACCTCCCATCTGTCAAGAAAAATCCTTTGGAAAGCGACAAGGTCAAGGACTGAGGTGGCAGGTAAAGCTTTGTACCATTTCTTAACGTCACCTGTCAAACTTTGGGCAAACAATCACATTTGAACGCCAGCGTCATCAACTTCTTGCAGGTCAAAATAATCATTCATTTTGTCAACATGTTGTTGGGCGTTTAAAGGTCCTATTGCATCGAACTGTGGAAGTCTAGTTTGATAGTCTTGGGGCATGGCATGTAGCGGCGCAGCCAACACCAAAGGAGCATATCGAGCTACCATGATGGGTGGAGGAGGTGGGACGACAACCTGGATGGTCGGCGAGGTAGCGGCTGAAGAGGAGGACGAGGAGGGACTGGATAGTACTGAGAGAGTGATCTGTGGTTTAGTCGTGGGAGACAGAACTTCGGGGGTTCAGGGTTGCAACACAGTTGGGTCAAAGATGATTCCAGTGACAAAAATGTTGGACCGTGTTCTAACCAAGATTTGCAGTGGAAAGGTATCGAGGTCAAGGTTTTGAGAGGCAGCCGACTTTCTTGAAAAGGAAGGAGACTTATGAAAGGGAGTATGACTCACTGAACCGGCAGCTAAGGTCTTTCGCCTGAGCAACTGTTCGGGGTTATCTATCACTATCGCGGGTTCTGGGTTTGGATGAGATCGAGTATGAACTTTCTTGGGAGCCAGAACCCTTTTTGGTTTTTTATATATATATTTTTTAATTTTGTGAGTCTGAAAATAATATGTACAAAGTTTGATCAACCTCTAAACATTACTTTCTTCTCAAATTTGAACGTTCTTTTTAGGGGAAAGAAAACGTGAAATTATCAATTTTTAGTTATGTTCCCCAGTATGGTCACCACTATGTTAGCACTTGGTAAATTTCCTAGAGGTTGAAACAAAAGAAATCTACAAAGGTAACTTTATCTAACCACTTTTGAAGCTGGGATCTAGCCCTTCCAACTTCAGAGAGGGATCTCTCTATATGATTTAACTATGTTTCCAATTTTCGATATTAGGCTAGGTAAAGAAATAGTTAGGTTTTGTTGTCAAAGTGTTTTTTGAATTGGTTGAGACAGTCTACACCTCGATTGGGCTATGGGGTCTGTGTTATAATAAACATGAGATACAAACCAGAAACGCAAAGGAAGATTTCTACAGGGCGAGATAATATACTCACTGGATCTTTTAGTAGCTTAAATGATGGGCAGAAGAAAATATGAGAAAGATAAATTCAACTAAGAAGCAGTTAAGAATTCCTTAATTGAAAACACCAGAAGATAAACACTAAAATCTTTCAAGTCAGAAACAGGGTATCCAAGATAAATCCTGCAACATTCGTTACTCTTAAAGATTAGTTTCAGAAAGCAATATGATCACAAAGAAAGAATAATATTTAACTTAGAGAGTGAACATCACCAGTGAACACACACAAGAATCCTGTAAAATGCCTCCTTTTTATTAATGGAAGAATCTCTTCAAAAAGATTACAGTCTGATAGCGTCAGGGTGTGAAGATCAACAACCCTCAATACTTTGAAAGGTGAAGTATTTATAAATCAAATTAAAAATGTTCCTGTCATAACTGAATCAAGACGTGCTAATTCTATTTTAGCCTAATTAATTTAACAAATCTCCTAAATTTTAAAACTGCTTGATGACTTGGTGAAACTGCATGCTGAATTTCTGGGTAGACCATTGATGAAGCCTTTGCACGACCTCATCTAACTAGACAGGTGACTAGTCCTGGACAACTCACCTGGTAATCGAGAAAATCACAGAGTTCCTCCCATCGGAGCTGACTAGGCACAGTGACTTTGAGTAGTCTTCACCCGCTAATCGAACAGATCGCAGAGTTCCTCCCATCGGAGATGACTAGGCATAGTGACTTTGAGCAGTCTTCAATACACTTCGTCCATTTCTGTATACTTGGTGAATGTAGGCTTAGTGAGGAATATGTATCGAATCTCGTGTTGGATACTGATGTCCAACTGAAGGGCATCCAGGAATGATTTGTCGGTGATGCTCCATTGTATGCCTGCAAACTTTGAACTGTCCTTTGACACCTCAGCCAATCTCTTCTTGTAATCAGGAAGTGTCATCAGTTTATCATTAATAACCTTCAGACCAGGTAAACATTTCTTTTGGAGAGCCTCAATCTTATTGAAGAACCTTTGTACTCCCTGTTCCATGATATGAACTTTTTCTTCCAGTTGAATCATTAATCCTCTCTTGGTCAAAACTCTTTTGACTTCAAGGATGGTCTATGTTCTGTCTTCTATCTTCAGTTCTTCTAGCTCTTCTCTGGTCTTAGAATTGAGGAATTTGATGATATCATTTTCCTGAGTTAGTCTATCTCCCAATTCTACTCTGATCTTCTCAATGGCTTGTTTACTCCTCTAGACCAACTCATTCTGCTCAAACATAATTTGGATCATGGGCCATATTTCATTTATGGACTTTGTGATGTCTGTCCATACATTCTCTTTGACCTCAGCCAAAGTCTTCCCTGCCACTGTTTGCTTTCGGAGTTGCTGTAACTCCTGTTGAGCTGTTCTGTTACCTGCTTTTCTTTGGAGAGACTGGTCTGGAAGGAAGTTTCGAGTTCCTGGAGGTTCTCAACTTCCTTTTTCAGCCTGCTGATCTCTGTCTCCTGCAGGTTCATCTTTTCCATGGATTTGGCGAGGTCTGTTGTTCCTTCTTATGATGTCAATGGAGTTGCGGAAGGGATTGTTGTCACTGCTTCTGTGCTTGCTCCTGAAATTGGAATGGCACTCAATGGAATGACTTCCATTGGCTTCATCTACTCCTTTTCTTTTAATAATCTCTCCATCTCAGCTTCCATTTCTTTGAGCTGTGCATTCTGCTCCATGAGCAGCTTGAGCATTTCTTCCTTATCGCCTTCTTTCTCTGCTATCTCCTTCGCCTGTGAGTCCTCTGTGGGCGGGAGCTTCAGTTGTTTCCTCAAGGAGGCGATGTCTGCATTATTATTCTTTATCATCTCCTCCGCAACTTTGACGTTCGAAGGATCATAGCCGATCTTGAGGACCAGCTCCTCCAACGTATTGATTCTATTCTCCTTTGCAAATGACGATATCTTCTCCAGGTTGAGCTGCGTTTGAGCATTGTTGAGCGACACCTGCAATTTGGCTGCAGAAGTAGAAGCATGCGCCAATGTATGGAATACCATCTCCCCTGTATGTTTGTGCAGATCCATCTGATCTGCTGGGTGCACGTCCTTCGTCGGGAATTCGAAGGTGGCCCTCTTGTAATCTGTAATCACCTTGGGGTCTGGTACCTACGCCTAGAGGAAGGCCATGTGCATCCTGCCCTTTTCTGTGTCAAATGCAGAAAGTAGCCTATGCTGCGCAGTTGATGTCTGCTTCTGAAACTGAGCATAGATACTGCTGGTAAGGGTCTGATTCTTTTTCTTAATCAACTCGTACTTCTAAAAAATGCTCAACTTGGGCCCAGACTTGCTCGGCTGAGTGTCCAGTGGGGAATCTGAGGATTTCTTTGGCAATGCTGGGGTGATGTTCTTATATAGTCTCAATCTGAAGGGTGGAATGATAGATTTGACCACTGTGGTAGGCGGGGCTTCTTTCTCCCCCGTAGGGCCGGGAACTGTGGTTGTCTTGGGCCTCTTAGTGTGCAACTGGAATTATTCAGATGATACGTCCGTGAGAGGCGGAGATAACTCTTGTCAAGGACTTTTTTCCTTAGGGACCTATGGTGTAGTAGTTGGTGGCACAGTGGTTGGGGGAACCTGCTGTTCCACTTCGATCAAGGTGTCAGGCACCCACACTGTCTAATTGGCGAATTTTTCAATCTCAGGCTTGGACTCATGAACATACGGGATGTTTTTATTTTTCACCTGCATTTCTGAAATGATCCCGCATGGATCATAGTGGCATGGAAAACTCATAAAGAACTTCATTTCTTTCAACATCCTGTCATCTTCTTCCCCGACACCTCGATTGTTGCAGATGAAGGAGCCAATCTGCCCCTTGATTCTAAGTTGTTGCTTTTTCTTCAGGGATACAAAATGGATGTCATCTAAATTCATGATCTGTCTTATATACTCTAATGCAAATATTCTTACCGGCACATAGTTTGGCAGCTTGTAGGGTGCCAACTCGCACCCAAATACTCTGATCTTGGTGTGGTTTTGATACAGGTACCAATCCCCAGTCTTTGTGTTTTCCGAGAGATGCAGGATTCTCTGGACTTCATCGTTTATTCGAGGCTCAGGCCTGCCGCTCAACATGCTTACTACAAGGTGGTAGAATAAATCGATGAATGCCTTAAAACTGTATTCTGTGGAGTTATGCTTCATCAAAGAGGTCCATGCTGTGACTGGCTGAGGCCTTCCATCTGCGTCCATTTTCTGCATGGAAAAACTAAATTTATCTGCTTGATAGAAAACAAACATATAGGCCAGTATAGATGAATATCTGAACACGCCTTCCGTGAAAAAATTCACGAACTGTTCATGAATATTGTCTGCCAAGAAGGTGCTGAAATCGAACTGGGTGGTGGGATTTTCATCAGTGGAGAAAATGGATAGAAAACCCAGAATGGGCTCATCTACCCACTAGTTAGAATAGTATCCTAGCAAAGCAAAAAGGGAAGAAATGACCTAGTTACCCTTAGTGGAGAATATGGACAACGAGTAAGGGGGATTAGTGGAAGGGAATTGAGTGGAGGTGGGAAGGAACAACTTGAATATTTGAGCTCTTTGGGGAAAAGTCTTCTTCTGATACAACTCTATAAGGATTTCTAGGTTGAAAGGAGACGCAGAGTTGACATGGGGAATTTGCATCATCTGGTCTATGTCTTTGGGCGTGATGAAGAACAGGGTGTCTCCGGGTGAGGAGACGACGACACTCTGTTTGGGAATATAGTGAGCTTGGCATTTAAGTGTGAAATCGAGAAAATGGTGGATCTGGGGAAAGAGGTAAAGGGGTAAATTGGACTCCCAGAGTCCAATTTCATCGCTCTGATCCAGGAAAACCTCCCTGAGCCATGAATGGAGGTCTAAGAAATCAAAATCGCATTGGGTATCTGTGATCAATCTGTCTTTGTCAACCAGTGGGATCTTGTCCAGGTCGACAGGAGGCGGGAGAAAAGGATTCTCCTCTCCTTCTGCTTGTCTTGGCTTTGGCACCATCTCTGCAATAGTACCTGCAATAAACACGAAGTTAGTGGGGTCGACTGACTATGGATGAAGGCGACGGGATGTAACGGAGGAGCAAGCTATGATTTTCTCCGGTGCGAAGAGTGAACCGAGAAAGTAGGGAAAAACGGTAATTTTATTTAAAAAATGGGGTCGGTTGGGCGCGGGAGACAGGTCAGCTGGATAACGGATAGGTTATCCAGTAATAAATGAAAAACATGCCACTTGGGGTTGAGATGGCAGGTGACGGTGGCCGAAACATACGGACGAGTGACGTGGCTACTAGGGATTGGAGGTAAAAGTCGCAATAAGGGGCTGGTCATGAGTGAAAGGGAGTAGGGGACTAACAACAGTTATGGGATGGGACATAACTCAGGAACAAGTGGAACAAGTGGAACAAGTGGAAAGATGACATCCATGAGTAACGGGGGCTGTCAGATAGTAGATGGTGATGGGACTTCGGGACCAATAGATTTATGCCATATATGAAAAGGGGCCCGCCAGAGGGAGATAACCATTCCGGACCCCCCCCCCCCTCGGTTAAAAGAAGATCATTAGGGGGGGTCCAAAATTCATTTTGGGCCATTGATCTTCCCGCTTGTTTCTGAGCCGTGGATCCAAGTGCACTCTTTATCACTCTTTCCAGACCCCCCCCCCTCCATTAAAGGCAGAACAGACGGGGGGGTCCAGAATCCAATCTAGGCCGTTGATTTAAGCGCCCGTCCCTGGGTCGTCTAGATGTGCGCAAATCTTATTACCGATTCCGGACCCCCCCAGCTAAAAGCAGAACGGTCGGGGGGGTCTGGAATTCTCTGTGCACTGTAGATCTGAGCGCTGCGATCTAGACCGTCAAAATGTGCCGGGAGCATAAATGGGGAGTGGAAAAGCACATTTCCTTGGAAAAACTTAGGATAACTACATTTTATGGGTTTTTCCCCCAACTTTCAAATAGACACCACCAAGGGGCTTCGACCAAACTATCTTTTAAGCATTTGGAACATGGTGCAATCTTGACATCACGCTGGTTTTATTGGAATGGAACAATAAAGCAACTAACATGTGTTCTAACCTAGTTTCCTATGACAATTAACCCAGATTAAATTGTTGGGTTAAGAAATTACTCTACCCTAGGGCTATATGACCAGGATTAGACAGTCTAGTCAGATTTATTCACTAATCTAACCTAGACACTTTGGCTAAGATTAAACTGTTTAGCCAAATCATTCACTACCCTATCAACATCAAATTTAAAAAGAACTTGGCCATGCTTAAAAGGTATGGCCAAGTTACTATTATTGCATGGGACTTTTATTTCAATTCTTTTATGCCCTCTTTTTTTTTTTTTTTTACTCTTTTTTTTTTCAAATTATTTGCAGAATGAAAAATCATTTGTCAACAAAAATACTAGAGACAGATAATATCCCAGTCACCAGTTGATTTCCATAACTTATGGGGTGATAACAGCTACAATGAGGCTCTAAGGGAATTTTTAACATAAATAAAATAAAAAACCCTACCCCTGGATGATGAAAAACCAACAGTTTTGTGGACCCCGTTTTAGGTAGTTTGGCATATGAACTTCTGGGAGGCGTAACATTGGCATACGATCTCTGTTTGGGGCACACGATAGATCGTTGGAAAGGTGTCATCAATAATATTCATTTTGGGGGCTCAATCAAAGCATTTGGATATCATTTAGGTGCTCTATCCCTAAAAACATTCATTTAGGCCCTCAAAATGGCCCCGTAAGTTTAGGAATCGAAAAAATGCTAAAAATAGTAAATTTCTAGAAGATTGTTTTGAGCTAGTTGGAATAGGGTGGCCACCGATATCCACCTAGATCATATGATGTCACATAGGATATTTATAAAGTATGCATGAACATTCCCAAGAACGTGTTTGTTTTCCTAAGAGGAATGTGCACGTGTTCCTGTCGGACTCAATAAAAGGGTGCACAACGCAGTTTTTGGCCAAACTAACCATCACACCTCATGTTTTAGGAGAAAGTGAGTGAATTGAAGGGATACATTTTTCTTACCAAGATTCCACAAGATCCTAACATCATCTTGGAGGGAAGCTAGATATTTATTTTCTTTTAATTTCTTGTTTTTTTAATTTCCTAAACTATTGAATTGCATGTTTTTTGTAATTTTTAAAGTTAATTTACAAAACCAACCTAATTTATATAAACTCCCTTACTAATTTGCAGTGTAATAATTAATATGGGACCCAGATACAACCATAACCCGACACAACCACACAAAGGAACAAAAAACCCCAATCCACAACATACAAATATAAACACAAAAATTGATGAAGGGTTGATGTCTTTGAGATCAATTCTTCTTGACTTAAGGAGTACAAGAGAGGCTAGTCGATTTTCATTGTCCATTTCATTAGATGCAATTATATCATCCATTGCAAGTTCCTAATAGAGATTTAACAATATTTTTGAATACAGGGTACGATGTTTAACTATTACAGGACTGACATCGATAAAAACCAAGTCAGAGACTTGAAAATTACAAAAAAAGAATTGATGTTAGTATTTATCAATCCTAGAATAAGACTATAGCCACTAGTCAACAAGAGAAATATTTGTATGGATTGCTGAATCCACAAATAATTTAAGGATAATTGGATGAATATATGGTTTATGGAGTTTGGAAGATCCCCTATAATAATAGGGAGGTGCCTCTATATTTCCTTAGGAAATTATGGGAAGAGTTTATTTTGGCTCACAATGTAAACTACTTTGACATTAGTTCACCCTAAGGCACAGAGGGAGAGAATACACATAGTTCCATACAAACAAAATTATTTTCACTTGAGATCCCTAGTTTTCTTATGAAATATCAGAGTATGCACGAGCACAGATGATGCTCAAAATATCAAACCTCGAATGCCAAAATGATACCTTTGATTTCTTATTTATACAAACACAACCGGTAAAACTGGTGACCCAAAACCTACAAGTGAAGGAAAAATAAAATATTTTGGATGATAGTGTGGACTTCGCTATCATTATCTCGTCCCTTAAATGGTCCTTTTGGACATACGGGGACCTGAATCGATCGATGAATCTACAGATAGACCAACTGACTAAGATTCTTACATCTATGGAGCTACTTTAAGAGACCCACCACACTTTAATCATAATAATCATGCCCAACAAGGAAGATACACAGGTCTTCTCCACACATGAATCCATCAAAGGAATAATTCTCACTTTCATCATCATTAGAAATGAATGTCAAGGGGAGACCCAAGTAGATTTGGAGGATCTAGACACAATATATGCTGAAAATATATTTCCACGTCAAATCCTAGCATTGGGGCACATGATTCCCAACATAATTCTCCTTGGAATATTGATTCAAATTTGTAGTTTAATGAGACATGTTTAGTAATTTTACCAATTCTTCTTCCTTCGTGGTCATGTTGGAGAAAATTATGAATTATGTACACTGGCGGTTCTAATGTTGAGTATTGCATGCCAAGATGCCTTAGCTTAAACTTGAACCAAAGATGCTTTTGATGAGTGGCTATCATGTCATCCTGTAGATGAAAGATCAAATTGGCCCTTCTATGTTCCCAATCAATTCTTGGGAAAAAATTATCCAGAAATACTTTAGTGCACCCAAACCATTTTTCTGACATAAGGTAGATGGATCTCCACATATAATAATCTGTCCTTGTTCACGACATAATTGAAGGATTAACAGGTAGTTGGTCCAAGTCAAGAATTCGAGGCCAATATCAACATAAAATAATTCTTGGCCTTCTTTGTTTTTTGTACCAAGACAAACATCTTCTATCATTTTAAGCTTTTGATGGGATTATCAAGGCCATGAAAAAAATTCTTCTCCCATTTTTCTAAAATTTCGATCTTTAATGGAGAGGTTAAATTTTATTTTATTAATGTGATGGCCATTTGTCTCTCTATTTCTTCTTTTTTTTCATATTCAAGGAATTTATTGTGTTTGTGCTCTGTCATAAGGTCCTTGAATGTTATCCTCAACCTTTTTGTGGAGATTGTGTGATTAATTCATGCATGCTTGTCAGTAGGAATTGATGAAACATATTGAAAACACAATTAAGTTTACCAGGTTTATATATAATATCAAAATCAAAAAATTTTAACCAAAGAAACCATTTCATAATTCTGGATCTATTTTATGCCATTATATTTTCATTTCTAAAAATTCATGGCATGATCTTCAAATCAGTTCCAATAGTGAATCTGACATGTTTTAAGTACAACTTGAAATGGTTAACATTTTTTTTAACAACAAGAATCTCTTTATGGATGGAGGGGTAATTAAGTTCATCTCCTTTAAATGAATCAGATGAATAGCCATATATTTCTTTAACAACTCCATTCTTTTCAATAAGAACTCCACCCTAAGAGTTATTAGAGGCATCTGTTTCTATGATTAAATCTCTTATTCCATGTGGAATGGATAATGATGGCAACTGCTGATCATTTGCTTTGATTCTTTGCACAATTTTTGTCATATATTCATTCCAACTCATAGGGTTTTTCTTGGACCTTTGCTGGAGTAAATATACATCTTTTGCTTAGCCTCTATAAAATGGTCTAATGCAGTTTAGGCTGCCAAGAAATCTTCGAAGCTATGTCTTATCCAATATATGGTTAGGAAAGTGAGAAAAAACTTTCAAAACATGTTCCTAATGAATTATTTGACATTTATTTATCTTGAAGCCCAAAAAATCAATATGTTCCTACTATTGATTTAAAGGGATCTCAGACCCCTCAACACTCCTGTCAAGTTATACTCCAGCTTGAATAATACTACAATGACGAAATGCCCAAATTCTTAATAGGGCAAAATGTGTAGTAACTTCACAACCAAAATGCAGAAGGCACATTTGTGCAGAAATAGATCTTGTCCATTCTGTGTTTTTTTTTCCGTTCCCAGGGGTAGGATATTCAATGTTTCTATAGAAAATGATTTTCCTTATGTTATAGCTATGATATACGTGTGAGGTCCAATAGTAGTACTCGACCCAATATCTCAGGGCACCAACTAAGGAGGCTAGACCGTGCCCTTAGCCATACTACCCGACTACCCAGGTACTAGAGAGTATCTTCCCAAGTGTTGTTCTTCGTTGCACTATAGCAGTCAGGTGGTTGATCGATTTATCTATGGACGATTTCAGGAGATCCAGGTCAATCTGTATACAGTTGTGGACTGATGAGCTAAGGATGAAGGAAAAAATAAACTGCAATCATCACAAATCAATAAACCATAGGATGGTCAAGACATGCAGGGATCGAAGGCCATGGGAATCAATCATCATCGAGCTAAAGGCTATGGGGAAAATTTCAGTCATCAACTAGAATGCTAAGACAATCATTTTCTTTACCCAAGTAAACATACAAAACTAAAAGCATAAATCATACTAACAATCTACCATGTAGAAATAAAGGAAGTGTACCGTATCCCAAGTAGCCCACTCTGAGTTGTTGTCTTGCGCGCTCCATGCAACTCCATCTTGTCAACCGATGAGACTTCACCGGTACCTCCAAGCCAATGCTAGGGGTACTCTTCTTCCCCCGTAACCCCCCGAGCCATAAAGGGGCCACACACACTAACTAGAGAATCAACTAGCTCCCAGCTCGCCTCGTAAGGCTGAGCTATGACTCCTCACCGAGCTGGGTATCCCAACTCTCACAAGCTAAGTCAATCAAGTATAATTTTTGCAGCGTAACATTACGCAAACAGAAGAGATCCATCCTCCTCCTCCTCCTCCCTCCTTTATATAGAATTTCTAAGTCCGGTACTTTCCAAAATCCCATTTAATTTAATGTTCAATAATTTAATTCATAATAATCCTCCCCGTACATGTGTCACCCATCCCCTTCATTGCTACACAAATTAAATTCCTTAATAAATTCATTACCCCTATTTCCCTCACCCACCTAAAATCATTCCTAGAATCGCTCCTAGGTGTCCCCATATCCCCTTACAAGTTTTAATGACTTTTCGCCTTACTAATTTACTATTTGAGTTAATTTAGAAGGTTCTTAAATGCTAGATACCTTACTAAGTTAGACTTTCTGATTTTTCCTTGTGTTTCCCCTTTCTTTTTATTTTTCCCTATTTTTCCTAGTTTCCTAATTCTTTTAGATTTCCCTCTTTCCCTTCTCATTTAAAACTCAAATTGAGAGGTGTGGAAAATTAACTTTTTCCCTTTTTCCTTTTTAGTTAATAAATTTTTAACTAACATATGAGACAAAACCATTATTTCCCCTTTTTAAATTTTATCCCCCAAAAGATTTTTTTATATTAACAAAATCACTCACCCCCTTCTCGACCCATGATTAATGATGATTATCATTTTTGTTTATTTATTTTTATTTTTATTTTCACAAACATATTTTCTTTTACCCCTAGTTTCACCTAGACCTAGATTTTAATTTTTGAGGCTGGGCGACAATTTTTTTTGGGAAAAAGTTTTAAATTTTTCTTATCATGTTATTCATCCTAAGGCCATCTAGGTTTATTCATTTATTAATTAACAACGCGACGTGCCCTTTAGTATGCACTACGTGCTCCAAGGGTGCCACTCACCTCTTTCCATTTTCTTGCGCAACGTGCCCTTCAGGACGCACCACGTACTCCAAGGGTGTCACTCGTCTCTTAACTAACTTGGTAAACATCAAAAACTCCTGGAGTCAATACTCCGTTAGGTGATCTTGTGGAGACTAAGGGCCTCTAAGGAATAAGGCCCCTGCCTTATTGCGCGCCCCTTAGAATCATCGTGAGTGATTGTTGCAGTCTGCCCTCACGACATTGTGGGTCTTCTCGAACTAGGTAGTCGTTAACCTACAGCTCGACCCACATCGGGAGTGCTAGTAGGTTGTGGTAGGGCTGTTGTCCACACCTCTCCCTCAACGTCTTTGGTAGTCCTGTGTGACCCCTCTACTCCACATGTAAATCTGGTTGGCAAGCTATCGTTAGCCTGCATCATCAACGAATCATGTCAGAAATATATCCATAATCATATCATCTAATCAGATGCACTAATATCACATATAAAACAATCAAACCTCAATAGTTCACTCCCCGACTCGATCTGGAGTCCAAGGGGTTCCATCGATGCCTTTGCATCCTCGAGGTCCAAAATCCTGCACTCTCAGTAAAATCGAGTCAATAGCATGTGTCTATGTCAATGCAGCAAAACAACATGTTATCAACCCCCTCATAATCAAAATCAAATGCTTAATAGTATAATAATCCGGATCACTTGTGAGCAAGTGTCCTCAAAAAATAAGTTCGCTCAGTGTGCGCAAGAGGGGGATGTTACAGATGCCATTAACTTGCTAGCTAATTGGACTTCTTACAAAAGATCTCAAGATAACTCAACCACTACTCAATAAATTGCAATCTCGATTACATCAGGATTCTCTAGTCTAGGTCATTCTTGGTGGCTTTGGCTGCCACAAGAAACAAGGACATAAATGCTTGCTGCTACTGATGCTGATGAACAAATCATTTCAGCATTAGGCCGTCAATTTTGTGGACCTGATGATGAGGAAGAATATGAACACCTAGTCTCACTTTTTATGTCTCAACGACTCTGCGATATCAAGAAGCATGATCAATACTTCTGTTATATGTAGAACCTACTAATTACTTCTGGAAATGCAGATAAGCAAGAATTCCTCAAATATTATTGGAGAAGTTTTCCAGGTCATGTTCCATATGTTGTTGTAGCTCAACTTCATGCCTATATAATCCAAGTCTGGGAAGAACAATGCTTAGAGAAAAGAGTTTACAAGGATTTTAAAAGGCATTCTTCTATGTTTTCCCCTGGATTTTGCAAATCGGTTGTCCCTATGTCTGATTGGGGTTGCAGTCCCCATAACCGTGGTCATCTTAATGAACCTTGCAGCTGTAAAAACCTTTTTGTACTAGTGCTCCAAGATTTCACCCAGACAAAAATGTTTTATTTGTGGGAAAAAGGATTATTGGGCAAACAAACGCCGTTTCAAGAAAAAAAACCACGCCTTCCAGCATTGTTCACAGATGGATTAGATCCGTCATGGTGGGATCTAGCAGTCTGTTCTCAAGGTGACTATCGTGCAGGAGAAGAAGTTCTCTTCCTTCCCTCGATAATAGATCCGAATCGGATATACGAGCTTAGGTTAAATTTGTTGCCTCAGAATCCTCCTCTTCTGATTCTGATACACCAAATTTAGGGGGGTGTGAGGGTCCCCAAGAATATACATTCTAGATGTTTTCCCTCCAGAGAAAGGAAATTTTCCCATGTTGACAAAGACTTTGATGGTACTGTACAGGAACTCGGCCTGCTATTAGATGATCGTTACTTTGAAAAATAAAAGAATCCAGAATTTACGTTGATGTGTAATAAAACTTCTGCTTTCTGTTTTAGTTTATTAGTGGAAAAATATACTGAGATTGAGTAGGGTAATTTGGCAGTTTAGGAAGCTCGACAATATAATCTTTTGTAAGATATATTACCTTATGTCATGTTGTTCTTAACCATTAGACCTACTTAATACATCTTATACACTTTATATGAATCCTATTAAACCCAACATAATTGAGGTTGTGAATGAACTGTGAATCCTATGCACGCAGCGTTCCATGATTGTGACCTTTGACATAAACATGATATATTCCATCTTTTACCTTCTGTTTTAGTTCATTCCCGTAACATTGGTTCTGTTATAAATATTGTGGAAAAAACCGCCGAGGCTGAGTCGGGTATTTTGGCAGTCTAGGAAGCTCGGCAAAATAAGCTTTTGTAAGATCTGTTACTTTATGTCACGTTGTGCCTAATTTATCAAATGGAAATGGAGCGTTGTTTTTTCTGGATCTCCTTGAGAATTCACAGAATATTCATGAAAAGCATTGCCTTCATTTTGTTGCTTGCAAACGCGAAGTGTCTTACCTTTGCTATCAATATGTGAAAAATATGTTTATGAGATTCTCTTTTCACCTGGCGTGAATGATATGGATGCATGGTTAGATGCCAACCAAGGATTTTATACGGTCAAATTTTCAAGATTCTGTTTGTATTTCGTTTGCCTTTTCCTTGCTGGACACGTTGAATTTCTTTAAAAACTCCAAAAGTCAAACGTTTAGACTAAGCGCATCTTATTAGGTTGCAAGCTTACCTCGTTGACCATGCCGAGCTGTGCCCAAATGATTGTGGCCATCATATATTTTTGTGATGTCCAAGGAGCTGTTGAGATTCTCTACAATTTAAAATACACAAAGAGAGAAATGTTTGTCGTTGTTAAGACAATGTATGGTGAATGCCACATGCTTTTTTACACATACATGGCATTTCCAAGGCTCTTAGGCCTTCCTATGGTTTTGGAATATCCCGGAGGTATGGGATTCACTTAATTAATAATATGATATAATGTGCATCTGTTTTTTTGAAAAATTGTTTTGTAGATTAGTAGTCTCGGATCTATAGTGCGTAAACAAACTTTGCGCAACACAGTTGCAAAGACTGCGGTACAAAACTTCATCGTTGAGCACTCAAAACTTATTGTGCAGTTCCTAGACTACGCGGCACACTGGGTGTTGTGATGATAACACTTATAAAACAATTTTTGTCATAAAATCAACTCTTAGCACATAAGCTCACAAACACAACAAAACTCATAAATTCTTATAAATATGTCAACACACAAATACTTAATATATATTATCAACTTGAATACTGCGTGCTATTACAACATACAATACTGTATAGAGCTTCAGCTCCAACAATTTCTGTAGACTTTCAAAAACAAAGTTTGTGCTCTTAGACTTCTATGATTCGCTATACCACTGCTATTGTTGCTAACTATCAACTAAAATCTAAGTTTGACTACCTACATACTCGAACATATAAAGACGAAGATAGAGACTAATTGTAGAAGCGAACCGACTCAAAACATTTAAGATGACAATAAATACCTTTGACTCTATCTGCATAACAGGGCTGAGAAAGATAAAAGATCGGCTCATTAATAATGCTCCTACTAACACTCCTACTTGCCATGTCTAACTAAGTAACATCCTTGCTTGCTTTGACAGAAGCTCACGACTTATAATTAATATCTCCAACACTCTCTGTTAATTATAAGTAGGTGGGAAACACAAATAAAAAATTTACATAAAAAACGTGTTTTGACATGAACTGTCAAATATCTGCGACTGCGTCGACTCTTAAACAATTGCGTAGATTTTGAAAAACATCTCTTGCCAAAGCCTTTGTAAATATATCCACAATTTGTTCTTTGGACCTATAAAATTCTAAGCAAATTTCTTTGTTATTCACCAATTCTCTGATAAAATGATACCTTGTATTAATGTGTTTGGTTTTCTTGTGAAACACATGATTCTTTGACACCGGGATGGCAGAATTATTGTCACAGAACACTGTAGTTGGTTCCTGTTGTTCCTGCAACAAATATTTTAACATTATTCTCATCCAAATTTCTTGACAAGTTGTGACATACTTAGTTTCAATTGAAGAAAGAGTCACAATGGGTTGCTTCCTTGATTCCTATGACACTATACCTATTCGAAAATGAAATGTGTATCCAGAGGTACTTTTCCTTTCATCTATGTTTCCTGCACAATCACTATCTATCAGTGTATCCAACAAGTCTAAAATCTTCTAAAGTAGAATACATAATGCTAAACTATTTTGTTCCATTCAGATATCTCAGAATTCTTTTTCCTACCTTCCAATGAGATTCTTTTGGAGTTTCCATGAACCTTGAAATCAAGCTCACTCCATACATAATATCAGACCTTGTTTCTTTCAAATACATAAGGTTGTCTACCAACCTTTTAAACAGAGTGGGATCCACTTTGGACTCTTCATCTTCCTTTCTTAACTTCAATCCTATTATTACAGGTGTTGGGGATGATTTGGAATTTATCTATGAGGGTGGGGGTGAGACGTTAATAGAAAAATATATTTTTCTATTAATGCGGACATTAATAGAAAAATGTGTTTTTCTATTAATGTCCCACCCATAATTTATCTATGAGGGTGGGGGTGGAACATTAATAGAAAAATATGTTTTTCTATTAATGCGGAAATTAATAGAAAAATATATTTTTCTATTAATGAATCTTTTCAAGATTTCATGTGCATATTTAGATTGTGAAATAAATATACCATCTTTGAACTAGTGGACTTCAATGCCTAAAAAATATCTCATAATCCTCAAATCAGTCATTTCAAACTCATCATTCATGACTGTTGAAACCCTTTTGTGCTTTTCATTTTCCCCTCGTTCTATTTTCCCACCTCTTTACACCTTTTCTTTCCCCCCTTTTATATTTTCTCTTTTTCCCATTTCCTATTTATCCCTTCTTTTTTCGTTTCTTGGTTACTATACTTAGCCATTTTCATATTCATAGACCTTCGAACCTGCGGACTGGCGCACTTGCATTCTCATTCATTCATCTATGCATAAGTCTGCCTCAACAATTAGAATTTTTATATAATTCACAGGTACGCGGATTTAAATATTTTTCTTCCCTTTCTGGGGCCTTCACATTGCACTTCAACTTCAGTGTTCTACATTTCGACCATTACTTAACTTTTATTCTCATCGTAGATGTTGGGTTCCCAAATCTCCCATTATTATGATATTCACGAGTCCGACCGACCACCTTCTATACTTAGTTTCTTTGGATCTCTTACCCAGCCATGGGTTCACGGGTCAAAAGGTTCAAGAAAATTTCGTATTGATCTTCACTCATCTCTGTCCTCTCCATTAAGTTGTTTTTCCCAATGCACAATAAGTGTTATTTGCTAACAATTGTTTTGCAAAATTTGAAAAGGTCGTTATTAATGGCAAATGGCTCGAGAAATATTCATTTAATTCTCATTTGCAACGGGATTAAATTATCATTATCTCTCGAATAAGTTCATTTGTAAATATCATTCAATCGAAGAAACAGTTTTATCAACTTAATGGAAGCATCAACTCGACAACAATTCTGTGGTGATATTTTGAATATTTTTTTCCTTGAAGATTATAATTTCCAGTGGTTGAGAGCATACTAGTATTATTCCTCCCCTTCTGCTGCTCAAAGAAACGAGAACGTGATTTGGACATATTGGATTTTTCTTTCTGGTTGTGTTCCAATTTTTTTCGACTGTAAAGAAATTGTTTCATGACGTGTTAACAAATACATACCAAATCAAAGGGATATACAACTCCAGGGACATTGCCCAATTTCTTTGTCGCCTCAAGTTTTTCGTAAAATGTTAAAGTTCCCAGATCCTAGTCTCACCTTCAAAGGTGAAGATTGTAAAGAATGTTTGAAGAAACATAACAATGGGATTGACCAAGGATCAGTCAACTTCATATTGAGTCTACACCCCTTTGTCCTTTAAGTCTAAACACAGTGTTTAGCCCCCAATCTCTTTCCTTATTGATGGAGAACCTCATTGTCTCCCTTCTATGAGCTTGCCTTTGGTGGAAGTTTGAAGTGTTGGAGGTCTAGCTGGAAGGAACTTGGTTTCTCGGTTCCGAACCGTGTCGACACAAAAGTCTGTAATATTTTCACTTCTATTGATCATTTATTAATAGAAATACTCTATTCCTGTAAAATTGATATCTTGCAAATATATGAGTTATTATCCATGGGCATGTTTGTTTTGTATATTAATGGATTATGCTATCTAATGGGCTAACCTTTTATATTATCACTATATGCTTGCTTCACTTTTTTTTTGACAACTTGTTGCAGGTATAAATATTTGGGTCAAAGTACTCAACGGTGGACATATTAAAACATCTGGACGAGGTAGGTCCTTTTCTTATCTCGCTTGCACATTAGTTTAGATAGCTTGTTTATGGGATAGAGTTGGTTTCTACAGTCATACCAATCTGTTGTGGTTTACCCTAGCCATAGAGAGATTTTCCTCGTAACAGGTTTTACCATTTGGATAAATGAATGCATTAAAATAATAATATAACCTTCCCGACTGATGGATTTAGTTATGATTACAATATTTTATTATTATGAGGTGATGAAGATGTATGAAAATGCATCGTGGAAGCACAAAGAGGAGAGAATCATGAGTGTGTGATAATGAGAGAGAGGGAGACAGAGAGTGGGGGGTATAGAGAGAGTGAGATAAAAGTGGGGGGAGATAGGGAAGGGGAGTAGAAAGATGAAAAGAGAGAAACATGGGGAGTGGAGGAGAGATAAGGAGGGTTATATGCAAGAGAGAGAGGGAGGGGAGAGAGAGATAAGGGGAGGGAGGGAGATATAAAACAAGAGGAAAAGAGAGGTCAATATTGATATGTAGAGAGAGAGGGAGAGGGTAAAGAGAGATATGTAG
>ML790835.1:49801-63138 GCA_009831015.1 Picea engelmannii
GGATGGGGGTAGAGAGAGACTGAGTGAGAGTGTGAGAGGGAGAGAAAGAAAGAAAGAGAGGGGGGGCAGAGAGGGAGTGTTTGAGAGAGTGAAAGGGAGGGAGAAAGAGACAAATAGAGGGAGGAGAGAGATATAATGAGAGGAATGGGGGGGGGAGAGAGGGAAGGTGGGTAAATAGTGGTAAAGAGAGAAAGGGGTTGAGAGGAAGGGGGATACAAACTAAGGGGGAGAGAGGGGTTGTTGGTTGTTTCTCTCTTACTTCTTCTTGGGCTGACCCAGGTTCAGATCTTAACATGTTTCCAACAAAAACTTCAAAAACTATTGGCCCTCTTGGTAAACTAGAAGGCAATGTTGTGCACAGGGTGCAAAACATAGTCAAACCCAAGATATCTTTTATGGGTGATTGAAATACTCAAGTGTTTTCATTCTAGGAATGAGTGGGGATCTGTGATTGGATTCTTTCTTCCTTATGCATTTTCCTTGTTAATCATTCAATTACTTCTATGATTTATTCATCTTTAAACCTATGCATGCATGTTTATATATCTAGTCTAACCATTCATTCTTTAAGCTAACTATCAATAGAAAGTAAACCATTCATTAACGAACACACATAACACAAGTTTTATCATGGTTCAGCCCATTCCTTGGGCTACGTCCACAAATATATGGCTTCTCTGCTCTTTTATTTAACCTGTTGCAAAATCTTGCACTACGCACATTACATCTTTAGTAATACAACCAAGATTGAGGGTAAGAAACCTCTATGAGGAGGACTAGATCACACCAGGCTCCTCATCCTGTGACCTAACCTTCATATACTATCTTATTCGATTCTTCTACAAAATTATTACAATCAACCACCCGCAAAGTCATACTAATCAACTCCCTCTATTATGATATCTCACTATCTCTCACCCACACACTTGTTCATATCTCTCTCTCTCTCTTACATACATATCTTACCTAGACCTCCCAGGTCCTTATTTATACTATTTTATAGGCTTATAGCCATTACAATACTTATCAAATACCCTAACCATATCATGGTTAGGGTTTTCTTCCTGCACGCCACATTTCTTTTTCTCCTGCATGCTACTTTTCCTTATTTTTTTGCATGCTTCTTTCTTGCCACCTGTTACACGTGCTCCAAAATTAGGTCTTCCTTTCCAAAAAAAAGTATTTCCCCAAAACATATCCTTCTCCAAAAATAGGTCTGTGCCCAAAATAGACTTCCTTCTCAAAATAGACCTGCTCCCAACAGGGCCCCAAAACTGAGATGTGGCTCGTCCCGAGCCACTCAAGTGGTGTGTGCTCCCTTTACCTCCTTTTCCAAACTATGGAACTTCTCTTCTAGTTCCTTTCCTTTTGTCCTCATCTGAGCAGCTTTGTTTTTAGCCCCTCGACTTTCTGCACTATTATATCTTCCTATAGTAATGTTGTGGCCTCTGACTGTGCATGTTCCATGCTCATCTTCTCTTCCTCCATCTACGCAACCATCTGTGTTGCTTGTTTCTGGGGGGGTTTCAATTGGGCTTGTCTTTCTTGCTTATTTTTCTTCAATATCTTTAACTCTCTCTGCAAAGACTTCATTTCTTGAGTGCCCATCAAGTGCTCTGTAATACTCATTGTCTTATGTTGTTGCTTTATCTCCTATATGGAAGAGTTTATTTTCTCCTCTTGTTGGTCCCATTGTTGGACCCTTTCATCTTCTTCTAAAACAATCTAGACCTGCACAGTTCTATTAAATAACTCTACGACTTCCCTCGCTTAGTTTTCCATATCCTCTATCTCGAGTGCGGATTGTTGTTACGTCACTTAGTTTTAATATTTTCTTTGAGCTCCTCGATTTCCTACCTATCTCCCTCAATTGTTTGTGAAATAATTTTATATTCTCCTCTGTGCTCTTCTCTGGTTCTTGCGTGTTGTCTGGGATGTGATAATATACCATTGTTAGCCCTTACTCTAGCTTATCTATGCATTCTTTCTCCTCCTCTTTCTCTCAAGTCATTTGGTCGCATGTGATTTGTAACATTTCGACGACTCCCCTACCCACCTCCAAGTTAGTCACATATGCGCGAGATCTAGATTGCACTTCTTTCATTATGCTGGCCTGGAGTTTATATAGTTCTTTGGTGGGTATCTGTGCCATGGAAACTTCAACTTTCTCAATTTCCCCCATGGGTTTCTATGTAGTCTCATGATCCGTTTTGATAATTTGGTTAGTGACTGTGAATGTATCCCTGCCTTGTACTACCAACTGTACTATCTCCTCTTCTTCTTTCTGTGCAGGGGGTTAGTGTGTCTTTTCCTATCGTTGCGTCGTGGCCTATGGTACTACTTGAATCCGTAGTTTTTGTAGAGTTTCATGGAATTCTATGATCTTTTCCATGATCTCTTCTCTTTTTGCCTCTACAATACAAACCACCTATTCCCCCCTATCTTGGACCTTGTCCATGACTAACTCAACATCATCCTCTATTACGGTGATGACTGAGTCTTCTATGACATAATTTCTCTTTTTCCATGCTTCTTATACTTCGCTAGCTTCCTTGTGGTTTATGAGGTATTCATCCCACTTGTTGTAACATGTACCCTTTCTTCACCAGCCTTTGATGTATCCCCCTTTCTGGTATTTCGTTGTTTGTTTTTCCTTGTCATTTTTGTTATCCTCCTTGGTATTTTAGGCATTGATTTTCTTCCTAATGGATGATTCTGTGCTGCAACCTTTCTAGTGTTATCGGTTTGGTTGTTTTTTAACGCTGAGGAAGATGATTTATCCTTTTCCTTGGGCTTGGTATATTGTGTCACAGCTAGCCTTGTTATTGGTTTTTCTACTGGCAGCTTCCACTGCGCAGGACAATCTCTAATTATCCAGTCAACTTCTTCCCTGGTGATGCAATATTGCATCTCCAACCATGCCTTCTTTGGATCCCTTGCGGCCTGGATCCACGTGTGATGCCTGGATTCCTTGAACCTGGTTATCCCTTCAGCTTCCTGGATTAACTCCATAGGAATTTTCCACACATTGGTTGTGAGATGTTTTTTTTCTTCCAGCAACATTGCAAATACAATGTTATTTGTTTGTTTATTTTTATTGTCCTTGGCCTGCTAGAGGGAATCATATCTGGTAGCATAACATTTTCCTTTCCTATCCTGGAAGGCTGAAAACTTTGGCTCCTTCCACCGTTCCAAGGCTATAAGAATTATGAGACAAGAGTAATGGAACTAGGTTCCATTATCCTACACATATATGCAATCCACCAAAAATTGGTTCAGTAGGTACGATACCCAACTGAACATCACTCCTTATACGCACTCCATGACTACTGCTATGACTCATGTTGGATCTTATTATTTTCTTCATTTCCTCATAAGCTTGCAAGAGATAAGTTTTCTATAGAACCTCGTCACAATGTCATTAATGTCCTTAATCACAATTTAGATGTTTCCCTTACTTGTACCAAACTGTGATTTTACCATCTCGACAATTTCCTTCTCATGCGCCTTGTTATCCAAATACTCCTCTGGCTATGTGTCGAATGTAGGTAATCATGTGATCTTGGCAATCAACACCACATCCATCTGTATTGGCCTATCCATCCAAAGGATGTCACTGTGTACCCGAGATACTAATTGTTTGATGCAAAGGCCAACATTTTTTCCATGCCCGAAGTGCGGTATATCCAAGAGGTTCATTATTCTTGAGTTGTACAACCCTATTATCCACTACGCGAGCTCCATGATAGGTTTTCCTAGCGGTCAATTTCCTTGTGTTTTCCAAGTAGGTTTCTTCATCCAAATCTAGTAATGTGGTCACATCATGCACATTGTGGTCCGAGTACCTAAGTTTTGGTACTTTTCTGAGCATATTGTCCACATTGACCATTGTGTCTGGGAGATATGGAAGTGTGATGTCAATGGCGTCGTGCACATTTATTTTCTTCCCGACAAGAGATGGGACTGCCTCTATTGTTTTTGCGTCGCCTTCTTCCCTCTCATATTCTATCTGGTTGGTGATGTCCTTGACCAACACTTCTTCTTTGTCATGGCCCTGTCATTAACCCATCGTTTCATCAGATTTAGCGGGTGTATCAGGATTAGGGTTCGGGATACCATTCAAGGTCTCATAACTCTTCCCTACTTCCCCTTGTGGTGTTTTCGATGTTTCCTCTTCAACTCATGTCAGGATGATTGACTCTATGTCCGAAGTGGTGACATATTCAAGCTCGACCATGTTCTCAAGTTGTCTAATTCTTTCCTTGCACCTTTGGCCCTGTCGAGTAACTCGTACATACTAGCCTGGAGCGTCAAACTTTGGTGGTGTCATCTTCTATCTAATTTGCACACTCTCTTGATTCATCGTACAATTCTAGCTAGAGCACCCACTTTGTATCTTGATATGTGATAAAAAATCACTAAGTGTTGAACTAATGTGTGATTTATGCCATTTATAGACCCGATCATAACTGTTTTTCACTTTTTGTGTGCATTTGGGTCGAGTGTAATTCTCCCTCCGCGTTGTCTTTTGATGTTGTCACAGTAATAGTTGCACGCGAATTTTTTCCCAATTTCTTGTTGTTTTGTCAACTTCTGCCTCTTTTTATGTTTTTCTTCTCTTTCTATTTTTGTAGTCTTTTTTTCTTATTTTTCCCCTTTTTATTTCTTTTTATCATTTTTTCCCCTAATATCTATTATAGTACACTATACAAATGACTTTCTTAGTGCATTGTAACTTTTAAGGGTTAGTAGGTCGATTGTCCCTATACTTTTTCAGACGAATACCATTGATCATGGATTTTTGTTCTGTTCTTCCCAAGTCCTTTATTTGTACATATCCCCCATGTGTGACAATATTTACTTCAAATGTCCCTATCTAATGCATTCTAAACTTACCAGGGTGTTGCAAACATTTTTTGTCATAGAGAAGAACTAGGTCTCCTTTCTTAAATCTCTTCTTTTCAATATGTATGTCATGCCCAACTTTTCCCCTTGCTTTCTATACTTCCTGGTGAAATCCTGTCAGGATCCTGTCATCTTCCATTTCCATTAGTTTTCTTATCCTCTCATATACCTTGCCTCTTTCTGACATGTTGGTAATTGTTGCTATGTGCAGACGGGGTACCATAAATTATAATGGCACCACTACTTCCTTTCCATACACCAGTCAGAATGGTATTTGTCCTGTCAAATTCTTACATCTGGTCCTCTGTGCCCATAATATTGTTGGTATTTTCAATTCCCAATCATCCATGTTAACATTGCAGATATTAGTCAATGCATTTTCCAAAATCTTATTGAAAACTTCTACTATTCCATTTGCCTGAGGATGGTATGGTGTGCTCTTCTAGTGATAGACTTCAAACTCCTTAGTCATAGCCTTGATGGTGTTATTAATAAAATGAGTGCCTTTTTCACTCATCAATATTCTAGGGCATCCAAATCTAGTGATCACTTTCTCAAATAATAAGTGTGTTGTTGTCTCTTCACTACAATCTTTGATTGGTGCTTCTTCTGCCCCTCTTGTTAAATATTTAGTCATAGTAATGATATATCTAGATCCTAACATTTTGGCTGGTGGATTAATAGGTCCAACAAAGTCTATTTCCAATTTTTCAAATACCTTCAAGCTCACTGGTGGTCTTAGGGGCATCTCATCCCTTCTGTTGGGTTTGCCAACCCTCTGAAAAACATCACAGTTCTGGTAACATTCCATGGCCTCTTTATGTATTGTTGGGCACCATAATCCTGCGTGTAATACCTTCTGTGCAATGTATTTTCCTGCATAGTGTCCTCCAGCTATACCTTCATGAGCTTATGCCAAAAGGTTGGGCCACTCATGTTCTAATACACACCTTGTCAATATACTATCCGCACCCATATTCTATAACTGACCTGCAATGAGTTGATAGTCTGCAACTCTGACTACTAGGTTTTTCTTCTACACGATGCTAAAGTCTTGTGGTGCAACCCCTGTACTTAAGTATTCAATAATATCAACAAATTATTCATCAACTATCTGTACTAAAAAGAATTGTCCATCAAGGAAGTTGTCTTCCAAATTAGTATGTTCTTCTCCATTGGTTACCCTTGACAGGTGATCAGGTCCTTCATTCAACTTCCCTGGTTTGACTATCATTTTGAAATAAAATTCTTGGAATAATAATATCCATCTACAGATCCGCCCCCCCAACATTGGCTTGTTAACTAGATATTTGAGGTAGAATGGTCTGTGAACATTTTAAAGTGTTCACCCAGTATATAGTGCCTAAATTTTTGAAGTGCATGTACCATATCCAGACCTTCTCGCTATGTGGTGTTGTAATTCTTCTAAGATTCTGACAACGTTCTTCTTGCAAAGGCTATAGGATGGTCTAATTCCCATTCTCATGGATGCACCAAAATTTATCCAAGTGTTATGGCTGATGCATCTACGTGCACATGAAATTTCTTTCCCCAATATGTAAATACTAATATAGGTGTTTTCACCATCTTTTCCTTTAGAGAGTCCAATCCTTGTTGATAGTCCGCTTTCCACTAAAAAATGGTGTCCTTCTTTAATAGTTTTTCCATTGGTGCAGTAATATGCGCATACTCCTTTATAAATTTCTTGTAATAGCCTGTATGTCCCAGTGTGTCTCTTAAATGGTGCACTGACTTTGGTGGTGGTAAATTTAAAATGAGTGCAATCTTAGCAGGGTCAACTAGTAAACCTTTTTTACACACTATATGTCCCAACAATATCCAAACGGTGTACCAAAAATGAATTTCTTGATGTTTAATGATATCTCACATTTCCTGCATCTTTCCAACATTCGTCTTAACGGTTCTACATGGTCCTTTAAAATACTATATACAATCCATTCATCCAGATATACTTCTAGAAACCGATGTATAAACTCCTTAAAAGAAGATATCAATACTCTAAAAAAAAAGGTTGGTGCATTCTTTAGTCCAAAAGGCATGACTATATACTGGTAGGATCCCCATTTTGTAGAAAAATTAGTCTTATAGCTATCCTCTTGAGCTATTTTGATCTAATGGAAACCTAGGAATCCATCTGTGAATGAATATTCTTCTTGACCTCCACATTTTCTAAGACTTGATTTTTGAAAGGGGTAGGGAAAGGGTCGTGTAAAAAAGAATCATTGAGTTTCCGTAGATATACATAGATCCTTATCCCCCCTTGCTTATTTTATTGGAATACCATGGGACTAATCGATTTATATTCCTCTACTGGTTCTATAATGCCAACTTCCAATATACGGTCAATTTCTTCTTTCACTTTCTTCTTATGCAATGGATTCATTCTGTAAGGTCTTTGCTTGACAGGTCTAGCATCAAGTTTGAGGGGTATCTTCATCTCACCTAGATCCCTTAATATGCCTTTAATATCTATAAAGTTTGTTGGAAACATGTCACTGCATTCACGCAATAACTCTATTATTCTTTCTATTGTTTGCTCATTCCAATAGTCTCCAATACTTGGAATTTTAGGATTTTCATTCGTCCCAATGTTTACTTTATTAACTTTGATTGGTGCAACAAATACTTCTAACTCTAGAGATGGACCTTCCACCTCTCTTTATCCCTCAATCTATGTAATCTGAATTTTGCACGGATCATCTTCATCTAGTGCTTCCTTTTCAACATGATAGAATGAGAGTAACTCTTTGACTGTCTGTCTATTCTATTGTTGATATTTTGTCATGATTTGAACCTCTATTTAATCAAAAAATATAATTCCCCATATCGGCTTCAACGTTGAATCAATGTTGGGGTTCTCATGTTCAAATGAGAAGGTTACTACAAAATTTTGTTGTAATCTTGTCCATTCTATAGTGCCTCTGCGCATATCCTGGTCTATATACCAATTTCCTGGGATCCCTTCGAATGTATGGATAAAGTGATGAGGCCATTCCTCTAGTGGTGTCATCCTCCACCATTTTATTCACTTTTTCAAGTGTTCCACTGGTGTTCCTTGTCCATCATACCTCTACATTTAATTGCTCCCATGTTCTGCTCCAAATCTAATGCACAGTACTCATTTACACTAATACCAGTCCTGAATTGTTTCTTTGTGCACACCCCACCATCTTATAGGTGTTTCCTTGAGTGAAATATCTAGGGATAAGAGTTTATGATTTTCTAAAACTTCCTCTTCATATCTTTTCAAGAATTCCTTTCATTCATTTATCCCAAGAAAACTGTGAGGTTTTCTTATCTTTGTACCGACCTCTCTTACTACACGGTCTATACTTGTGCACCTACTTGTGGAAACTTCATGTAATCGTTATTGCTAATTCTCCAAACTTATGTCTAAGTCAGAAGAACATGATGTAATGTTTCTCCAACTGCATACCCCATCTACAGTTGGGTTAACATAATCTTCTTCTCACGCGGTGGTTCTGTATAGCTGGTTTATTTCTTCTAGATTCAAACAAGTGGCCTCTACAAACCTTTCTCCTTATGAAGGATCTAATGGTGCAATGAATCTATATTCGCTTGATTCAAAAGTGATTTTTCTTGTATTCAGGTTGATTATATCCTGGTTATCAAATTCCCAATCCAATCCAAGTAATGTTGGGTAAGGTGTTGTGCCATCCACTATCTCTATCACTTCAAAATATTCCTTAGTGTGCACTCCATCTAGATCTACTGTCACACCTTTAATCCTTCCAATAGGTAATTGTTGTAGGAAAATTCCCCTTCGGACATGTGAATATCCTCTTGGATTCTAGACCACTACTACCAAGATAGAAATATGCAAATGGAAACTAACATTCCTTTAGATCTAGTTAAACTAGTCAAAGGAAAAAGAGGAAGAAAGTATGATGTACCTTTTTCTGAAACTTGTCCTCGCTTATTCTAGGTTGAAATTGATCTCCATGCTCCTTAGTGATATTTGCAATCCAATGGACAACGAAGAAAGAACATAATTCCTACTCTATAAAGATTAGTTTAAACTAAATTTATCCATAATAGACAAGTATATGCAACAATACACAAACTTGAAGGAAATAAGTCAAGCATATATTAATGAGAACATTACAAGGTACTTACAATTTGTATATATAGTTGCAACAACCTATCCAACTCCTCCTTGTCCAACCCCTTTCTCGAAAGATCCACGATCAAAATGAAAATACTTTTTGTTGATTATTCTCTCTTCTTCACCATGATAATTCCTCCTTTTATAGGCTTTGAGAGGCTCAACCACCTTAGTTAGATTTGGAATAAGTTGAGGACATGACTCCATCAGTTGTGGCATCTCCCTTAGATGCAACCTAAAGCTTGGATTTGATCCAAACCAACTTGAATCATCTCTAGTTGTCTTTAGAGATAAGAGATATTTCTTCCCATGGTTGTCTCAACCAATCAATGCTCCTTCAGAACGGGAAACAAAGCACTGCAATAGTCCCTGCTAGATGGACAGAGAGCACTAGCGCTCCCTGCATATGAGCAGGGGAGTGTTGATATTCCAAAATTCCATTAAGATGACCATTTCTCAAGGGAAAACATTCTTCTTAGTTTTGCAAATGATGTGGTTTTCCCTTCCAACATGTTCTAGAGGATGTATCAAGTGTTTCCATGGTTTTGTTCGCAATGTGACATATGAAGAACGAAAATGTGATATTTACGACACTTGTGACAAAAGTGAGACACTTGCAACACTCACAAAAATGAGAATGTGACATTATAGAAGTAAGGAATTTTGACGTGTAACAGATTCCCCCCCAAAGCGTGAAGCTAAAAGATAGAAGCCGATGACTGAAACGCTTTGTAGATTTTCGAAGAAAGGGTATGGAGTCGGACAACTTGGTATAAGCTACAAACAACCATCAAACAAATGTTATCATGTGTTTCAAACCCAAGGAAGGCATACCTATTCTTGGGTAACAAAGAACTTAAGGTATGGTCGTCAATAAATACACTGGGAATCCATGATGATACTGACTAAGGGTGTAGACACCAAATATATAATGTGGATCTATACCTCCATGACATAAACTGATCGTAGCCACAAACCAATACAATGTGGATCTGTGTGACAATTTATATATCATCATCCTCAAATGATCTCCTCTGTATCTTTGGAAAAGAAGATAACAGAGTGAATGCTCAACCCAGGGTCTTCGTCCCAATCCCGATGTGGTGCAAATATAGCCATATGAATAGATGTTTTAATGTCAAATATGGTATAAACCACTTGATTACCGGTCAATGAGGTAAATTGTTAACCAGTGTGAGGGAAATTTCCATTGATGTCAATGACTCCCAAGGTACCCTAGTAAAACCAACGAATGTGAATAAATGATTTGAAGTTGAAAATCCATGGAATCATCCGATTAGAGGTCAATAATGTAAACTTACCATTGGAGGCAAGAAGGCCTGCCATTGAGGAATGCAAGTCCCAAGGTACTAACTGGTTTCTAAGTCTAATTCTGAAATGATGTGTTGAAGTCGATAGGAAAAGACTCGGTGAAGTAGTGCCTTGATCTATCCCCCTTCATCGATACAAAACTGATATACGAAAGAGATGTAACATGGTGAATCGAATGAGTATAGACTGACATGGGTATTGAAATTAGAAATTTGTGATGGTTGAATCTGAAGGATACTACTTCCCTTGAACACTAAGGCATGACATGAGAATTGGCAGCATAAATGTAATGTGGACCAAAACGTAATGTAGTGGACGCCGTGACATTCATCGGATGACCCAAACAAGTGGAAAGAGTCATATGATTGGTTCAGTTCACAGGCTTAGTGGATTATCCAAGTGTTCAAAATGCAGGTGAAAATACGTGTCGTGTTCAAGGGAGACTTCAAGAGTTACTTGTAACAATTCTAAAAGACAACTTGACCTACTTCCTTCAATCTTTTCCCCCATCTAGATAAACGAGTACCTCTTCTTTTTTTTATGAGCTCAAGGAGGATAATACATGCTCGATATAACTCACCTTCAGTAAGTCCCTCTTCCTTTTTTAAATGAACTAGAAGAAGTAAGGGTTCAGCCCCGTATGGGCCCTTTAATGTGTGATTTTAGCGAGTCCAGAGAATCAAAACTCAGTGGTTTTCATGTTTAGAGAGTTTGAAAAGAACTTAAAGGCGACTCCAGGGTTGTCCTTTTTCATAATTTTAGTCTCTGCAGTCTGAAAAAGAGATAAACTGCTACTCAAGAGATGCCCTTTCAAGACCTTTTAACGAGCATTAAAGGAAGCAAGATCACTTGACGATATTTTCATATTTAGAGAGTTTGAAAAGAGCTTAAAAATGACTCCAGGGGTTTCCTTTTTCATGTCACCTTTACGAGTCCGAAAAAGTGATAAAATTATACTCGATTATATTCTCATGTTTTTTCGAGCATGAGAAAGAACAAAGATTATTCTCGCCAATGTCACAAGGTTGTCGAAAATATGTTGCTTGAAATCCTATAAATATAGACATTTCTGGGCCCAAAGCATTAGTAACTCCTCGAAAAAAGATTAAAAACCCAAAAATGACTTTATATTAATGAGAAATAACAAAAATCAAACCTATCAAATAGTGAAATAGGTTAAAAAATTCATTTACCATTTGATTTTTACCAAACTCTTCCACATTTTGGAATTTTCCACCTTTGCGAGGCATTTTTCGAGTTGTGACTGCCGGAGTTGTGGTCAATCATTTCCATTTCCTTCCAGACTAGGTTGGTAATCTTGCCTTCCCCATCATTTTTTATGGTTTTATTTTGTGTTTTAGCTTATATTTTGAGCATTCTGAGCTCCTTTGGAAGCCTTAGGTGTTGAACTAAATCAATGCTCCCTCAAAGAGATGAGGGGAGCATCAGTCGAGATTTTAGCGCTATGGTGCACATGCCTAGGGAGAGTTATCACTCTCTGGGAAGATTTAAGGGAGCGCTGGCGCATAACTCAATTGTTTTTTTCTTTTGGGCTAAAAAGACACAGTTTTCTTCCATACAAATTTGACTAAAGACGTTTAATTGTTTGTATTTGCATATTTCATCGGTCATTTAACCATGATAGAGTGGAAAGAACATGAACATGAGTTCGATGAAATTTTCTCTCTTCAAAACCCCCAGGCGAGGTCATCTTTGCGAAATTGTAGTTTACTCAAGTATTTTAAGCTCCAAAACATGAGGAAGGAAGTACTATTACTTGAGTACTTGATCAGTTTATGGGATGATGTTGAACAAGAATTTCTCATTGGGCCACACATGCTTGAGATTGAGCTTGATGATGTCTATTTTCTAACGGGGCTCTTGAAGAGGGGCTCCTATCGTCTTGTCCGGTCACCGGGCGACTCCTTAGCCAACTGAGGCGTATGTTGTTGAGCATTGTATATCGAGATCGTGATTGGTAGGTGGCTGAATCGTGATAAAATATGGAAGGGACTTGGAACTTTGGTGAATTCTATTCACCATCATAAAATTGGCAGGTAGTACTCATGCTCATTTGTCCTCAAAATCATAGATGTCATATGCTTTACAGTGTGTAGATCCCAAGTTGTTTAACTGGAGTGCAGGGTTTCTTCGAAATGTCAAGGAACATATATCAAAGTGTAGGACAGGCAGAAAAAAGAAATTTGGCTATGGTTATTTTCTAGATTCGTTCTTCTTAGAGAGAGTTCCCCAGATACAGCCACATGTTGCATTGATAGCGTGTCCTGTGACTGATCCACGAATGGAGAGGTGGACCAGTATATCCCCTAGATTTGGGAACGAGAAATTTAAATTTACAGATGATTTCTTCGCTTGGTGGATGACACAACTAGTTGTTATCAAGGATTTCCCTTATGTTGGAGTGGACTTTCGAGGTAGTGCAAACTTGGTGCTCCCCGAGGGCATCCAATGGGATGCGTCATGTATGAAAATCAACCTTGCCACGTATTTTTGTTTTTCTATTTTATTTTTTATTTGTACAATAATGGATCTAAAGATATTTTTGTTTCACGTCCGATAGAGATATCGACACCAGGGCGTTGTGGAGACACACATGTAGCAGTAGAGCATGAGTTTGCATTGGGAGGACTTCGAGAGGTCGAGAGGAACCTTCGAGGTTTGACCATGGGTTTCCCACCTCTCAAGAGGTGAGACATGCCTCTCCATTTTCAGCAACACACAGTTGGAGTTCCTGAGAATCATAACCATTTACTTCATTGAGTGGCCCGTGCAGTAGTGTGCTTCATAGAGCACAACGTGATACATGAGGATGACTAGGATGCTCAACTGATTTTGTAGTCTTTTATGATGATGTCATGGGCATGAACGCCCAAACGTTTTTACCATGTTATTAACCTTTTCAGGATGTATTTTAAAACAAACGTTTGCTATT
>ML790835.1:63217-88870 GCA_009831015.1 Picea engelmannii
ATATATCTTAGTTTTGTGGTTCCTATCAATGTTGCATTTTATCTTATGTGATGTTTTTTTGTGTACATGTGATTCATATTTTTTTACAAATGTTTTATCTATGCGTAAGATATTGATCCAATATGTAATTAGCTAATGAATATGACATTGTATTGAGTTATCTCGCTATATGTTTGTATTGTATAAATTCAAATGATCTTTCGAGACGACAAACTCTTAGGTGGACACAGTAAGATAGGGTTGTGAACGACGTAATATCGATTAAGCTACCAGACCATGATTTGAGAGTCTAGGTTAATAATCAGATGAGTTATACCTAGAGAGGAAGATTCAGTTAAGAGTCTGATGATGGCATGATATTCTGCCATGTTATTGGTTTCCGATCCAAGGAAAATTCCTTCTGAACTCACCAACTCACCAGAGTGGTAAATGACCCAAGCTACATAAGAAATGTTCTGGGTGTGTCGACTAGTGCCATCCACAAACCCAACAAAGATGGGAAAGGGAGATTTCATCTACGCATGAAATCACAAGACAAAGTATAAGAAATTAAGACAAAACTCGTGCACGCAAGAGAAAAGACACATCAAATCAAAAGTATATACTACAATAGTGTACAAAGAACACATGTCATATGTTTTATGCATAGTACTTCTTGAGGTAAAGCTCGTTTCAGGGCTCACCAAGAGAAACTCCATTGCAGTTGACTAACTCATAGGTGCCTCTATTTAATACATGTTTTATGGTATAAGTTCCATGTCACAGAGGTTCTAACTTTCATGTCCCCAACTTATCGTGAGCTTGGTCATAAACTAGGACCAAGTCTTCTTATGTAAAAGAACAAGGTTGAACGGATTTGTCATATTGACTATTCATTCATTTTTTATATGTCTCGTTAACAAGATTATCATCGCGATGTGTTTCATCCAACTTGGTTAAATATAATAATCATTCTTCTTCAACAGAGGTATGAGGCAGGAGTTCCACAGTGAGTTTAATGAAGGGATATTGCACTCGATTGGTAACACCACTTCTACGCCATATACAAACTGCAATGGAGTGAATCTAGTGGTAGTTTTCACTGAAGTGTGGTAGGCCCAGAGCGTGGATAAAATTTGTAGGTGCCAAGAGGTTTTTTTTGTCCCCACCATGCATTGGAGCATGGTCTTTAAGAATTTCTTGATAGCTTCAACTCGGTCGTTTACTTGGGGATAGTAGGGGGATGAGTTTTCATGGAGAAAACCAAAATTGACGTGCAACTCACTCATCATCTGGTTTTGGAAATGTGAGCCATGATCAGTGACAATAGCTTGTGGGAAACCAAAGTGAGTGATGATGTGGTTAGAAACAAAGAGTGTTTTAGTATGACCATCATTAATAATGTAGGCATAGCCTTAGGCCATTTAGTGAAATAATCAATGGAAATGATGATATAATCATGCCCCAGGGCTGAGGTAGGCTTACATTGCATAAAATCAATGCCCCATTTTGCAAAGGGGATGAAGGAAACAATGGGATGCAGCGGAGAAGGGTGGGTACGTGCCTTTTTCTGAAAAAATTGACAGGGTGGGCATCGTTTGACGACCTTGATACAATATTTGAAGATAGAGGGCCAAAAATAACTGACACATAAGATTTTATGGGCTATAGCCATCCCAGAAAGATGAATGCCACAAGCTCCAAGGTGACAGTCATTCAAAACGTGTTCAGCCTCATCGTGGGTTAAACAACGTCGTAGGACAATATCAATATCATAGCGGTACTAAGTGTCATCGATGATAAGGTAACGTTTAGAATAGTGGCAGACACGATTGCATTCGTCACATGAAATGTCATCCTTGAAACGTTGGGTTTGGAGATGAAGAAGAATATATCCATACCAAGGGTCGGATGTGTTAATGAGGAACATGGATTCTTCAGGAAGAGAATCATTGGGCTCAACATCCTCATTAGTATAGGGAAGATCACAGATTAGTTCCGCAAAAAAAAATGATTTTTTAGCTTTTGATTTGGAAAACTTGAGATCGAATTCTTGAAGAATAACGATCCATTTGGAATATTTTCCCCCAAGTACTTGACATGTTAAGATATGGTACATGGGGTTCGAGTCCGCGATGACCGTGGTAGTGCGTAACAAGATGTAATGGAGAAATATCTCAATGACAATAACTGCAGGTAGAGCTAACTTTTCAACATGAAAATGTCAGAGCTTGGGACTTGATAGAATCTTAGTCAGATAGTATATCACATTTTTTTCACCATTAGGATCCTCTTAAACTAACACCATAGAAATAGTGGAAGTAGAGGCAGCCAAATAAAGGATATAGTCTCATGCATAATCTGGTGGGTGAAAGAGAGGCGTGTGTGTTAAGGCATGCTTAAGGGCATCGAAAGAGCATTGAGAAGTGTCATCCAAGATGAAAGGAGTGTCTTTAAGCAACAATCTTATAAATCCTTTAGTGATTTCGACGTAATTATAGATGAAACAGAGAAGAAAGTTTTCTTTCTCTTGCAAACTTTGTAGTTTGGTTAGATTATTGGGAGGGGGTAAAGTAAGAATAGATTTTACTTTTAAGGGATCCACCCTAATCCAATATTTGGAGACGACGAATCCAAGGAGTCAACCTGATTCGACAATGAAGATGCATTTGTGAGGGTTCAAATGGATATGTTAAAACCAACATCAAAGTAAGATGGATCGTAAGTGACCAATATGGTCTCGTTGATAAGATGAATGAACGGGTAAGTCATTGAGGTAAGGTTCCACAATATGTTTGATATCATGGAAAACATATGACATGGCCCGCTGGAAGGTAGCTCCAGTGTTTTTAAGGCCAAAAGGTATCTTCCAATAAGAGAAGGTCCCCCAAGGGTAGATGAAGGTTTTTTTATATTGATCAACCTATAGAATATCGATCTGGTTATACCCTAAGACACCATCCATGCAAGAAAATATGACGCTGCTAGCGCAATTATCGATGATTTGGTCGATAAAAGGTGCAGGGTAATTGTCTTTGGGACAAGCCTTATTAAGATCCCTATAATCGACGCAAACAAGAATGGTCCCTTATTTCTTAGTGACCATAACGATGTTAGAAATTGATTCATTCAAGGGGACATGATAAATAAAACCAGACTTCAACATTTTTTCAACTTCTTCCTTTATAGTCGTAGTTTTCTTAGGATGAACCGGGAGAAATTTTTGTCATACAGGTTTAACACCTGGGTAAGTTTTTATCTCATGCACGACGATCAATTGATCGATCCCTAGCATTTCTTAGTAACTCCAATAGAAGATGTCATGGAATGCTTTGAAGAAAGCAGTATAATGTTCCACTTCCTCGAGCAAAACAATTGGCACCAAGATGAACATTTTCCACAATACCTTCTTTAATTGAGATGTTGATAGTGATCGTAGAAGAGATGTTGCCCAAATTCCCCTTGGAAGTAGTGTCCTGGGTAATTATAGGAGATTGGGGAGAAACAACAACACCGTCAGGAAAGATAGAGCATATATATTTCTCAAGATCATCTAAACTAGAAAGAAAATATGAATGATGATGGTTAACATCCCAAGGTACCTCTTCAATACTAATAATTTCCATAATGGATTCATCTGATGGAAAATTATGGAGGATGTAATCGAAAGTAGAGGATATGGAATCCAACCAAGATGGCAGAGAGTAAGTGGTGGATGCCAACAAATGTTGGTCATCTGATGAGGGAGAGGTGGACTAGATGGCATCGCATGAAGCCTCAGCAGGACTAAGTGGCATAGTGTCACCTAGTGCATCGAATTCCAAAGGACTAGGCACAACCCAAGGATCAAATGATTCGTAAGATTGATATTCCATAGTCAAGATCATATTGATTGTGTAAATATGTTGTGAGGTGGGAGGAAGTGGTGTAGTGATCCAAAAAGGATCCAGAGAAGACTAAGGAAAACTCAGAACTCATAGACACAACTCAGGAATCTCATAATAACCTCAGGAGATGGAGAAAGGGAAAAAATTAAAGTACTCAAAACTCAATTAAAGTGGCATCATCGTGAAGAGAATGTCCCAATATTTCCAACGACACAAACAAATCGTCAAACATAGTTATGGATCGAAAGATATTCATGATCAAAGTTTGGTCAACCTAGCCCAGTCAGCAGGGGATGAGTCGGCATACTCATTGTTGACGTTAGCATTAGTATGGATGACATCAGTATTTGTATAGTTTACTTGGCACACACAAGAGGTGACATGTGTAATGTTGATGTCAACATAGTGACGTGCCAGCACTAGAGACTACCATGTGTCACTCGTTTTTGGATTTTTTGGGTCGATCCATGGACCAATGAAAAAGCAACATGTGGCAATCCATACAACCACGTGGTAGACCATACAGTGACGTGGAAGGATGATATGGAAGCTGAGGTGGAAAACCATATGGTGATGTGGTAGGTGACTATACAGGTGGTTGGTGTGGCGCAATGGTTGGCTGCCACATGGCTGAGTCATGGGGTGCCACGTGGTAGTGGGAAAATGCCCAATGAGGGCCTGAGAATGAAATTCCAAAAATAAAAATGGAGGGTCCTCTAAATCTAGTGGAATCCTGCCAGATCTGGTGGACCAATGAATATATCTAAACTACCTTCAAGTTGGCGGAACCACCATATACAATTATATATATAATTTATAACCAACACCCAAAAGTGGAGGTCCGAGGGCTTGACCCTGGGACCTCCCCCATTGTATACACCTTAACTATAGCTTCGCCAACCAATAGGCCAAATGACCCCATTGTTTACAACGGCTGTAATTTTTATTTAAAAATTGAAATCCGTGAGTGCACGGGGAGGCGGCGCATGATGGTACGATCGAGCATAGTTAATGAGGCATTTTTGGAAATTAATTGCAGGTTGCAAGGCACGAAAACCAAGAAAAAAATTCTCTTGGGAATGGGAGTGCTAGAGTCGGATGAAGGCATGGAGACAAACATTTTTTGGTAATTCGACACCATGAATTCAATGGTGTTGTATGTTTTATGATCTGAGCAAAGCTTCTGCAACTTAATTCTAGAATGAGGTATACTTATGTATTTTTCCAAATTATTTTGTTGAGTTAATAAAAAGGCCTACACATTTTAGAGAAGGACCTAGAGACGTAGTCCACCAGGGATGAACTCCATTATCAATTTTTGTGTTAATATTTGATGCTTATGTCTCTTCATTATTGAGATTTTCCTTCTTTAATGGTGCACTTTAATTTATGCCCATTTAATACAATTCTTTATAAGTCACTTTGATGAAAAGATATCAGTTCATGTTGGTATTAGAGCAGTCATATTTGACATGAATTGTTTAGTGTGAATGATTACTAGGGCCAAGCATAAACAAGGTGAAGGAACTCTTAAGATTTTCAATCTTGAAGTTGGTCGTGCATCCCGAAGGAAGATAATGGTAGAAGAGGACAAGCATGATGAACATGAGAAAAAATTCCATATGGTATTTTATTGCATGTTAGAAATGATTGATCGAATGTATGGAGACTACGAGAAGAGGATGAAGAAGAAAGGGAAGAAAAAGGAAGCAAAATTTGATGATGATGCTTCGGTAAATCAAGGGGCTGGAGGAGACCCTCTTGAGCCTCCATCTTCACCATCAAGTTCTACTTCTTCTTCCTCTGAGAATTCTCATCATTCTCATAATTCTAGCCATAAAGTCTCTTTTAAGAAACCATTATTAAAGCTTGATGTAAAATTTTATTTACCTATGTTTAATGGAGATGCTAATCCTAAAAAGATAGATAATTGGATCTGAAAGGTTGAAGTATATTGTCGTGTTCAATAGATTAATGAAGATGAAGTTAAAGTGAAATTGGCTTCTCTTCATTTGGAAGGAACCACTCTCGTATGGTGGGAGAGAAAACTTCAGGATAGAAGTAAGTGTGGTAATCTTATTTCCTCATGGTTGGAATTTAAATCAGCGATAAGGAAGCAATTTTATCCGTTGGGTTATTTACATAAAGCAATGATGGAATGGAAAACATTAAGACAAAGTAAAGGTCAATCTGTACAAAGTTTCACAGAAGAATTTAGGAAGAAATCTCTTGCATTAAACATTCCTTTGGATTCTTACGAAACTTTAATGAAGTATATTGGAGCACTTCACAGTTATATTCATCATACTTTGCTATTTTTTTAACCCCACTGGTCTTGATGAAGTTTTTGTGAAAGCCACTCACCTTGAGAATAGGGGAAAGCATGTTCAAGAAGATCCCACAAAGAAAGCTTCCAACTTCCCACATAAACCATTTAAGAAGTTTAAAAGGAAGGACAAGAATATTGCCACAGTAAAGAGAGACGAAGGAAATCCATCTTGCACTCATTGCAAGAAAACTGGTCACGATGATGAACATTGTTGGAAACTACATCCAGAGAAGAGACCGAAATAGTTCGGTGGAAAGGGGAAGACAAAAACCATTTCTACAGTGCAACAAGATCTTGGTTCTGATTCAAGATGCGAAGGAAAGATCACAATGGTCGGAGTACAAGGTAAATATTCCCTTCATGCTAGTTAAAATTTCAATAATGAATCGCATAATGATGAAAGAAGGAGCAATGAATTATTTCACATAAGAGTTGTATCTAAACACAGTAAGATAGATACATTATTTGATCTGGGTTCCCAAGTAAACTTGATATCTAAAACACTTGTCAAAAAGATGGGTCTTGAAATGAAACCACATCCAAAGCCTTATCCTCTTGGTTGGGTATGTGATAAAGAAAAACTTAATGTCACCAAACAATGTAGGGTCATATTTTCTATTGCTTCAAAGTTGATTGATGAAGTTTATTTTGATGTTGTATCACGTGATGTATGTGGCATAGTGTTGGGGAGTCCTTATCTTTATGATAGAAAAACAGTCTTCTTTCTTCATGAGAAAAAATACCACCTTACTAAGGGGGGAGTGGAATATATTTTTAGATATCACATCATAAGGGTAAACAAAACACTTTCTAGTGCAGGACAAATGAAGAGACTCATAAAAACTAATAAGAGATATGTACTCATGGTCGTAAGGGAGAGAGATGTCAGAGAATTCGATGCTTTCCAAGGATATGATCCTTCTCATAAGAAAGAATTAATTGATATTCTTTCTAAGTATGATGATATTTTCCAGGAACTAGATGGATTAACTCCTAAGAGGGAAATCCAACATGAAATAAATCTTCAGCAAGATTCTCCTCTTCCTAATGTCGGCATGTACAGGATGTTAGTTGTAGAGATGACATACATCAAGAATCAAGTACAATGCTTATTCAATCAAGGGGTCATCAGGCCCATCTCATCTCGTTGTGGTTCTTCGATCGAGATGGTGCCAAAGAAATATGGCACATGGTGAATGCGTGTCTATTATCAGGCCTTAAATAAAATCACGATGAAAAATAGATACCCTCTTCCTCGTATAGATGATTTACTTGATCGGTTAAAGAATGATGTTTATTTCACTAAGTTGGATTTTCATAGTGGATACCATCAGATCAGGGTTGCAGAACATGATGCATGGAAAATTGCCTTTAAAACCAAAAAAGGATTGTTTGAGTGGTTAGTTATGTCGTTTGGGCTTTGTAATGCTCTGGAAACCTTCTTGCGTGTGATGAATGATATATTCAGGCCTTTTCTAGATGATTTTGTGATTGTATATTTAGACAAAATTCTTATTTTTAGCAACACTTGGGATGAACATGTGAGGCATGTAAATCGAGTATTGGATACTTTGAAAAGGGAAAAGTTGTATGTAAAATTGTCCAAATGTGAATTTGGCAAGACCGCACTGGTGTACTTAGGTCATATTGTAGGAGGAGGACAATTAAAAATTGACCCTTCCAATATTGATGTAATTGTAAATTGGCTCGAGCCCAAAAGTGTAACCGAGATATAGATCCTCTTAGGTGCAATCTAGTATTGGAGGAAAATAACAACTCCTTTTCATGCCTTAACCAGTGTGAAGAACACTTTTCAGTGGGGAGGATAGCAGTAAAAAATCTAGGGAAATCTGTATGTGTGTGGATTTTAGAAACCTCAACAGAGAATCAGAAAAGGACAACTACCCAGTTCCATCGATGGAGAAACTCTTGCAGACTGTGTCTGGTTCTGAGGTATTTTCTTTGCTGGACGGTTTTTCAGGTTACAACCAAGTTCTAGTTTCAGAGGAACACCAATTGAAAACTATCTTTCAAACCAAATGGGGAACCTTTTCTTATAAATGTATTCCCTTTGGGTTAATCAATGCAACGGAAAAATTCCAAAGGGCCATTGACGTAGCATTTTGGGGACTAATCAACAAGTGTGTAGTAGTTTATTTGGACGTCATGATTGTGTATTCAAAGAATAGAGAAGATCACATCCGACACCTAACACATATTTTCGAGAGGTGTAGGAATTACAACATATCTTTAAACCCTAAGAAAATTATCTTTGGTGTCGAGGAAGGGAAACTCTTAGGTCACATTATATCTCAAGAAGGGATTCGCATAGACCCAGAAAAGATTAGGGCTATAAATCAACTTCCATCACCCCACAAAAAAAAATCTATGCAATCTTTCTTTGGGAAAATCAATTTTGTGAGAAATTTCACCCCAGATTTTGCTGAAACTATCAAACCCTTACAAATAATGATCTGCAAAGATGTTGAATTTAAGTGGGATGATGAATGAAAAAAATATTTGTGTAACATTAAGACTGTAATATCTCAAGCTATAGTGTTGTGAAGTCCCGACTTTAGCAAATATTTTTTCCTCTACACTTTTTCCTCCGACCAAACGTTAGCTGTAGTATTGACTCAGAAGGATGATGACAACAATGAGGCCCCAGTCTCATTCATGAGCACTAATATCCAAGGGGTCAAACTAAATTACCCTGCTATAGAAAAGTAGGATTATTCGGTATACAAGGCAGTGACACACTTTAGATATTACATCCTAAAGAACCACAACAAAGTCATTGTGCCTCATACCACAGTTTGTTCCCTAATCACTTAGCAGGAGATGGGGGAAAGACAAGGGAACTGGATGGAAATGGTACAAGAATTTGATCTCGATATAAAACCTGCCAAACTAGTTAAGGGACAAGGATTATGTAAACTGGAAATTGAAGCCCAAGACCAAGTAAATGAAGACCCCAGGTGGGAGAATGAATTGGCATTATGGTATAGTGAATATTCATACGTATCCCCAGGGTAGGAGTCTTGGTATGGGAAATTATTTTATCTCTTGCACCATGGTACTTGCCTAGAAAACATAAACCCTAAGGAAAGGAGAGCTCTCAGGCTAAAATCAACACAATATCGCCTCATAAATTTGGTGTTCTTCCATGTTAATTATGATGGGGTACTTTTAAGATGTCTCGAACGAGAAGACATAGACAAAGTTGTGAAGGAGCTCCATGTTGGTCCTGTAGGTGGACACTTCGTAGGGAACACCACCACTCACAAAATACTGATATTTGGCTATTATTGGCCTACTCTATTAAAGGATTCTCTCACATATGCTAGAAACTTTAAAACTTGTCAAATAAGCACGGGGAGGGAAAAGAGAGCAGTTGTCCCACTCCAACCTGTGGTCATCTCTAGGCCTTTTGAGTAATGGGGGTTATATATCATAGGAGAAATTACACCGAGTTATTCAAAACAACATAGATACATATTGACTGCCACAGACTATTTCATGAAATGGGCAGAGATCGTCCCTATGACTCATGTGAGAAAAAAAGGTGGTGATCCAATTCATAGAACAACAACTGATCACAAGGTTTGGTATGCCTTCCTTCCTTGTTTTAGATAATTTTTCTTACTTTGATTCCACCCTATCAATAGAGTTTTATCTAGACAAAGGAATCATAATCAAATACTCTGCAAACTAGTATCCATAGGGGAACGAAGTGGAAAAATCAACCAATAAGAACCTAGTGAGGATATTAAAGAGAACAGTTGCAGACCACTAGAGGAATTGGCACAGTTCAGTTCATAATTCCTTATGGGATGATATACTAACACCCAAGGAATCTATAGGGAATTCCCCATACTTTCTTGTATACAAACAGGAATCCATTCTCCCGAATGGGCTATATCTTCCATCTCTTCATCTTGCTCAAGATTCTAGAGGACAACCTTCATCAGTTATTCAACAAAGAAATGATACCCTTCTCATGCTAGAAGAAGAAAGGGAGAAATCAAAATCAAAGTTCATTTCTCATGAGAAGATAGTTAAAAGGTGGTTTGACAAGTATAAAGCCAAAGAGAAGAATTTTTAAGTAGGAGACTTAGTCCTGAAATGGGACAGAGCGAATGAGCCGAAGGGAAAACATTCAAAGTTTCAGAATCTATGGCTCAGACCTTTCCAAGTAGTCGAGAAACTTGGGGTAGGCACGTATCAGTTGCAAAATCTGAGGGGGGAACTTGACGCCCTCGCGGTGAATGGCCAAACCCTAAAGCAATATTTCTTTAAAAAAACAAACTAAGTGTGTGTGTGTTTTCATGTTATTTTATCTTTAGGTAGGCTGATTGCGGAGTCCTTTATTTTTGTTTTCTTTTGTGTAGTATTTTTTCTCTTTAAAATTGTGTTCTGCAAGGCATTGGTTGACCTCAATTCAATACGGTGTAGCAAACTCTATTCCCGACTCATGCTTACATACAACACAAGCAACTTTAGGTGAATTATTGTTGTCTGAAAGGAGTTTTGTATCTAACCTTTGCAAACAAACAACCTTGGAAGGTGATGAAGTGTCTGCCTAGTAAAACCTAAAGGCAAAGATGGTAAGTCGGAAAGGACCACATGTACCTCAAGACAGAGCTAGAAATTTTTTTACTTTAACCATCTCATCTTGCAGATAACATTCATCCTCCTCTCCCACTCGCTCAGGGCATCTCTGCCAAAATTAAATCAATTATATCAAATGATCATGAGGTAGGAGAGGGTATGTAGATAACTCTGTCGGGACTATGTACGCTCGCTGGAAATGGAGCAACACCGCAACAAGTGAATGACAATAACTAAAAGGCCTGGTGCCAGTGAATGATTTAATTGACTCTTGTCAAAAGGGGGCATGGGTCATGGTTAAAGGGAACGAAGGTGGAATAAAGTTTGAAACCCCACAGGCAAGCCCAGATTCACCAACTGAGGGAATTTAAAATGCTAGGATAGAAGAGGCTCCAATAAAAAAAAAATAGTTAGATTCTTAACCAACTTCTGCATCATCTAAGCCTAGGGAAGTAACAGAGATTCTGCTTTTGCCTAGTAATTCACCATTTTTTGAGCGCTCAACACACCCTAAAATCCTTATGAAATTTTATCACTTTTTGGGTACCACTTGTTTTCTTTTATTGTCTAAAGAAATTTCACTTATGGGGGTGGTTTATTTTGTTTTGTTTTCATGACTCTTATTGATCAAAGAGGATGTGTTTGAACTTGTTCAAAGAAACCTTGTGCCTAAAATAACTTGACTTTCCACTTATGAATCGACAATTAACATCGCGACTGACGCACTTGTGTTCGGCGTAGGCAAAAATGCAAGAAGGTAAAGTGGCCACACAGTTGCACTAATCATGGAAAGTCAACGCCCCATCGACATCAACAGAAGGCAGAGTTGTTTTGTGTAATTTATTCACCACGAAAACCCAGGAGACAGCTGATACCCATTGGTATCAGCAAAATATGAGAAGAATAGACATTGGCAAAAACCATAAATAAATCATCGATAGCCAATGACCGATGCTCTTTATCAGGGTTGGGGAAACCTAGTAAGGTTAATACAATCGTTTTCACTAAGACAAGAGAATTATCGATCGTCGATCCCCGATACACTTTCAGGATCAAGACCTTTTAGAGAGAGTCGATCTAGGAGCACTTGGGTATATTTATCGACGATTGTTGATACTTGATCATTTTTGGCATTGGAAATATAGGACTGGGCTTTAGAACGAGTAGCTTAAAGAAAGACCCGATTCTAATTAATGCGAGTAAATCAATATGCTAGTCTTGAGTGCCACATGTCTTTATCATGTAAGAGTGTCATATAGCCTAGTTTCATCTCAAGTCATCTTAAGGTTTCCTGTTCTCTAGTCACACCTCTAGGTCACCTTCTCCATGTCATATCTGTACGAAAGATCGATCGACGTCAAAGATTTTGCAAAAAATTATCAACGAAAAGTTCTTGAAGAAGAACCCTAATCCCTGATTCACCAACTGGACTAGTGAAATGATGGGATGTTTGTGGCATAAGATACGATCGGATTCAGACATTTAATAGACCAGTTAATGCTTGATCCCACATTTTTTACTACCTCATGTGGCATGCATCGATTTTACAACAATAGTTTGAAATCGTCATTCGTCAATCCCCAATGCATTTTCAGCATCAAGACTTTTTCAAGGGAGTCAGTCCAAGAACACTTGGGTATGTTTATCGCTGATTGCCTATCCTTGATACTTTTCAGCATCGACAAGATAGAATCAAGTTTTTTAATGTATATCTTAAATAAAGTCTTGATTCTAAATTTGAAACCATCGATAGGCCACGTTACAACCTGTGCCCGTGCCGTCAGCCCACGATGAATTTAATTTTAAACATATTTCAAGATATGGTGGTAGATTTAATGAAATTACGCTCATAACCCGAAATTGAATGGATGATGCAACAAGGTAATTTCATCCGTGTTTAAATATCTAGAACGGTTTTGAACAAATTCATTATGTGCACAAGTTTGAATTACAGATCATCTGAAGAAGTAAACCGAGCATCTCGAGACTGTGTTGATCCTCAGATTATCAAAATCAATTTAAACAAGATGCATAGGTATGTGTTCAAGTTTTTAAAAATTCAGCGGTTGTGATTTATATATGCATCCAATTTTCTTTCACAGTCTCTAAACTATGTTCTAACTGCAGGTAAAATGTCATCGAGAAGGCCCACCAAGAAGTGGAAAGAATTGATTACATCAACATGGTTCAAAAGGGCCGAGATGTCGAAGAGCACAACATTCGGGTGCTGCGGGACAACAACATATATCGGATAAGGAAATTGGTCGAATATTGGGTGAACATGGCCCAAGAACCTCAATGGGAGATTCAGGAAAAATGGGCCAATTGTGAAAGGAGTTGAGTCGATATTAATCAGGAGATGAAAGACATCGACCTCCTAGAATTTGGCTCACCCGAGGACTTTGTCGACTTGCATGAGATAGTCAAACAACATGCAGAACAAGACTCAGCATGGAATGTAGAGATATCGAAGGTGGAAAACATGGTGTCGACTCAGGTACAACAGTTCATGGAGCACTCGATCAAGGCTCGAGCAGTATTACAATAGTTAAGTGTTAAATTAGTCAAGTATTAGGCATGAGCAATAGATATAAAGGAGATCCTTTCAGCCCCAATGGACCAACACAGTTTCCCATATGCTAACACATGCAAGGAACTCTTCGTCAAATGGTTAGAGTATGAGAAGAGTCATCCACTTAAGTGAAACCATTTGATGAATATTAGAAGATAGAGAGATGGAAGCGCCATGTGGTGGTGTTTTTTTTTTTACTTATCTTGCACTTTGATAGTTATTTTTAGTTAATAATTTTTTATAAATAAGAGGAATGGCCTTTTAGAAAGGGTCGATGGTTTTTGCAAAGACTCTCATTTTTGGAATTGTAAAGAACTATTTCGGAACTACCTTGATTGAAAAGTCATGTTTAGTACCGGAGACAAATTTTTGTTTTACATCAAAGGCATGTGTGATTGGATCCTAAGGAGAAATTACTTATGACTTTATCTCACGAATAGATGTTGTAATGAGTAAGTGTTCCTGAATCTATTGATAAGTTAACTGATTCAATATTTTAATAGTTCTTATCTCTAATGATGGAAAGGAAATCATTGTGTTAATGTGTGATTAGTGATTAGAGCTAAGGAAACGAATTTTATTTCCATCATTTTATTGCATGTATGTTTTCTTTTGATAATTGTATCTCAGTCAATAATTGAAATACCAAAAAGTTGATGTATTAGTACTATCCTTTTCATAGGTGTGAAAACCTTTGTCTGCATGCTTGAGCACGAGGGTTATCCTAAGCTCATCCTTCTTCAGTAGTTAAGTTTTTCTTCCTTTTATTTTACCTAGCTAGTTTATACCACCACCTATCTTTTATCAGACCCACTTATAAGAGAAAATACAAAAAGAGAACGTTCAAACTGAAGGAGGAGTTTTCATGAGAATATATCATGTAAATAACTATGTAAAGACCATCGATTAATTGGTCAGATCGCAAGATTCGGAGGACCATTCCACTATCAAGCATTGCAGATTCTAATTGGGCCTCAGTGGAAGGTTTGGTTCCTACTGTTGAGTTAAATGGATTTAGCACCCATCAATAGAATTGGCACTAAAAGGAGGGTTGATGAATGAATCGTTGACAATATTTTTGATTTAATATTTCACATAGCCTGTAGATTAAAAACAACCCACATGCATGGATATTCATTCTCATGAAAACCCACACACATTGATAACTCCTGGAATGAGTAAATCACCCCAGCAGTAGGAAGAAAATTTATTCCCTGAAATACCTTATGCTCTTCCCCACGAGGAGTTGAACTAGTTCAGAAGAATCACAAGAGCTTACACCCGACAAATTGGAGCACTACCATTAGCTCTGTTACTTCCTCGTAGAAAAAAAGTAAGAAGACCAATGGTCGACACCCCCGACCAGGGTTTTGTTCACACAGTAGAAGACCTGATAGATTTCACTCTCACCGAGATCGAACATCCCCTCAATATAATCCCTGAAACACCATCTGGTAACTACTTTGAGCCCGATGATTTTGAATCCGACGAAGAAGGGCTTAAATCAGAACACTCAGTTTTAGAGTCAAACGACATGGAATATAACAATCATCATAATGAAGAAATGGGGAACCCACCTCAAAATAATCAACCTTGGTTTTCGAGAGATGCTCTGGCCATCCTCAGATGAGTACATAACCTTCCCCAACATATAGAAACATTACTCCCTAAATTTGACCCAGAAACCTCAGGATTTCCTAAAGACCATATCAAAAAATTCATACTAGCTATTAGATTGATGAATGTCCAACATGAAGACATGGTATGCAGGATGTTTCCCTATACTTTTGATAATTTGGCCTCCACATGGTATTTTAACTTGCCTTTAGGGTCCATAACTAGTTGGACGAAGCTTCAAAAGGATTTATTAGATAAATTTGTAGAATAAACCAGTATAGGAGCTTTGATGGATGAGTTGTTCTCCTCCACCATGAGTTCAATGGAGAAGGTTAAATACTTCAATCAATGATTCACCACTATCCTAAACAAATTTCAACCCGAAGCTAAGCCCACTCAGTAGTTGCAAATCGAAGTATATGCTAATGCTCTCCCTGCTTCCATTTCCATGTTTGTAAAAAGGGCTGCGAAAACAACCCTAGCTGAGAATTTCGAGGAAGCCAAAAAAATAGAATTCCAAATGAAGGGATGTAAAGAAGGCCAAGTCTCATTATTTAAGAAGTAAGTTCCACCTCCTCCCAGGAGAGGAATCTTGTTGACCAGACCCCCACGGAAATAAATAGAATAAGGTCCCGAAAAGGGAAGTGGAGACATATAAGACCTACAACGAATGATAAAGAAGTTTTCAAATGAAATCATAGACATGGAAAGAAGTGTAGGGGAAGGAAACCAAGGCCAAAGGCCCTATAAACCCTTTTTTAAAAGAAACCCACTGTTCAAATAAATTGAACCTCCCCCAACCAACTTAAACATCGATATGGGAAATGTAGAATCTGACTCTTTATGTACCTATCACCAAGAAAAACATTCTAAAAGAGATTGTCCACAATGGGTGCATGCCATGAATTTGATGGCCAACCGGTTCCTAGATGAAGTTTCCCTTACCCGACAATCAAGCGGCTCAACTACGAATATTGTTGATCAAAAATAAGTCGAACCATTGGAAGAAACAACCATTCTTCTATGGGACCCTGACCTACCGTGAGGTTCAAGAACCACCCACAGATATATTGGTTGTGAAAACGTGAAGTAGCGGTCAACCATTCTAAAAAAACCTTACTGTTGCACACACTTCGAGAGGAAAATAAACATCTGATCACCCGAAAGAGTCAGTTGTCTCCCAAATAAATACTCTAAACATCTATACACGAGAATCACCTAATATAAACTACAACATAGTCGAATATTTGAAAAAAATGAAGGCAAACATATAGGTCATGGACATGTGTAGAATCCCCCAGCAGAAGGACCTTTTGTTACAGGCTTTGAAGTCAATAGAAACTCCTATAACAAGCACTAACCAAGGAGAAAATCTATCCCTACGAATATAAGAAATAAGCCAACTATAAATGCTTGCTATGAATATAAAAAAGGAAATCCTTTTGTCCCACCATTCCTCTTGACATTTGAAATCTTCAATAGAAACCTCCATAATTGTTCGGTTGACTCAGGGGCATCCTCTAATGTTATGCCATTATCTATCTACAAGAACTTAAATGCAGTCCCTCTCAAAAGTGATAAACAAGTTATTCAACTAGACAAAACCCAGGTGAACATTATAGGATAAATCAAGGATGCCATGATTAGAATGGTGACACACCCAAAATTTGTTCCAGTAATTGACATCATTGTAGTAGATATACCAGAAGATTATGGACTAATTAGTCGAGACTGGTCTAAGAAGTTGAATGGATAATTTAGTACAGAATGGGCTCACCTTTGGTTACCATTAAAGGGACACACAAGCATGATTTGAATCGATAGAGAAAGGTATCTTAAACATATTGTCACCAACCTAGAAGCCCTCAACGAACCTTTTGCAGAATAATTCCCCATACTAGGAAATTATTCATGTGACTCTGATTTCAGGAATTTATCACCTCTCTCATCTGAGGTCCCTCTTACTCAAAACTCTGAAATGAATTTTCAATAAAATTTGTCGATGGCGATAGTAGAAATCCTCTTTTGTCAAGAAACTCTATTAAAAACCATGGAGCAAATAGGAGGAAAGGAGGAAAGTGGTAGGCAAAAAAAAATTGATGGTTTTCACTCTCAAGTTTGGACCTTGTACTTTGATGGGTCTAAGTCACAAGAGGGATCAAGAGCGGGGTGTATCCTCATTGACCCCAAAGGTAAACGAAATTTCTTGTCCTACCGACTAGAATTTGAATGAAAAAACAATATTGTTGAGTATGAAGCTCTAGTATAAGGGCTAAAGAAAGACATAGACTTAAACGTTAAATAACTAAAGGTTTTCGGAGACTCTAAAATCATCATTAGACAAGTAAGGAAAACTATACACTACAACTCTCCCCACCCGAGGAATTATCAAGAGGAAGTGCACATAATAATAGAACAATTTGAATCCTTCAACATTACAACGATCCCCAGAACAAAGAAAACTCTTGTTGATTCCCTATCCACCGTTGCCTCAATGTTATCCCCTTTAGAATACTACGAAGCCTCCTCGTTCACTCCGGAGATACTCTACAAACCGTCGATGTCCAACAATATTTCTAATTGGAAGGTCTTTGAAGGAGATGAACAGATCATAAATTTATTAACCAATCAAGACAATTTTAAATATCTGGCTATTGACAATGAAATATTTTAGGAGCAATTAGTAGAAATCGACCCCCATGCGAAAAAAGTTGAAATAGACCAATCGAGTGACAAACCGAGGTTTCACATGATACCAAAAGGGGTATCCAATTTAGAAAACCTTTTTTACTTAAGGGAAAGATTCAAGGGGTCAACGAACACAAAGACAATGAGTTCTTGTCCCATGTATGAGACTATAAATCTAGGAACCCAGGAAATCCCTAAGAATAAAAATCTCGGCAAGACAGTATCTAAAGAAGAAAGGAAGGCCTATCTCAAAATTTTCAGAGAATATAAAGATGTTTTCGCATGGTCCTACTGAGATATGAAGACTTATGATACTCGTATCATTCAACACACAATCCCATTAAAACCTGGATTAAAACCCTTCCAACTGAAGCTCTGGAAGTACCACCTACACCTGGAGCCTCTCATGTGTCAGGAGTTGAAGAAATTACTAGATGATAAAATTATCTTCCAGGTTAGACACTCTACATGGGTAGAAAATTTGGTTCCTTTCAGAAAAAAGTCTAGGGAAATCCGTTTGTGTTTGGATTTTAGAAACCTCATCAGAGCATCATAAAAGGAAAACTACCCAGTCCCACCGATTGAGAAACTCTTGCAGACCATGTCTGGCTCTGAGGTTTTTTCTCTGCTAAACGGTTTTTTAGGTTACAACCAAGTTCTAGTTTCAGAGGAAGACCAATTGAAAAATACCTCCCAAACCAAATGTGGAACCTTTTCTTATAAAAACATTCCCTTTGGGTTAATCAATGCAAGGGAAACCTTCCAAAGGGCCATGGACGTAACATTTCGGGGACTAATCAAAGAATAGAGAAGATCACATCCGACACCTAACATAGATTTTCGAGAGGTGTAGGAATTACATCATATCTTTAAACCCTAACAAAACTATCTTTGGTGTAGAGGAAGGGAAACTATTAGGTCACATTATATCTCAAGAAGAGATTCACATATACCGAGAATGAATTAGGGCTATATCTCAACTTCCATTACCCCAAAACAAAAAAACTATTCAATCCTTCTTTGGGAAAATCAAGTTTGTGAGAATGTTCACCCCCGATTTCCCTGAAACTATCAAACCCTTAGAAAAAATGATACACAAACATGTTGAATTTAAGTGGGATGATTAACGAACAATTTCTTTCTACAATATTAAGGCTGCAATATCTCAAGCTCAAGTGTTGCGAAGTCTCAACTTTAGAAAATATTGTTTCCTCTACACTTTTGCCTTCGACGAATCCTTAGTTGTAGTATTGACTTAGAAGGATGATGATAAAAATGAGGCCCCGGTCTCATTCATGAGCACTAATCTCCAAGGGACCGAACTAAATTACCCTACTATAGACAAGCAGGATTATGTGGTATACAAGGCAGTGAAACACTTCAAATCTTACATCCTAAAGAACCACACCAAATTCATTGTGCCTCATCCCGCATTTTGATCCCTATTCACTCACCAGGATATGGGGGAAAGAAGAGGGAACTGCATGGAAATGGTCCAAGAATTTGACCTCGATATAAAACCTGTCAAACTAGTTAAGGGAAAAGGATTATGTAAACTAGAAGTTGAAGCCGGGGACCAAGTAAATGAAGACCCCAGGTGGGAGAATGAATTGACATTGTGGTATAGTGAAGCTTCATACATATCCCTAGGGAAGGAGTCTTGGTATGGGAAATTATCTTATCTCTTGAACCATGGGACTTGCCCAGAAAAACTAAAACCTAAGGAAAGGAGAGCTCTTAGGCTAAAATCAACACAATATCACCTCATAAATTCGATGCTCTTCCATGTTAATTATGATGGGGTAGTTTTAATATGTCTCGAATGAGAATACACAGACAAGGTTTTGAAGGAGCTCCATGTTGGTCCTGCAGGTGGAAACTTCGCAGGGAACACCATCACTCAAAAAATATTGAGAGATGGCTATTATTGGCCTACTATATTCAAGGATGCTCACACATATGCTAGGAACTATAAAACTTGTCAAATAAGTGCAGGGAGGGAAAATATAGCAGTTGTCCCACTCCAACCTGTGGTCGTCTCCAGGCCTTTCCAGAAATGGGGGTTAGATATCATAGGATAAATTACACCGAGTTATTCAAAAAAACATAGATACATATTGACTACCATAGACTATTTCACGAAATGGAAAGAAGCCGTCCCTCTCACTCATGGGGATATGGACACTCACTAGAAGTGGAGCAAGACCGGAGTAAGTGAATGATGATAACTAAACGGCCTAGTGCTAGTGAATTATTTACTCTACTCTTTTCAAAAGGGGGCATGGGTCATGGTTAAAGGGAACGAAGGTGGAATAAAGATTGAAACCCCACAAGCAGGCCCAGATTGACCAACCAAGGGAATTTAAAAAAAAAGGATATAAGGGGATCTGATAAAAACAAAACTAGTTAGATTCTTAACCAGCTTCTGCATCAACTAAGCCTGGGGAAGTAACAAAGATTCTTCTTTCACCCAATAAGTCGTCATTTGTTGAGTGCTCAACACACCCTAAAAGCCTTATAAAATTTTATCACTTTTTGGGTACCACTTGTTTTATTTTACTGCCTAAATTGATTTCACTTTGGGGGGTGGTTTATTTTGTTTTGTTTTCATGAATTATTAATCAAATCAGATGTGTTTGAACTTGTTAAAATAAACCTTGTGCCTAAAATAACTTGACTTTCCAATTAAGAATTGACAATTAATATCGCGCCTGACACACCTGTGTTGGGCGTCGAAAAAAATGAAATACGGTAAAGTGGCCACACAATTTCACTAATCTCTGACCGTTGACGCCCCATCGATATCGGCAGAAGGCAGAGTTTTTTTGCGTAATTTATTCACCACAAAAACCCAGGAGACAGTCGATACCCATCAGTATCATAAAAATACAAGAAGGATAGACATTGACAAAAGCCGTAAATAAATCACCAATAGCCGATGACCGATGTGATTTATCAAGGTCGGGGAAACCTAGTAAGGTTAATACAAGCGTTTTGTCTATGACAAGGGAATCACCGATCGTCGATCCCCAATACACTTTCGACATCAGGACCTTTTAGAGAGAGTCGATCTAGGAGCACTTGGGTAGATTTATCGTCGATCGTCGATACTTGATACTTTTCAGCATTGGAAAGATAGGACTGGGATTTAGAACGAGTAGCTTAAAGAAATACTTGATTCCAATTAATGCGAGTAAATCAAGACGCTAGTCTCGAGTGCCAGATGTCTTTATCACGTAAGAGTGTCGTACGACCTAGTTTCATCTCGAGTCATCTTAAGGTTTCTTGTTCTCTAGTCACACCTCTAGGTCAAATTCACCATGTCAGCTCTGTATGAAAGATCGATCGACATCAGAGATTTTGCAGGAAGTTATCAACGAAAAGTGCTTGAAGCAGAACCTCAATCCCTGACTCACCAACTGGACCAGGGAAACGATGGGATGTTTGTGGCATAAGATAGGATCAGATTTGGACATTTAATATACCATTTAATGCTTGATCCCACTTTTTTTTCTACCTCGTGCGTCGATTAAACAACAAGAATTTGAAATCATCGATCGTCAATCCCCAATGCATTTTCAGCAGGTTTATCATCCATCGCCTATCCTTGATACTTTTCAGCATCAACAATATAGGATCGGGTTTTAGAACATATATCTTAAAGAAAGTATCAATTCTAAATTTGAAACCGCAATTTGAAACCACCAGTAGGCCACGTTACAACCCGTGCCCAAGATGAATTTAATTTTAAACATATTTGAAGATTTGGCAGAAGATTTATTGAAATTACACTCATAACCTGCAATTGAATGGTTGATGCGACGAGGTAATTTAATCCCTGTTTAAATATATAGAACAGATTTGAACAAATTCATTATGTGCACAAGTTCAAATTCTAGAGCATTCGAAGGAGCAAATCGAGCGTCTCAAGATTGTGTTGATCCTCAAATTATCAAAACAAGGTTAAACAAGTTGTAGAGGTATTTGTTCAAGTTTTTCAAAATTCGGCAGTTTTGATTTATATATGCATCTGATTTTCTTGCACAGTCTCTAAACTATGTTCTAACTGCAAGTAAAATGTCATCGAGAAGGCCCACCAAGAAATGGAAAGAATTGATTACATAAGAACTGTTCAAAAGGGTTGAGACACCGAAGAGAACAACATTCATGTGCTGAGGGAAAACAACATAGATTGAATAAGGAAAGCAGTCGAATATTAGGTGAAGATGACCCAGGAGCCTCAATGGGAGATTCAAGAAAATTGGGCCAATTGCGAAAGGAGTTGGGCCAAGATTAATCAGGAGATGAAAGACATCAACCTCCTAGAATTCAAATCACCTGATGACTTTGTTGACTTACATGACATAGTCAAATAACATGCAAAACAAGACTCGGCATGGACTACAGAGATATCGAAGGTGGAAAGCATGGTGTCTAGTCAGGTACAACAGTTCATGGAGCACCTGATCAAGGCTCGATCAGTATTACAACAGCTAAGTGTTAAAGTATTCAGGTATCAGGCACAAGCAGTGGAGATAAAGGAGATCCTTTTGGACCCAATGGACCAACACAGATTTCCATAAGCCAACACATGTGAGGAACTCTTCATCAAATGGTCAGAGTATGAGAAGAGTCATCCACTTAAGTGAAACCATTTGATGACTCTTAGAAGATAGAGAGATGGAAGTGCCATGTGGTGGTGTTTTGTTTTACTTAGCTTTCACTTTGATAGTTATTTTTAGTTAATAAGTTGTTATAAATAAGAGGATCGAACTTTTAGAAAGGGTCGATGGTTTTTGCAAAGACCCGCATTTTTGGAATTGTAAAGAACTCTTTTGGAACTACCTTAATTGAGAAATCTTGTTTAGGACCGGAGACAAATTTTTGTTTTACATCAAAGGCATGTGTGATTGGATCATAAGGAGGAATTACTTCTGACTTTATCTCATGAATGGATGTTGTAATGAGGAAGTGTTTCTAAATCTATTGATAAGTTAACTGATTCAATATTTTTATAGTTATTATTGTTATCACTGAAATTTCGTTCACAAATGGTTACAAGAATTTAGCATCGTCAAACAATATGAAGTCATCCCTGGACCTAAATTAACACAAAATCATTCATAAAGGGTCAAAAACTATACAAATAGTGAAAAACTTGAAGGGTTCTTATATGCAAACACTGGGCACGTGCACACATGCGCGAAACAAAAACACAAGATTCGCGCACATGCACACGATGGTCGTCCTCCCACCCACTTCTGGTTCGGCTTCCAAGTTGATTTGACACTCAAATCTGGACTGGATTCGACTGGGTGGCTAATCAAAGACCTAGAAATGCCCTAATTAGCCTCTTTAAACACTACAAACTAGTTGGCCAATACCTCAATGGAATGCTACAAAAAGGCCATGGATACACTTCATTTTTCAAGGAATTCAAAGCAAAGTTATGTTGCCATTATTCTCTTGAGGACTCTTCTATCCTTTCCAAGAGTATACTTGCATCATTGCATTGGGCAATCCATCTCACCCCTTGAGTGGATTAACAAAGAATTCTTTCACCATTTTCATTTTCTTTTTCAAAGTTGTAAGAAGAGCTTACTTGTGGGGGTCCAAGAGCCCTCCCTTGAAGGAAGAAGGGACTCATAGTCCCCTTGCTTCTCGGTGTTTTCTTTCACTAATATCAGCCTTATAATTGGTGACATGGGTCTCATTGTTTCTTTTGTCCTTATGTCCCTATGTTTATAAATTTAGTTGTTGTTTTATTTCTTAGTTTATTTCTTAGTTGTTGTTTTATATTTCTTTTTCTAACCCTTTTCCTTCCAGCTATCCTGCTCAACAAACCCAGCTGATCTTGCAAGCACCTCTATTTTGCTCACTAAGGTGAGGAAAGAGGTGCAACAAATTGGCAACTCCACTAGGGAAAGGTATCAATTTCCTACCCCATTTGGGTTTTTCTAGCACTTCTTTTGGTTTATTTAACTTGTAGGTGCAATAACCGGCCTAAGTCGACCTGCCCATCATCCAATTCCAAGGTGAATTGAGAAAATTCCATCCAGAATTTTCATTCACGGCTGTGTGTCACCTGTGCATGGGATTTTAGGCCCACAGACATGCATCGTGCACATATGCACTCAAGTCACGGTTTTTTTCTGCGCACGTGTGCTCATTGACTATTTTCTGTCTGCGCACATGCACTCTGTGCGCCTCTGTCTCCACTAAGACTCGTGCATCTGTGCAAAAATTCACATTGTAAATTTTTTTAGATGTGGGGAAGGCCATTAGCTTTCTTAAAAATGATTTCAAGCATGTTTTAAAGCTACACCACACTTATTCCCCTCATCATATAAAGGGGTTAGCCAAAACACATAGGCACTTAGGGGGTTAAAATCAATTTCCTTTTTTGCTTTCACTTTTTCCACATGGATGGCTTGTTTTGACTCACAATATAAGTTGGAAATCATTTTTAATCACATTTAACTTGCATTGGGACTAGAATTTGGATAACAATCGCTTAGTATGCTCTTCTCTCGCCCCTCCAAGCGATCTTGAGAATCAGAAAAAGATTGTGAAACGATTGCATCTCCCTTAAGAAGATTAAAACCTTTAGGAGAGGACAACAACCCTTCTTGGGACTCCTCTTAGTTCATTTTTTCAAACACATATTAATATTGTAACGGGCCCATACATTCCCACATGCTACAAAGATAAGATAGTGTTGAAATTTACTTTCTTAGATCAAATCACTAGGGAAATTTAAAGGTTTTGTAACGGGCCCATGCATGCCCACATGATCAATCTAGGATAGTTTCAAATATTTTCTTAGATTACATCACAATAGGGAGTTAAAGGGATAGTAATGGACCCACATGTCCACATGCTAGCTTCCTAAGGACTTTTGAATTACGGAAGGTTGTACCAAAGGCACTTAGTTAATTAGGTAATCAACACTTGTAAGGACCAAGCGAAGTCCACATGCAGCAAGGTGACACCTAATTCACTAAAAAATGGCACACTTCCACTCATTCACACACAAAAGTCACTTATAACTCACATAGCTTCTTCTTGAAACGTGGAGGTCAAAGTAAGTTTCCTCCAAAGGTTTTCTGAAACACCCCACCCTTTTCTTGATGAAACTATCCACTCCCATTTAAATTTAACAAGGTTGGTTCACACCCCCAACCTCTCAAAACAACTACATCTAAATTTTTTCTAAAAACTCACTAAGTTTTCCTCCACAGGAGGTGCCAAAAGAAATTTTTTAGTTTAGGTAGGATTTCGGGGATAGGCATCCAAATAACTCCCCGTTATCTGGTTCTCACATTGTCAAAACCATAGAAGTTGTCAAATAGGGAACTGGAAATCCTCCAAGTCAACTGTTCCTAACACCATAAGGTAGGGAGATACCCATGAAGGGTTGAAGGCCGAGGTCTGGTTGTTCTGTGCATCCCCCCTTGAGGCACCCACCTCTTGGATGTGATCCAACCTGTGACCCATTTCTTAGGCTGAAAATCTGAATGCCGCACTTTGACCAAGGTACCTAGTGACCACATTTTAGGACATCTACCCAGGTGGAAATTGTGGGCTGCAATTTCACCTTGATTGGATTTTGTGCGGCTATTGGGAAATATCGCCAGCTCTTTCAGGATATGCCCCCTTTACCCCTCATTATAACCAATTATTTCATCCTTCACTAGTTTCTCTTCTGATCACTTCAGACCCCACTGTTGAGTAGTATTGGAAGGTCCAGTTCTATTTGAGAGGAAGGACGTTATGTCTTCTAAGACACGAGCATTTGTTTTCTTTTGATTCCCCATGTGGACAAACCCCACTTATCCACATATATGCTTCTTTTTCAAAACACTTTATGTATGATGCACTTCTGACTACATTTTGATTTGGATATATATATTGTGTAAAGTTCAAAATTTGTAACAAAGGCTCTTGTTTCTTTATTACTCTCACCACCA
>ML790835.1:89407-108257 GCA_009831015.1 Picea engelmannii
TACAGATGTCATATTTGGCCTCCCTCAACATACCGGATCTAAGAAAACTCACCAATGATCCTATATTGCATGACCCCACATGGCCTGCAATGCCCACCAAACTATCTTTAGACATACCCAAGTTTGAAGGAAAGGCAGGCGATGACCCTGCCAACCATGTCATGACTTTTCACCTATGGTTCTCTTCCAATAGCATTATAGATGATTCCATCATACTGCAATTATTTCAATGCACACTCATTGGCCCATCGACCAAATGGTATGTAGATGAAAAATCAGGATCCTAGGCGACCTTTGAATCCTTGTCCAAAGCATTTTTGACCTTATTCCAATTCCCAATCCGCCAGGCAATGGTCTGGAACTACTCTCTAATTTCAAACAAACCTCAGCCACACATATCGTTGATCACATTCATGAGTGGCGTAGGTGACATAGTTTGTGTAAAGAAGAAACCACCAAACAACAGTGTCTTGACTCGTTTCTTAGATCACTTGTCTCTCTCCTCGGTAAGGATGTAGCTTCCACCTTCCCTCAATCAGAAGAGGAATCCATCAGTAAGGCTCAACAATACGGCCTTATTTATGCACAATCAGGGTACTTATACACCGTACTCCATGATCTCCCAAAAACTGTGCCATTTGGCCAAGAAAAACCTGGGATGTCTCATTCAGCAGACAGACTGATTGGTAACACCACTCACCACGGTCCACAACCCCAACAACCACCAATCTATGGCACACCTCAATACTCGTCGGCATATGGGGGAACTTCTTATTATCCCCCACCCCCTTATCAACAATCATACCCTGTTGCTATGCCTCCACCCATCAGTGGGCCACCGCCGACACCCCCCATACACCCCCCTATTCAAATGAGTTCTGGTACCCCCTCTACCTCAACTTATAGTACTAGCAAAATCACCATGCCTTCCTATGTACCTTATGGATCGTTACCCCCACAGAATCCGTACTTTCCATTTCCTGGCCCCCCACAACCCATGGCTACCCCACATCCTCATGCTGGGGTGAATTTTGTTCAACCCTCTCCGTTCAGCAATATCAAAATTTTGAACAATTGAATACAGAAAATCCGACCCATCCATTGAACAATGCCAAAAACAAAGGATGAAACAGGAACAACAACAACCCAGGTCAAGGTGGGAATCAACCCTAACATAACCAACCTACTGGGGGAAACTAGAACCAAGGGAATCAGAACCCCCATGGGGGAAATAATAATAGGCGTCAAGGGAGAAATAAAAATACTGTTAAAACCAACTTCCCCTGTTCCCTTTGCGGTGAGTTTGGTCATTACACTCATCATTGCCCCCAAATCGCTGATTTCAAATAGTTGAAAGACTTAGGCAATCTACCCCATCCTCCAACACCACCTACCCCTCAGCAGGCACCACAACAATACATGCAACAACCCCCTCCTGTCGTACTGCAGAATCCTATTCCACACCAAGGTGTGATAAATACCCAACAGGAAACACAACATCCCCCACCTCAGGTGGGATAGTACCTCAACCCCAACAATCCTTCTGCAAACACATAATCGTTAGTATCATGCACCTACTAAGTCTCCTCCCATCCCTCCAGAGACAAACCCTGCACCAACGGGACCCCCGTTAGTGATCCCTCACCCTAACACTGAGCCACCTCTTCGTATCCCTTGCATCCCATTGCACAGGAATGTCCACAACCCACAGGATAGGGTAGCTCATAACTATAGTTTGGTTGACAACTTAGCACAATCCTCGGTTGCCATGTCAGTCTTAGAAGTACTTCAAACTTATCCAGGTCAGCAGAAATCTTTACTTTCCGCCTTGGGGGTAGTTGACCCCGCAGATACTCGACTCATTACATTTGATCTCGACAGTGGAGAACCTCACCTTCCCGCCTTGATCTCTTTTCAAATCCCAGTAAAAATATGGAACATCACAGTTCATTGGTGTATCATCGATGAAGGTGAATCTACATGCATTATGTCCAAATCTGTATGGCAGAAACTTGGTTCCCCTGAACTCATACCCTCTGCCATTACCTTACGAGCTTACGACGGACGACCATCGTCTCCTAAAGGGCTCTTCCAAAATGTCCCCATAGAACTCGGGGGCAAGACTATTCTCATCAACATCGAAGTTATCGACGCCCCACTCGATTATAATATCCCGTTCGGTCGTAGCTACATGTATGCTATGAAGGCAATTGCCTCTTCCATCTTTCGAACAATGATGTTCCCCCACAATGGGAAGATTGTTACCATTGACCAAGTCTCACATTACGAGCCTAACCCATCTTCCAACATCGATAACATCCTTCCTCTCATCCACACGATTCATGACGCATACTCACTTGTCGAGATGGGTCCTGGAATTTTCAAAGATCCATCATTGTTAGGAACTTACCATGGAGCACCACTGCTCCTTCATCCTTCCAATAAAGTATGTTTCGTTTCATCTAATAGAACTCACACAAAGGATACCCTTCCTCCTAAGGAGGCTTCTCTCATATCTGATGTCCCACCAGTCACAGAACTTCCCCCTCACGAGCCTCCTGTGAAATTGTCGATCCCACCAGTCCATGATTTCACCTCTCCCCAAGGACATATCCTAGTTTGGGAGACAGTTCCCCAATCCATCACTCAAATCCCCTTCTTTTACCCTCCACCATGCATCAAATCTTTCCAGGTAGTCGCAATGCTTACCCTACCTAATATGGTGTTAGCAATTCCAGTTTGGTATTTACATCCACCAGAGATGGTCCCTCGACCATCCCTTCCCCCCCAAATGAAAGGAATCCCAATGACGATTCCCATACTTACTCCCACCATACCCTCTACACCTCCACTCACTACCCCCCCTACCACAGCTGGGGGTAGGAGAAAGAAGAAGGCGCCCACAATTCCACTTCCTCCACGCATCCAACCTCCTTGCGCACTATGTGAGAAAGATGGACACCAAACCAACAACTGCCCATCTCTACCAGAGTTACAGAATTTGATTCCACTCAATCAAACTCCCCCAACACTCACCACTATAGCCAGTACTGCCTCTACCACCCCCCACTCGAGTAGTAAAGGGTTGCAAACCAAATTCGCTTGCACTATATGTTCAGAATATGGCCATTATACCCACCATTGCTCGACACTGCCACGCTTTCGGCAGACATTAGCCGCAGTATGCCAAAGATTCTAGAGATAACCCCACCCAGCTACGTCATCCTTACCAACACTCACTGACATCCGTTATGTCACAACTTCAGTCAATGAACGTATGAGATTCTCTTGCTCTCTATGTGAATCATTAGATCATTTTACATACCAATGTCCTATGATCATTGAATACAGGCAACACCAATTGACCCTACTTCAACGACCCACAGAGTCGACAGTTGACCTTATCTCGTCACTAGAGGTTCTTCATGTCATTTCCCCCGAACCCGAGGCCCTTCCAATGCCTCCATGGTTCTTGGAGGACTTATCCGAGGATTCACCCCCCAACTCTCTCGTTCATTTCCCTACGGAAATTTTACACCCAGCTACCACGTGTACTCCTCAGTACTTTGATATTTGGTTTATGTCAAGCGAACCATCACCATATCCTTGTGTCGTTCCCCCTGTGTATTCATCACCAGGGGGAAACAACAAGACCACAATCAATGATATCACTCTTCATGACCCCTTGTATTCCCGTCACTTCCACTGTGACGAGGAAATAGTAGAAGAGTTAAACAACCCAGACTACCCATTGGATGCGCTACACCACCGCGCACTCTTCTTTCCACAGGAAGCCTCCATGCCTTCTAGCCAACACCCCATATATGCGGTCAAAAACAAGGATTTTATCCCATCAAGGCCTATCGACTGGTTCAAAAACTCCATTCCTGCCCCTGATGCTTTTCAAGAAGGCAACATGGCCAACATTTCCCCAACCATTAAAATCGATATTTCCATCAAAAATGGCATCGTCGAGGAAATCACCATTGGAGTTGCTTGCACTCCTCAAGAAATCACCGCCTATAAATCCCTCTTCTAGGAATATTGGGATATTTTTGCCTGGTCATACATGGAAATGCCTGGCCTCGATCCATCTATCGTCGAACATCGCATTGACACCTGGCCCGACATTACACCAGTTCGTAAAAAACAATGACCGCTACACCCATCAAAAGAAGCGGCCATCAAAGCCAAAATTGACAAATTATGCGTTGTCGGGTTCATCTACCCCATCGCCTATACATCATGGGTTTCCAACCCTGCACCCGTTAACAAAAAACAGGGCACTATCCGCGTCTGCACAGACTTTCGTGATCTCAATCATGCATGTCCCAAAGACAACTTTCCAACGCCTTTCATCGATCAAATTATCGATGACTGCACAGGCCACGAGGCTCTATCCTTCATGGATGGGTTCTCTAGTTATAATCAAATTCAAATTCACCCAGCCGATCAGTACAAAACCACCTTCACTACCCCTTAGGGTACTTTTGCATATCGTGTCATGCCTTTTAGCTTAAAGAATGCTGGCACAACTTTCCAACGGGCTATGACATACATTTTTCACGATCTGGCTCATATCATCCTCGCATACTTGGACGACCTCACAGCTCGATCCAAGAAATGCACCCAACATCTTGATGATTTATGAATCATCTTCCCACGGTGTCGTCAGTACAACATCTGCTTGAATCCTCTCAAGTGTGTTTTCTGTGTCATCGCGGGGTGCCTTCTCAGATTCATCATTTCTCAAAGAGGTATTAATGTGGACCCCCTCAAAGTCCAATCTATCACCGAAATTCCACCTCCAAGGAATTTACATCAACTCCATAGCCTCCAAGGCAAGGCTAACTTTCTACGACGATTTGTCCCAAACTACGCCATTCACGCACACGGTTTCCTTCACTTACTATGTCACGACATCCCATTTCACTGGGATGACCATGCCCAATAGTCACTTGACAATCTTAAAATGGTGCTCTCCAATGCCCCTTCAATTAGTGCACCTGACTACAATCGTGACTATATCCTCTACGTATCAGCATCCGTTGTTTCGGTAGCAGGAGTTCTTGTTTAGATAGGTGATGACAATCGTGAGCATGTCATTTATTAAATTGGTAAAAACCTCTCAAGGACACCCTTGAAGTATAAACACGAAGAGAAAATAGCCCTTGCAGTCGTCCTCGCAGTCCAGAAACTTCGTCACTACATTCTGCTTCGCACAAGGTTGTAGCAGACTCCAACCCTATGCAATACTTTCTCAGTCGTCGGCAAATTAATGACAAATTTGCTCGATGGATCGTTATCCTTCAAGAGTATGACCTTGAATTCTCAACACCCAAGAGCAAGAAATCCCTCATTCTCGCCGAACTTGTCATGGTCCTCCCCTTTGACACCACCAGTACCCCCGTCAATACCCACTTTCCTGACGAACATCTCTTTTACATCAGTTCGGATGATCCTTGGTACAACAACCTTCTCGTCTACCTCTGACCTCAAAATTTCGGTAACCACCTTTCACAAGATAATCGTCATTGAATTCGCCATCAGGCCCCCCGCTACCTCCTCATCGGAGACATACTATACCGGCGAGGGGTCGACACCATTCTTCATTGATGCCTGACCATTAACGAGGCCGACAAAGTCTTGAACGACTTCCACAGTGGCGCATGTGGGGGCTATCTTTCGGGAATATCCGCTGCTTAGAAGATTATCCGAGCAGGTTACTTTTGGCCTACTTTGTTTCATGATTGCATTCATGTTGTGAAACGATGCGATAAAATGTCAACTTTACGCCAACAAAGCCCGAGCACCACCTGCTCTTCTTCATCCAGTCATCACTGTCGGCCCTTTTTGTAAATGGGGCATCGACTTCATGACTTGTAATCCCCCCTCCAACAATGGTCACAAATACATTATTGTCGCAGTCGATTACTTCACCAAATGGGCAGAAGCTATGCCCACCTTCAACAATACCGCTGACACCGCAACGCATTTTTTCTTTAACCACGTCATATCTCACTTTGGAGTACCACTCCAACTTGTTTCCGATCACGGGAAACACTTCGAGAATGAGATTTTCATTGAACTCTCATCTCGGTTAGGATTCTCCCACGAGTTTTCCTCACCATATTACCCTCAGTCTAACGTACAGGTCAAAGCAGTTAACAAGGTCCTCAAGACCATGTTACAGCGCACGGTTAATAAACATAAGACCAATTGGCATCATATGTTATTTTCCACGATATGGGCTTACCATACATCTGTGAAAACAACTACTGGTTTCACACCATTTCATCTAGTCCATGGGGTTGAGGCCACTCTTCCCATCGAGTGCGAAATTCCCACCTTACACACTGCAATTGAGCTATTACCCGACACTGCTCCAATGGAGTATCGCTTGCTGAAATTAGAGTCCTTGGATGAAGATCTTCGATCTTCACTACAGAACAATGAGGCAACTAAAAAATGATCAAAGGCTACCTTTGATCAACATGTCAACCTTCTCTCATTTCGCGAAGGCCACCTCTTCCTTGCCTACAATATCGCTCATGATACCTTTGTCCATGGAAAATTCAAGTCATTGTGGCATGGCCCATACATTATTCAACATTGCCTCACCAAAGGCGCATACATTTTGGCCTCACCCGAAGGCCTCTCTCTCAAAGAACCTGTCAATGGGTTATACTTAAAGAAATTTATGCTTAAACGTAGTCATTCTACTTTAGGTTATTTCTTTTATAGAGTTTTTAATATTTTTTCCATCCCTCACGTCTAAACTCTCATTTTTGTTATTGACAGATGCTTCCTCCACCGGCCTACCACATTGGTTATGCCGACGGCGCTATCCATTGGACACAAAATCTCGCTTCGACTGATTGGGCTCTCTACACCCCCTCACATGAAATGCTCCATTCGAGCGGCATATGTTTGGGTTCAACAACCAACAACCAAGCTGAGTACACTGTCGTCATTGGCCTCCTGGTAGATGCCCAACATCATCGTATTCATCACCTTAGCGCCTTTCTCGACTCTCAAGTAGTCGTTCTCCAACTCAACAATGTGTAACGCGTACAAGATCCTTGCCTCTTTCGCAAATACCTGCAGGTTAGACTTTTATCTCAACATTTTGATTCCATTACATTTACATATATTCCAAGACAATTGAATCAAATTACAGATAACATAGATAATATTGTGTTAGACTGACATATATCACATCAAGCTACCTCTACACATACATAAACACATCAACAACCTGTCACAGTATATATAGATTAGACATCATCAACACATTAACAAAACACATGTAAACACCACATAGATCTCAAAATGTATACTCATGTATATATAAAATGGTCCACGGTACCATCCAAATGTTTACATACAAAAAATACAAGTATCTGCAGGCCAGTGAAGCACCTCGGTAAAAAATGGGCTCACCAGCCTATATACAAAAATACAACAAATACATAGAGCACCACTCAAGGTGCCCCTAGAGAACCATTGCCTACCCCTCCCTCAGGCAGTGGTTTCCCACCCACTACTAGTCCCTCCTGCCCCGAAGGTAGTCATCCAGTCATCATAGCACCAGCCACTATTTCCCATCATACCATGTCTTGCCATGGCAGAGGAATCCCCACACACTGCTCCAGGATGCCCTCGTCTTGGATGCGAGACCACATGCCCTCGGGCATGCCCTATAACACCACATCCAGGCAACAACATATGTCCTTAAAATCTACTCCGACATCCACCGGAGGAGCATTTGATGGCCCAGCACTAGGGTCATCAAACCAACGTCTCCTCACTGCTCTCTCAGTATCAGCTAGTCTCGCCACAACGTCCTCACGGTGACGTCTCTCTCCAACCCACAACACTCCCCGTGACAGTCTCTTTGGCTCCTGACGAGCCGGTGCTCTCTGCAACTCCACCTCACACCCACAAGGTGCCACATCTGCACATACAAACAAACAATAGATAGTATCAACATCTATATCATACATATATATCATGCTATCTCACAAAACATATATATCAAACTCATCAACATACCTCGATGGTCAAACACCTCCCCTGGAGGTAACACCATGTCCAGATCCTCCTAGAAGTCAACCCCAGCATAGGGGAACTGCAAGATCACCTGCGTCGCCTCAGCAGTAAAAAAGTGGCCACCCTCACCACCACCGTGGCATAGAAAAACAATTGACGACCGCTTTAGTCGCACCTTCTCCTAGGGTGAAACATAGGCAGCCTCTCCAAAAACCAGGCCACCGGGATGGACCCAAAAGCAAACTCTCCAATATCCATGGACCACAGTGGTACAACTGCCCTACCATCCTGGCATGCAGCGTAAGCCCCCAGGCGAAGTGCTCATCGGCCAAAACCCTCTTCATCACACACAGTTGACCACCACTGATCCGTTGCGTCGCCAGAGACCCATAAACTCTCAGAATCACCGTTGCTATACAGTGATGCGCTAGGGCATCCATCACCCCAATTATCACAATAGTGCCATACATAAAGTTCACTCCCGAATAATATCTCCGACCAACTATCGCTAGCGCCAGATCCCTTGGTAACACCGGCTCCGCCGGTAGGGGCATTCTCCGAAATGGGCGCCCAGTTAAAAAATATACATCCTCCACCATAGTGAAGGCAATCTGCTCTCCCCACTATGAAACAATGTAGGTTCGGACTCCACATCTGGATAAGGAACTGCAGGAGATACTCCTACACCCATATCAATGGGCACTCAAAGAACTTCAGCAGCCCAGAGGCTGCCAAAGTCACACGTACCCCCGACTCCTCAATAGCCATGGCGTCTCTCAGCTGGGATCAATCCCTCTCTCGCCAACCAAATAACATCGTGCACAATAATCGCCTACAACCACATAAAACAATCCTAAATCAGCCAAAAGGACCATAAACAACATTAAAAAGATAAGTTTTACACCCGTCAACCTTGCCTCCAAAGCGCAACTATTTAAACCTACAGGCGCACACACATGCGCGCCTGTTCACTCCACAGGTGTGAACATATGCGTGCATGTTCACTACACAAGCATGCACTTAGAAGCGCATGTCCATCCTACAGGCACGCATGAGTGCGTGCCTGCTCAAATTACAAGTGTGCTTTAGAGCGCGCCTGTCGAATACACAACCGTGCACACATGTGCAGCTGTGCAGCCAACAGGCGCACACATAGTGTGTGCCTATCCTCATCCTCGATTAGATGCCTCATCCTCCCAGAATCTTCAAATCTCCTCTGAATACTTCTCGTCCAATCACTATCGCAGCAAGTACAAATGAGGTGGCAATGTGGGCCCTACAGCTATATATAGGCCTTTTTGCCAAACTTCCACTCACCATTCCAGGAGCTCCGGGTGTCCATTTCTCAATCCATCTTCAGCCATGGAATCAACATCCTGTCATCTACAAGACGACATTCCCTGGGCCTCTTTTCATCCTAAGCCCTTGGGACACTATTTTTTTTCATACTCTGACCAGGTACGCATGCACACATTCAAAATTATCAAATACATGCTCATATATTCGATTCTCTTCAGATATTGTTCACGTCGGGTATTTGGTTTTCATGTGTGCAGGTACTTGGTCATCATACATCAAAACAACCCCTTCAAGTATATACTCAGCACTGACATAAAGTCATTCCCTCTGAATCTCACTTGCATCTCCAGTCACACCCTCTAACATTTGTCTTTAGGATTCCCATTTCCGGCTCTGTAGTACCAACATCTCCATTTGCATCTTCAGTCCTGTCACCTAGTAGCACTCTTACCCACATGAGTTGTCCCATTCATAGAACCCTTTTGTGCCTTTGACATTCATGTTGTTTTTCACAACCCTTTAGGGATGGGAGTCTCGATAGTCTTACATCATGTTGTGAATCAGCCACATACTCCTTCTCTTCATTTTGCTAGCTTTCACAACGGACTCCCACATTATCTCTTAACGATTCTATTTTTGGACTGCACCTCTGCAGTATCATGAACCCTCCAGTTCATCCACAATCAGTTTGCCCATCTGCAAATTTCCCTTCATTTCACTTACCTCATATAGAAACCCACCCATGGGGCCCCCACCCTCCACCAGTTCTCCAAGCAAATTGTTCCCTACCCAGGCCAACCATATCACATTGGGGCACCTGTTTCTGTATTTGTAGGCTTACCCAAAAATTATTCTTTATTTATTGTACAAACGCCTTTGTTTCCAGCAGTTACATTACCTTTTTGTTGTCACCTTTGGTGACCTTCTTCCCTTTTTGGCCAACGCAACCCATGTCACCCTTGGTTGGGGTACTACTTATCATCTACCCTTGACGACATCATCCATATCTTCATAGTACCCCATAGGCCACTTACCTCTTCCCTCTAAGTTTATTCACTTTGTCCCGCCTCTGGCACAACTTCGCCCATGTCTTGTTGTCCCCCTGACACTTGACCTCATTGCATGGTTGTAACCACTTTTATCTCACATATACTCCAACCAAGGGAAATCTTGAGTCTTCCTACATCTTGACTTCATCCATGTACCTCCTCCACTTCCTAACCTCACCTGGTAGATTTCACGAAGCCATTTGCTTCTAGGAGTCGCATCCCCCTTTTTTGTCGACATCAACATAGTTTTCTAGAAGGGTGATAGTATCTTGATTCTCATTACCCATCCAATGAGAAATCTCAGACGACACAGAGAGAACCACAATTGCTCCCTGCTTTCGTTGGCCCCCATAACATTCGACGTCAACACTTTCTCATGTTACGGTGGGTCTTACTTTGCGACTATTGCAGTTAGTTCTTATACTTGCCAAAGACCTCTGAAATTGGCTAGGCTATCAATGCCTACAGACTTTGTGATACTTCTTACAGATGTCACTACCTACTATTCAGAGTATGTTCCTTCGCAGAATTGTCTTCTGCCTTTATCACGACCACCCCCGAGGGCGCTGCAGTTGTCTACATCAACACTTCATTTCTCTTTTTGAGTTACATGACATGAGCATGGGGCATGACCACCTCGTTTGTACACAATTTATTTTTTACACACCTCATAGAAGGTTGGGTTCTACTGGTTCCTTTTTCCCTCCAACGGATCACTCTGGACAATCCCACTATTGATGTCTCTTACAAAAACACTCTCAGTAGAGGAAACATTGATGGATTTCAGCTATGCATATGCTCCTAAACTCATCCATCAGGGGGCATCTGTTATCACTGAAATTTCATCCGTAAATGGTTACAAGAATTCAGCATCGTCAAACAGTTATGAAGTCATCCCTGTATCTGAACTAACACAAAAGAATTCATAAAGGGTCAAAAACTATACAAATAGTGAAAAAATTGAAGGGCACTATGAAGACATTGGGCGCGCGCGCACATGCGCGAAACAAAAACGCAAGATTTGCGCACATGCGCACGATGCGCGACTGTTGTCGCAAAAAGTCGTGCACCTGAGAAATGACACATTTATGAGAGTGGTCGGCCTCCCACCCACTTCTGGTTCAGCTTCCAAGTTGATTTTACACTCAAATATGGACTGGATTCGACTGGGTGGCTGGTCAAAGACCTAGAAATGCCCTAATTAGCCTCTTTACACACTACAAACTAGTTGGACAATACCTCAAAGGAATGCTATAAAAAGGCCATGGATACACTTCATTTTTCAAGGAATTCAAAGCAAAGTTATGCTTCCATTATTCTCTTGAGGAATCTTCTATCCTTGCCAAGAGGATACTTGCATAATTGCATTGGGCAATCCATCTCACCCCTTGAGTGGATTAGCAAAGAATTATTTCACCATTTTCATTTTCTTTTTCAAAGTTGTAAGAAGAGCTTACTTGTGTGGGTCCAAGAGCCCTCCCTTGGAGGAAGAAGGGACTCATAGTCCCCTTGCTTCTCGTTGTTTTCTTTCACTAATATCAGCCTTATCATTGGTGACATGGGTCTCATTGTTTCTTTTTTCGTTATGTCCCTATGTTTATAAATTTAGTTGTTGTTTTGTTTCTTAGATTAATTCTTAGTTGTTTTATATTTCTTTTTCTAACCCTTTTACTTGCATCTGTCCTGCTCAGCAAACCCAACTGAGCTTGCAAGCACCTCTATTTTTCTCACTAAGGTGATGAAAGAGGTGCAAAAATTATCTTTAATGATGGAAAGAAAATTGTTGTGTTAATGTGTGATTAGTGATTAGAGCTAAGGAAACTAATTTTCTTGCTATCAATTTATTACATCTATGTTTTCTTTCAATAATTGTATCTCAGTTAATAATTGAAATACCAACAAGTTGATGTATTAGTACTAGGCTTGTCGTAGGTGTGAAAACCTTTGTCTGCATGATTGAGCACGAGGTTTATCCCGAGCTCATCCTTCTTCAATAATTAAGTTTTCCCCCATTTTATTTTACCCAACTGATTTATACCATCACCTATATTTTATCAAACCCACCTATAAGAGAAAATACAAAAAGAGAACGTTCAAGATGAAGGAGGATTTTTCACGAGAAGATATCTTGTAACTCACTATGTAAATCCCATGGATTAATTAGCCGAATTGCAAGATCAGGAAGACCATTCCACTATCAAACGTTGCAGAGTCTAATTGGGCCTCAATGGCGGGTTTGGTTCCTACTGTTGAGTTAAATGGATTTAGGACCCTTCACTAGTGGTACCAATAATTTTTGTCTAGATCTTTCACCTTACATGCAGATTTACTCAGTTGTAAATATAGAGAACTTGAAACTTTGTTAGCATCCCATGATCATGGATCATGATGAGGAAGTTTCAATACCTTCAGTTGATGAGTTTTCTCTTTAGTACTTGGATGAGTTAAAGGAATATATCATCCTAGACAGAAGGACGAGGACTTCATGCAGGGGTGAGTTTGATTATCTTTGAGTAGGCTTAAAGGGCACACATCCAAGCAAAGAAAAGTGGATTGAGAAGGACAAAGTGAGGGAACTCTTCCCTCACTTATATGTTGATTGATAAAATATTTTGGTGGTGCAAAAATCTCTTATTGGGAAGGCATGATCCAAAAAGGATCCAGAGAATACTAAGGACAGAGCATAACTCATAGAAGAAACTCAGGAAGCTCATAATGGTCTCAATAGACAGAGAAAGGGAAAAAAATCAAAGTCCTCAAAACTCATTGAAAGTGGTATCATCATGAAGAGAGGGTCGTAAGATTTCCAACAATGCAAACGACTCATCAAACAATGTTACGGATCGAAAGATATTCACGGTCAAAGTTTGGTCAACCTAGCCTAGTCAATAGGGGATGAATCAACATCCATACTACTGACATAGACATCAGTACAGATGGTATTAGAATCCATACAGTGTACATAGCATGTGTAGGAGGCGACACGTATCATGTTGACGTCAACATGACGTCATCACGGTGATGTCGCAACACCAAATGATGCCATGTGTCACTCATTTTTGTCTTTTTCCGATCGATCCGTGGCCAATGAAAAAGCACCACATGGCAGTCTGTACATCCACGTGGTCGACTGTATGATGATGTGGAAGGCTGATGTGGTAGGATGATATGGAATTTGAGGTGGAAGACCATACGCTGACGTGCCAGGTGACTATACAAGTGTTTGGTGTGGCCCAATGGTTTTCTACCAGGTGGCCTAGTCATGGGCTGCCACATGTCAATGGGAAAATTCCCAATGAGGGCCCAAGAATAAAATTCCAAAAATAAAATGGCGGGTCCATCAAATTTGGCTAAACCACGCCAGATATGGAAGCCCAATGAATATATCTAAACTACCTCCAAGTTGGCGGAACCACCATATATATATATATATATATATATAAGTTATAACCAACACCCAAAAGGGGAGTCTTGCAGGCTCAACCCTGGGACCTCCCCCATTGTATAGACCTTAATTATAGCTCCCCCAACCAATAGGCCAAATGGCCCCATTGGTTACAACACCTGCAATTTTTATTTAAAAATTGAAATCCTTCAGTGAACGGGGTGGAGGCGCGCGACGGTATGATCATGCAAGATTTACAAGGAATTTTTGGGAATTAATTGCAGGTTGCAGGGAAAAAAAACCGAGACAAAATTTATCTTGGTCCTGGGAGTGCCAGAGTCATATCGAGGCATGGAGACAATCATTTTTGGGTAATTCAATGCCACAAATTCAATGGTGTTGTATGTTTTCTGATCTGAGCAAAGATTCTACAGCTTAATTCCAGAATGAGGTATACTTATGTATTTTGCCAAATTATTTTGTTGAGTTAATAAAAATGCCTACCCATTTGAGAGCAGGACTTGGAGATGTAATCCACCAGGAACAAACTCTGTTATCAAGTTTTTTTTCTAGATTTGATGCTTATGTCTCTTCATTATTGACTTTTTCCTTCTTTAATGGTGCACTTTAATTTATGCTCATTTAATAGAATTCTTTATAATTCAGTTAGATGAAAAGATCATTGATCATGTAGGGAAGGTGTTATCACTGAAATTTCATCTGCAAAATTGCACACAAATGGTTACAGAAATACAACAATGCCAACAACAATTATGTCACTTGCAGCACCAAAATGCATTTCAAAAGACAAAAACTATACAATTGGGAAAAAATTGACATGCGCAAACTCACTAAAGGAAGCGTGTGCATAGTACATGGGAAAACAAACCCCATAAAGTGCATAATGTGACAAATGCATGACTGTGTACGAGAAAATATGTGCACTCCTGTGAACGACACATTTATGGTTCTTGTCGGCGCCCCAACCACTTATGGACCAGCTACCAACTTGATTTGACCTCCAAATTTAAAAAAAATCCGAATGGGGGGTTGGTCAAGGACCAAAGGGTGCCCTAAAGGGCCCCTTGTTCACACTAAGAACCGGTTGAATTTTTTCCTTGAAGAAATGTTATAAATGGAGGCCATGGGTGCAATGAGAAACCAAGATCTTCATAGTATTGTTATGTTGCTCAAGCATCATTGCAATAGGCCATTCCACTCACCTCTTGAGGGAATAGGTATTTATTTTCTGCATCATTTTCCATTTTTATTCCATTGTAAGAAGAGCTCTCCATTAGGGAACTCAAGAGCCCACCCAAGGAGGAAGAGGGAACCCATAAGTCCTCATTTTTCTCTATGGTGTTTTGCCAACTAATATAGTTATCCATTGGTGGCATAATCTTGGTCATTGGTTGATTGTTTATGGTTCTAAGTTTCTTATGCATCCTACTTTTTATTTCCTTAGTTGTTTTAGTTTGTTTACTTGTTTATTTCATGTGTTTGGATTGTTTAATCCACTCACGAACTTATGTATTCTCTAGCAGGCCCAACTAGGCATGCAAGTTCCATTGTTTTTCTCACCCAAGTGACGAAACGGGAACAACAGATTGGCGACCATATTGGGGAGAGGTATCAAATTCCACCCTATTTGGACTTAGAGAGCACTTCTTTTTAATTTATTTTTCTTGCAGGTACCAAAACCGCCCCCCTTACCTGTCAAAAGCCAAATTCTGAGCCGAAGGAGGAGAATTTCACTCAAAAAATTTCCCCCAGATGCATATCAGAAAGTGCGCGGGTATTCCAACCCACAGACACGCACTCAGTGCATTGTGCTGCCAAAAGGCTTCTTTTCTTGACGCATTATGTGCACTGTGCCTCTATCAGAATTGTAACCTGCGCACATTTCCATATTTTCAAAATTGTAAGGGTTTTTGTGATGATTTGAGAGGCCCTAGCCTTCAAATTATTTCTTTCATGCAACTTATAATGCCCATGCACTCCACTTAGACTCCTTTCCCATATGAAAGGTTAGCTAAACATAGGCACTTATGGGGTAAAAATAACCGAATATTTTTCTCTTTTTCTTTGGTTTCCACAGGGATGGCTGGTTTGGTTTGTAAACTTTGAGTTGAGATTATTGTTATCACATATAAAAACACTTGCATTGGGACTAAAAATTAACTTTGATCATTGGGTATGCTCTTCTCTTGCACCATAGAGATATATTTAGAATCAGAAAGGTGGTTAAAGGGACATTTCATCTCCCTTAACAAAAACTCTTTAGGAGAGGACAAATCCCCCTTAGGGCTCCTCTTATTTTATGTTTGAAATCATATTAAAGTTATAAGGGCTCATACATGCCCACATGTTACAAACTTGGGATAGTTTCTTGAAATTGTTTTCTTAGTTTACATCACTAGGGAAGTTTAAAGATCAAAGTAACAGGCCCATACATGCCCACATGATTTCAATCTAGGATAGTTTTTCAAGATTTCTTAGTGTAAACAATATTATGGAGTTTAAAGGATTGGTAAGGACCCATATGTCCACATGCTATTTCTTTATGGATTTTAAAATTCTACAAGGTTGTACCAATGACACTTAGTAAGCTAGATAACAAAGATTTGTAAGGACCACAAGAAGTCCACATGTTGCAAATTCACACCTAACTTATTAAAATTTGGCACACTCTTTCACTTGCTCACACATAAACTCACTCCTCAATCACATAATTTCCATCTTGAATTGTGGAGGTTGAAGTAGGTTTTCTCCAAAGGAATTCTGAAACTTCCCACTATTTCTTGAGAAATTATCCACCCCTACTTCATTCAAACGATATTGGTTCACACCCCCAATCTCTTAGCCCACCACACCTAATTTTTTTCTAAAAACTTAGTAAGTTTTCCTCCACAGGAGGTGTCAAAAGAAATTTTTTAGTATAGGTAAGATCTCAGGGGTAGGCATCCAAATAACCCCTCATTATCTGGTTCTCACATTTCCAAACATTAGAAGTTGACAAATAGGGAACTTTAAAATCCTCCAGGTCAAGTGTTCCTACACCACAAGGAAGGGAGATACCCGTGAAGGGTTGAAAGCCGAGGTCTAGTTTTTCTGTGCGTCCCCCATTAAGCCACCCAAATCTTGGAAGGGATATAGCCCGTGACCCATTTCTAAGGCCAAAAATATAAATGTCGCACTTTGACCGAGGTACCTAGTGACCAAATTTAGGACATCTACCCAGGTGGAAATTGTGGGCTACAACTGCACATTTGTTACACATCAAAATTAATCACTTTAACAATTTCCTATTGTCTTCATGACTAGTGTCGCAAGTGTCACATTATTGGACTTAAGTGTCGCAAACATCATATTTCCATGTTGCCTATGTCGTGTCTCTAATGACATCACATGGACACTTAAGACACCTTCAAAGACTGGCTTAAGGAAGAGAAATCATTTGATGAAGAGTACAAAGCATTTCCAATGAAGAAAACTGTTAAGCCCTAATATTGGCTCATTACCCCTTAATTGGGGCATATTAGATTAGCAATGTTATTTTATTTATGTCGGCTTTAGTCCATTAGTTTTAATTTATATTATTAATGTTATTTTATTTATGTCAGCTTTAGGCCATTAGTTGTAATTATACCTCCTAGTCTCCTATATATACCTAGGAGACATTTTCATTTTAATCATCTTGTACTTGAACATTTAAGTGGGTAAAAGCAGCTTTCCCTCTCGAAGAGGCTTATTATCTAAAATTATCTCTTTTTCAAGGCGTTGAGTACTTTTCCTGAGGTTTTTCTATGCTATATTGATGTTTGGTTCTTAACATATGGTATCAGAGCTCAAGGTCTTGGGGTTTCGCTGATACATCTGAGAGACCGTGGAATTTTTGCTATAAATTTTTTTCTACAATGTTTCAGAAGGAACCACTTGGAGGGTATTTAGTAGACGGATCAAGGTACATTGGGTTCAAAATTCATATCCTGAGGCCTTATACTTTCGGAGATACAGCCTGTACAAGATAGGGTTCTGGAATCATCCTGAAATGAGTCATTGCGGAATTTTCTCTATAAAACATTTTCTGTAACATTTCAGACCCTGCACTCTGGAGGCCATTTAAATAAATTAGTAAGGTATCTATGGTAAAAATTTCAGATTCTAGTTCATCTTAAATTTGTATATACACCTTGTGTAAGATAGGGTATCTGACTAGTCCTATTGACTAGTATCAAGAAGGTGTTCCAGGTAAAACGAGTATAAATTCTTGCTAAAGTATCCAAATTGAGTGGGACTGGTTGCATTGGATTGTGGACATTCTGTAGTATTTTGGGTGTGAGTTTCAGAATTTGATATCAATTATTTTGTGTGGGGAATTCTATACAAGTGAGATCTCCTGGAAAGGCCAAAAATCAACAAGTTGTGAGGAAGTTACCTTAAATTCCACTTGGCACATCCAATTTTGATCAAACCTGTGGCATTGTAGAGACGAAATATCAGAGAAATACCTAAAATAAAGTTTCATACCCAGAAGGGCCGAAAATTGGGATATAGAACAAAATAAATATTGTCTAGCAGAACCACCTCAAAATCAAGACTCAAAAGTGATATTTGGCCAAAATGCCACCCAAAAAGGGACCTTCTACACCAAATAAACCTCTAGAAAATCCTAATTGGACTCTTGATGAAGGTGAAGAAATGCGTAGGGACATAAATGAATTACAAAAGAAGAAAGTAACCAAAGATGAACTACAAGAGATGATGGATTCAATGGAAGCTAAGTTGGATACTAAGATGGATGGATTAAAAGGGGAGATCATGGAAGTATTGAGAAATTTTGTAATAGAGAAGACACCCAAAAGTGAAAATGCATCCCATGAAATTCATGATGATGACACAAGGAAGGTGAATTAAGAACAGAGAAACTCCAACTTTGGTTTGAAGACCAACCACGTTCCTAAGATTGATATGAGGAAGTTTGATGGCAAGGACCAAATCACATGGATACTTCAGATGGAGCAATTCTTTGATCTCCATAATGTGCCACATACACAAAAGGTAC
>ML790835.1:111807-130034 GCA_009831015.1 Picea engelmannii
TTGGGGCATATTAGATTAGTAATGTTATTTTATTTATGTCGGCTTTAGGCCATTAGTTGTAATTTAGATTAGTAATGTTATTTTATTTATGTCATCTTTAGGCCATTAGTTGTAATTATACCTCCTAGTCTCCTATATATACCTAGGAGACATTTTCATTTTAATCATCTTGTACTTGAACATTTAAGTGGGGTAAAAGGAGGTTGCCCCCTCGAAGAGGCTTATTATCTAAAATTATCTCTTTTTCAAGGCGTTGAGTACTTTTACTGAGGTTTTTCTATGCTATATTGATGTTTGGTTCTTAACAAAAACTACTTAAAAATTAATTTTTGAGGGCAAGGCTCCCCTACTCACTGTTAGGGAGTGCCAACGCTCCCTATCCTTCTTTGGGGGAGCATTTCAGCACATTGTACACCCTTCTGGGGGACCACTAGGCTTTTCTGAAGGAATTTTGGGAAGTGCTCCCTTACCTACTATCAGGGAGTGCCAGCGCTCCCTAGCCTTATTTGGGGGAGCGTTGCAATGCTCTTTGAACCCTTTTGGGGGAGCATTGTCATGTTTGAGAAAATTTTGGGTTGTTGAGGAGAAGCAGGGAAAAATACCCCTTATCTTGGAAATCAGTTGGATTCGAATCTGACGTCAAGGATGCATCTTAGGGGGGATCCAAAACTTATGGAGAAAGATCCTCAACCTATCCCAAGAATCTCTAAGGTGGTTGGGCCTCTCCAAGACTATATAAAGAGGCCTCTTCATGGTAAAAATATAGAGATTGAGAGATACCAAAATTATGATCTCATCAATGGTATTGATATGAAGACATTGTGAAGTATCCAACTTATGATATCACAAGGGAGATATCATCGAATCATCAACATTTTGTGTGTGTATTATTTGAGCAAGGGTCTGGACAAAGAGAGCCTGGTGAAGTTGTTACACCTACATCCATGGCTATAAGAATTTCACTTTGTGTTCATTAATAAAAATCTATGCTTGGCCTATTTCCTTTAAAGTTTCTGTACGTTTCATGAACTTGTTTCTTTCATAGATATATTATGAAGCTAATCATGGTAGAGTAGGAAGTATCGTTGTTGTTGCTCATTGTATTGTAGGACCTTCTAAAGAACTTGGAGATCAAGATCATCCTAGATCGAGCAAGGATAAACACCAGTAAAAGGTATTTACGCTTCTTCCTTCTTCTTCTTTGATAGTTTAGCTTCATGAAAAGGAAATTCAATGTCCACAATATCACTTTTTTATCTTGGTCATAGGGGTATAGTATCCAAGAGGAAATCCACTTGTCCGCAGGGGGATTATTCTGTAACAGAAATTGGCGACTCCACTGGGAAGGAACTTTGATTTTTTATTCATTTCCTAGGTCTTGTTTTGGCCTTTGCTAATTTTTTAATATTATGCATGTTGTGTCTCTGAGCCTTAGATGTGTTATTGTCACTTGGATTCATCTTACACACTGAATTTTTGCATTTTTCCTGAGTTTTTTTTATTTCTAGGAAAAATTTTGAGATTTGAGAGGCCAACACTCCCCTACCTTTACCACCAGGGCATTAGCACTCCCTGGCAGGCCCCCAAAGAGTGTTGAAACGCTCTAGTACCCTTGACACCAGAGCATTGCCCCTTTTTTTGCAAAAATATTCTTGGGAGTAGTTTTTCTCAGTCTTCTTTTTGCTAATTCATCTGCTCAGGGTTTATGCTATCTTAGTGTGTCCTTGTTTACCCTCCAATTATTTGATTTCTAAGGATTAATGATGTTTTGTTTGGATTTTTGACATCTATTTTCTTTTCTTTGAGTCACTCTTCTTCCCTGATATTTGGAGTTGATCTACTGCTCTCTCACTTATCTGATTGACTAAAAGTTGGTCTAAGGAAATTCAAATATCTTTTCACTATTTCATTTTGATCTTTGAGCTCTTTTCTCCAAGAATTTCCTCCTGTCAGGATTTGGTTTTATTTTATCCTGTTTGATCACAACGAGGGTGTGTTTTTGTTTATGTGAAGGTTTCTTCTGGGTTGCTTAAATCTCACACATCTTGAAGTTTGATTAAGATAGGAAGATTTACATCAAACTGATTATCAGTCACTTATAAACATTTTAGCATTGTATCAGATTTTTGATTGAGGACTATTGAATGAGGTCATTGCATCTTAGTGTTTGAAAGTGAAAGGAAAATCCTTCTCCTTCCCTTAAATATATATTCATTGAACTAAAATACTGTTTATCACTTCTTATTTATGTTTTGGGAATTGAGTCATGATATCATCAGTTTTCACTCTCATACACCTTTGAGTAAAAAACAACCTTAAAATCAAGCGCTTAACTAAAATTCATCAGACATTTTTATATTTTTTGCTAGAAAACCTAAATTAGCTTAAGGTGTAGGGATTTGGAATAGGTTGAAAGGATAAATTTGCAAAGCTATCAAATAAACAATAGCATCTTGCGATAGGGAGAGCAAATCCAAGTGTCGTATAGGCTTTATGGGATCCCCCTCTCACACACGGGTCATGCACGAGGTCGCGTTCGAGAGAGTTACGAATATTATCTCTCCATGGTTCAACCGTTCATAGTAGTCAAATCATATATTGGGGGTTCTTCTTGAGGTTCAACTGTCTTCATTTGGTCTCGATGCTTCGTGAATTCCGAATCGGTTCTGGGTCCTCTGGAGTTCTACTGGTCCATTTTTCTTCAGTTCTCTCGAAGGATTTCAGACTTATTATCCTGCCCATACGTTTGGACTGGACTATTGACTGTACCTGCCTAGGGGATGACTACGATTTGGTGACCTTAGTAGACATAATATTCAGGGTCTTACACGAGGTGACAGTGAAGGGAAGTCTCACTGTACCTGGAATAGACGTTGGTCAAACTCACTCAGACTCCTTGGAGGGTAAATCCACATTTACTGCGTGGAATCTTGCACCAAGGCACAAGTCTATTAAGAAGGTTTCCAACGTAATTGATCTACCCACTCTATCCCCACACCTTCCTATATTGATCTAGCGATGTTGGATTTCATCACCAACTAGTAGTTTCATTGTGGAAAGTTTTGTTTGATTGTATGCTTTTAGATTCATAGCATGTTTTGTTTGTTTTACTTAGTGGACCTTAGGTCGATTCAATATAAATGGCATCAATTCCTCTGAGTACCAATGGAGGAACCCCTTGTCCCTAGGAACCTTTCACCTTTCCTTCTTTAGGAAGTTTTGTTCCTTCATACATTTCCACACTGAGTCTTTTGGGACTCACCATCGGATTACTGGTTTGGTTATTCCCCACTCCAGTGATCTCGAATCCTCCCAGTTCTTCAACTGCACCTAATACTTCAGATGTCAGTACACCACCTTCACGTCAACCTCATGTCGACTTTTTTCCTTCTTCACCCATTAAGTCTCCTTCATTTTCTCCTTCTTCTCCTAGTGAAATATCTAAAGCTAGTAGCTAGGATGATCAAAAGAAGAAGAAACAGAAAGAGAAGAAGAATAAGAAACCAAAAAGGACCAAGCCTCCAACTACATCAGATGTTGGATCTAAGAAACCATCTACTGTTAATAGTACTGGGAGTGTTGATGAGGTCAAGAAGATTAAAACTAAGAAACTGAAATCCAAATTCCCGTGCAGGATTTGTAAGGGTGACCACTTTCTGAGGGATTGCCCTGGTCTTCCCAAGGTATTAGAAATGTGGTCCTCCACATCATTGGCCTCTGCTAGAAATCCTGGTTATGCCTCGTCAACAAGTGACGTTATGCGAAGGTGATCATTATTCTCACCTTTTTCCTTGTATGGACGAGGCTTATTCTCTTTTGAAAAAGCTTCAACTTCCAATCGGTTATCGTAATATTTCTCCCAACACATCGTTAGTTGATGGACTGGTCAATCTGGTTCCATCCCCGGTCAATCCAATTGATTAGGTGGTCAATCTAGTTTCATCCTTAGTTGAACCACTAACCAAAATGGTCAACCCATTTCCACCTATCGACCCCATTCTCCCCTTGGAGAATGAAACCCAAGTGGTCGATTTGATGTCTTCATCGGTCAATCCCACTCCTCCTCTGATGAGTTCCAAAGTGGTTGATATGGTTCCCCCATCGATTGATCCCACTCCTCCATTGATGAGTGCCAAAGTGGTTGCTCTGGTTCTTCCATCGGTTGATCCCACTCTTCCTCCAAAGAGTGTCAAAGTGACTGATCTAGTTCATTCATCGGTTAGTCCCACCCTTCATCTGAAGAGTGCCAAAGCGGTTGTTTCGGTTCCTTCATTGATAAATTCCACTCTTCCTCTGAAGTGTTCCAATGTGTTCGATCCAATCCCATCATCGATCGACCCTACTCTCCCTCTAGAGAGTAAACCCGATTCTGCCAACATTTTTCTCATTGATACAGAATCTACCGTGATGGGGGGAATTCCTCTTTATCCTGTGAAACCCCCTCCAAGTAATGAGGCCATCCTTTTTGATTGGGGTGTGCTAACTAGACCTCATCTTCCCTCTCACATTCCTTTCAATATTACAGTACAGGTTTGTGGTCGAGACGTTCCTCATGCGTTGATAGATGGAGGTTCATCCGTTAGTATTTTGTCCTCTATTGCTTGGAAAGCTTTGGGTTATCCTCAGCTTGTGCCAGTTACCCAAAATATGTTTGGTTTTAAAAGAAGACCTAGTCACCCTTTAGGGATCCTTCCTCAGTTTACCGTAACTTTGGGAGGGAAAAATGTCCTTATTGACGTTATGGTAGTCCAGGACCCCTTGGATTTCGATTTACTCCTTGGGCGATATTATGTCTATGCCATGAAAGATATTGTGTCCAATGTTTTTTGTGTGATATCTTTCCCACTCAATGGAATAATGGTGACTATTGATCAACTTTCATTTGTTGTCCCTAACTTTACCATCAGCCCAATAACCTCCCTAACCAGGTCTTATATGCAATCGGTATCACCCCTGCCACATGTCAATTATGTGGCGTTGTCTCCCATGAATTCAAATCATGATGATTTAGATCTAGTAGTTGACATGGCGATCTCTTCGATAGGGCTATTGGAGCCTGATATCCTTACCCCTGCCGCGGCCCTCGACATGTGTTCCTTCCAGAGAATTCTTCTTCCATCCAGTGAATATCTCTTGGAAGCCATGATCGAGTTTTGTCCCTTGACATGGTGTCCTTTCAAAGCGTTATCCTCTTGGAAGCCATGATCAAGAAGAGTCTATGAGCATAGTTTATCTTCTCTGTGGCAAGCTCGTTAAAAAATGAAACAGAAGCTAAGATCATAGTTTCTCTTCTCTGTGGCAAGCTCATTAAAAAATGAAACAAAATTCATGATCATAGTTTCTCTTCTCTGTGGAAAGATCATTAAAAAATGAAACAGAGGTCATGAGCATAGTTTTTTCTCTCTGTAGCAAGCTCATTAAAAAATGAAACATAAATCTGGGGATTCAACCTAGAGCCTTGAGCATAGTTCTTTTCCTGTGCCAAGCTCGTTAAAAAATGAAACAGTCACCTCTCTTGTAGTTCGAGTCTTTCACCAGATCTCGTAGATGTCGAGTCGAGTCTTTTGTTAGGTCTCGTATTTTAACCTTCATTTCATCCACATGTATCTTTTTTCTCCATCTAGTAGAGAAATTGGTGACAACCTCAAAGTTGGTGAATGAATTGAAGCTTGGGGGGCATGTCTCTATCCTTTGATGATCATTCTGGAGTTAAGCCACTAGCTTTTCAAGATGGGGGCATACCAAGCATGGTCTTAGTTCCTTCTCATGCTCATAAAAACATGAGAATTCAACCGATTAAACTTTTATTACTTTTTCGGAATCGTAAAGGTTATACGAAAAAGGAACCCCTTGGAGTCATGTTTAAGCTCTTTTCAGACTCTCTATACGTGAAAATATTTTCGAGTGATCTTGGTTCCTTTCCTACTTGTTAAAAGGTTTGAAATGGCATATTTTGAGTGATAATTTATCTCTTTTTCAGCCTCGTGAGACTAACATTATGAAAAAGGACAACACTGGAGTCATCTTTAAGTCATTTTCAGACTCTCTAAATATGAAAAACCACCGATCTTACCTTCTCTAGACTCATTAAACAATCATACATTGAAGGGCCCATAAGGGACCAAACCCTTACTTCTTCTAGTTTGTTAAACAAAGGAAGAGGGACTTACCGAAGGTGATTTATATCGAGCATGTGTTACCCTCCTCGAGCTCGTTAAATTAAAAAGAGGTACTCGTCTATCTGGATGGGGGGGAAATTGAAGGAAGCAAGCCAAGCAGTTTTTGAGAACATTACAAGTAACTCTTACAGTCGCCCTTGAACACAAAATTTTATCTTTGCATGCATTTTTCTGTTGAACCTCTGCATTAAACCAATCCTTTGAGTTTCCTTACTCCTTTGGGTCACCCAACGACAAGGATGATTTGAAGGATGGAAATTTATATTAAAATGTAGAAACATGGGATAATATTACTAGTCCTTAATATGCAAAATGTAAAATGTTTGGCAATAGTTTTGTAAAAATATTCAAACGTTTAAGGATTTTATATACTTTTTATAAACTTTTGGAGATTTTAAGGTTAAATAATTTTATTCTATGGAATTCGGGCAAATCATTTTCAGAAAAAATGGAAATTGGCGAATCGTTTTTTTGGGAAAAACCATGGAAAATTAGCCCATTTGTGAAATTTAGCCCCTAAAATCATCTATGCCCGACGAAAGTCACAATATCCACTGCATTATCAAGTTTTGTTCCATGTCAAGTTTTATGTTTTCATGCCTCAGTGTTCAAGGGAAGTATCTGCCTCGAGAGTCAACCATCACAAATTCTTGTTTCAATACATGTGTTAGTCCATGTTCATTTGATCCACCAATTACATCTCTATGTTAGTTTCGTGTCATTGATGGGGGATACATCAAGGCCCTCCTTCGACAAGTCTATTCCTGTCGACTTCAACACATCATCTGGGAACTAGACTTAGGAACCAGTTAGTACCTTGGGACCTGCATGCCTCAATGGAAGGCCTCCTCACTTCCGAAAGTGGGTTTACATCATTGACCCTTGATCGGGTGATTCCATGAATGTTCAACTTCAGATCATTTGTTCAAATTCGTTGGAATGTACAAGGGTACCTTGGGAATCATTGAAATCAATGGTGATTTCCCTCGTGCTTGTTAATGGCTTACCTAATTGACCGGTAATCAAGTGGTTTCTACCATGTTCGACATCAGAACATATATTCACATGGTTAGACTCGTACTGCATCAGGATCAGTAAGAAGACCCTGGGTTGAGTGATCACTCTAATATATACTTTTCCCAAGTTGTGATGGAGTTTATTTTGAACATTGACACATATACTGTCACATAGATCCACTTTGTATTGGTCATGGCTATGTCTTGTCATCTCGTAGACCCACTGTGTATTCTTCGTGGCTACGATCAGTTCAGGTCATAGGAGTATAGATCCACATTGTATCTTGGTTGGCTATACCTTTTTGTTAATACAATTATGGATTTGTAGTGTATTTTATGGCGGCCATACCTTGAAAGTATTTATCACTCAAGCCACTAGTACATTTGGGTCAAATTCCAACGGTGCATTTGACACAATTGCCACTTTATATTGTCAGGAGAACGACAAACAATGGACCCCTTCAAACCTCGTTTCACATGACATCTATTTTCCGACGACATAGATTTTGTCGTTGTTGCGGCGTCTTGAATGTGGAAAGACCGGCGTCTTAAATGTGGCAAGAGAGACGTCTGAAATGTGGCAATAGAGACATATGGAACGTGGCAAGATCGACGTCTTGAACGTGGCAAGAGAGACGTCTTAAACATGGCAAGAGAGACGTCTTAAATGTGGCAAGACCGACATCTTAAACGTGGCAAGAGAGACGTCTAAAACTGATGCAGGAGCATCCCTCACGACAAGCAAAACCAACGTGGAAGCAGAAGACAGTTGGAAGACGTCCAGCGCAAGTTTTTTTTGAATTTTTAAATTTTCTCTTGAAGTTGATGCACAAACATAAATGAGATCATTTAATTATGGCACCTTGGTAAAATTTAATCAGACCTCGAGCCATACACTCTTGTCTGAGATAGACAGAGGCATTTATAAGTAGTAAATGTAAGTAGGTAGGATTGAATTTGTAGATTAGACAGTTCTAGAAGAAGGAGGGAAACGGGATATAGACACCCTCATTGTATTATTGTAGTAGTTGTTGATAGTTCAGGAAGAGTTAGAATAATCCAGAGCATAGAAGAGAAGCAGAGAACTGTAGAAGAACACCCATGTACAAATCTTGAATTAATAGAAGAAGTTGATTCAGATTCATGGTTGTTATGTTATTCTCTGTGTATGTGTGTTGAATGCTCTACTTATGAGAATTACTTCCTGTTATGCATTTTCTATTAAGCTGTGTGTGTGATTTCATGTGTTGAGATTGAAGTCTGAGAGGAAGTGGAATGAGTTACAATTGTTTCTCTTTCTGAGCAAGGATTCCTGCAAGGAGTGTAGTCGAAGTTGTCCGCAAGGAGTGCGTTGACAGAAGGCAAAAGGAGATAAACTCTTGTTATCATTCACTAAGGAGTGAGAGTGGGTTGCTAGAGCCATGCAAGGAGTGCACAGGCTAAGGTGAGTCTCAGTTGTGAAACTGAGCGAAGTATTGAAGACTGCTGCTGCAGGAGTGCGCAGAGTCTGAAGGACTCAACACCTGGGAGTGTTGTATGTTTGTCGCAAGGAGTGCGTGCAAGTCCCTCTGAAAGAATCAAAGTGGAAAAGATCAGGAGGTATAGCACTTTCATGATATCATTAAAGGAGATCACCAGGTCCTTGCACCGTGAAAGGTTTTAGGCAAGAGTTGCAAGTGCAGGTGTTAGAGGGTAAGTTCCGAGAAGGAATACTTAGCCAGTCGCAAGAAGTCTTCAAGGAGGGAGAAATCGACGGTCAGGATTCACAGAGGACATTCTTGAAATCTTGTCATTCATTAGATCTCGAGAAGTTGCACAGGGTTTAAGTCCTAGTGTGCAAAGGAGGAGTCTCGGAGGAGTCATCGGGGTTTTGTTTAGTAAGAGAATCGAGACCTTGTGAGTCTCGAAATCCTGAGAAAGGATCCTAGCCATTAATCTCGACAGGACACGCGTCAAGCATCTGGAAAAGAGTCAGGATTTAACCATCGGGGATTCCAGGAGGGAAGGAATCGTTACAGCAGGAATCATGATTCGTGATATCCTGACGGGAGCTTAGAGCCATCCATTAGTGAGGATGTGTGGCACGAGATCCTGAAGAGTCAGCGTTTAGGTGTATCGGAGTTTCCAGAGGTAAGAAACTATGGCATGTAGGAATCATGACCCACGATTTCCCGATAGGATCAGAGCCATCCAACAGCAGGGACACGTGTCAGGAGATCCCGAGGAGTCGGGGCTCGGCATTACAGGTTTCTAAAGACAAAGGGATTGTTGCATTAGGAATCACGATTTTGCGATACCTGATAGGTGATAAGGAGGTGGTGACGTCGAGGGGTAAGCTCTCACGTGCATCGGGGATCGGCATATCAAGGTTTTTGGTGACAAGAGAATCACGACAGGAGAAGTCGCGAAACTCCGAAACGCGACGGTCCCATAGTCATAGCACTTCAGTGGAGGACATGTGTCACTCCATGCCATCATAAGGAGTGTGGGCCATAGGTGCCAGAGCAAGGGACAGGTGTCAAAGGGTCAACCCTCGCAGGAGTCAACACCAAGTGGCATCGAATATTGAAGAATCGAAGATTCTAAGAGCATAAGCTCTATGCACTCCAACTCCGTGAATTCTGAAACTCCGATAGGTGAAAGGACCGTGGTCTCGTGGACTGGCAGGTCGCATGAGAAAGGGGTTAGCCAGAGGGAGCTAAGAAGTGGAGAAAGGTACTATCGGGGATCGGGAGTCAGGGATCCGTGAGGACAGTGGATCACGACAGCGCAAGTGCCGATTTCCCGACGAGGAAATTCCTGATAGGAGCAAGGAAAGTGTTGGTAATTTTTCATCGGGTATCGGGGATTTGTAAGACCCGGATCCATGTCTTTGAGACTCGTGACCACGCGAAGTCCAATTTCTCGATTTTGATAGGGAGATCATAAGGATAATTTCTGTGGGTGGTAAAGTCTCGAAAGGGATTGAAGAGAAATTTATTTCTTCGGGCCTAAGGAAGAGAAGGTCTCGTGGGAGTGACGTGCCCTGGGTGGCGTGCCTGCTTCAAGTGGTATCAGAGAATAGAAAAGTTTCTTTGCTTTCTGTAGCAGAGTAAAAGGATAATTTACCATGCTGCCAAGGAGAAGAGGTAGACAATCACCCGATCCAAAGTAAGAAAGGGAATTGTCGAGAGAAAGGGAATTGTCCAGAGAAAGAGGTAGGCAAGTACAGAATCCAGACGTGGAGAGAGAAATGTGAAATCTTCATGTCAAAATGGAGGACATGGAGATACGACAAAGGCGCACAGCTGATGCAGGAGATATCATTGAATATGAGAACGAAGATGATGCTGGACATGAAGAAGAGGAAATCCCAACGGAAGATGCAACCAATGAGCAATTGATTAAGGCTATTGCTCGGATGAGTTCGAAAACAAAGATCGACATTCCAGCTTATGGAGGGAATCTGGATGCAAAAGAGCTTCTAGATTGGATTAGAGATCTTGATACTTATTTCGATTATGAGGATATCGAAGAAGATAAGAAGGTTAGGCATGATGTCACAAGATTGAAAGGGCACGCAGCATTATGGTGGGACGAGCTGCAAGCTGATAGGCATTGCCAAGGCAAGCAGAAGATAAAGAGCTGGGACAGGATGATTGCAAAGATGAAGGAAAAATTCATTCCCAAGGATTATCAAATTTCTCTGTTTAGGAGGATGCAGAACCTGAGACAGCAGCTGATGACAATGAAAGAGTATACTGAGGAATTTTACAGGTTGAATATTAGAGCAGGTCATCGCGAAAGCAATGATGAAAAGGTGGCCAGGTACATAAATGGCCTGAGGTATGAAATTTAGGATGAAATAAGTATGGCAACCATCCGAATGGTGGAGGATGGTTACCAATTGGATCTAAAAGATGAGGAGAAGTTGAGCTGTAAACAAAGTCAGAGGGGCCGAGGCAGAAGTCAGCCCAGAGACAAAGCAGTTGCCCAAGATAAATACCAGAAGCCCAAGGAGGAATGGAAGAAACCTCAGGGAAAATTTGAAAGAGGTGGAACCTCGCAGAGAAGGCCATATGTTGAGCAGCGAGGAAAGCAAATCGAACAAAGAGGAGGATATGCTGATAATGATAGGTTTCCTCATACCAGAGGTAGAGGAAGAGGAAGAGGTGGAGTAATTACATGCTTCACATGTGGAAAGAATGGACACGGGTCGTTTGAGTGTCCAGAGAAAAAGAAAGAAACCGGGGAGACTCACATCGCCGAAGCAAAGAGGTGAGATATTGAGGTAGAATACGCTGAAAGAGGAAGGTTGCTGGTGATGCGGAAAGTCCTTTTGACGCCAGAGAAGGAGGTGGAAAATTCAGCGCAGAGGAACAATCTTTTTAGGACTGCCTGCAAAACCAAGGATAGAGTGTGAAAGGTCATTGTGGACAGTGGAAGCACAAATAATCCCTTTTCAACCGAGATGGTAGAAACGCTGGAGCTGGAGACAACTGATCACCCGTGTCCATACAAGGTTTCATGGCTACAGAAGGGACATCAGGTAAATGTCACCAAACAGTGCTTGGTTGACATCAAGATAGGAAGATATAATGATAAAGTTTTATGTGATGTTATTCCTATGGATGTTTGTTATTTATTGCTGGGAAGACCATGGCAGTATGATAGAAATGTGATTCATGATGGGAGAATGAACACATATACCCTGGAGAAGAATGGGAAAAACCACACATTGTATCCGATTGAGGATAAAGAAGTGAAATCGGAAGTAAGCAACTGGGTACTTCTCATGAGTGGGAAGGAACTTCTTACAGAAGTTAAGAAGAAGGAGGATCCACAATTCTTTGTGGTAAGAAAGCCAAGAATTGTTCTGACTAGCACAAAGGTGGACAATCTGCCAGAAGAAGTTCAAGAACTGTTGGAAGAGTTTGCTGATATTACAGTGGACGAACTACCTCGTTCATTGCCACCGATGAGGAGTGTGAGTCATCAGATAGACCTCATACTAGGATCTAGTTTTCCAAACAAAGCCGCGTACAGATTGACGCCGCAGGAGAATGAAGAGGTTAAAAGGAAGGTGTTGAACTATTGGATAAAGGACTGATCAGGGAAAGTTTAAGCCCGTGTGTCGTTCCAACGATATTGAGTCCAAAGAAAGATGGAGGTTGGAGAATGTGCACTGATTCCAGAGACATTAACAAGATAACCATTAGGTATAGGTTTCCATTGCCATGGATGGACGACTTGATGGACTGTTTAAGTGGAGCCATATTTTTTTCAAAGGTTGATTTGAAAAGCGGATACCATCAGATTCGCATGAGGGAAGGTGATGAATGGAAGATAACCTTCAAAACCAACGAAGGGTTGTATGAATGGCTAGTCATGCCGTTTGGCTTGACGAATGCACCAAGTACCTTCATGAGGTTGATGAATGAAGTGTTGAAGCAATTCATTGGGAAGTTTGTCATCGTGTATCTGGATGACATATTGATTTTCAACAAAACAAAAGCAGAACATCTGAAGCATTTAGCTGCAGTAATGAAGAAGCTACAGCAGGAGAAGTTGTTGATTAACATGAAAAAGCCCTCATTTATGAAGACAAAACTCATTTATTTGGGTTTTGTTATTTCAGCTAATGAGTTGAAGATGGATCCAGAAAAGGTGGGGGTAACTAAGAACTGGCTATCACCGAGAAATATATTCTAGGTGAGAAGTTTTCATGGATTGGCAAGTTTCTACAGGAAATTCATCAGGAATTTCAGTGGGATTAGTGCAGCAATGATGGATACAGTGAAGAAAAGACATAAATATTTTCACTGGACGGAAGAGGCTGAGCAGAGTTTCAATTTGTTGAAACGAAAGATTACAGAGCAACCAATTCTGGTGTAGCCAGATTTTCAAAAGACATTTCAGGTGAAATGCGATGCAAGCGGGTTTTCCATCGGAGAAGTCTTAAGCCAGGAGGACAGACCGATTGCATATTTCAGTGAGAAGCTGAATGAGGCAAAAGAAAAGTACTCCACGTATGATAAATAATTTTATGCCATCATCCAGGCATTGAAGAAATGGAGGCACTATTTGATTCTAAAGGAATTTATTTTATATAGTGATAACCATGCATTACAGTTTGTGACTCAACAAGAAAAGTTGAATCAGAGGCATGCTAAGTGGGTTGAATACATGCAAAATTTCACTTTTGTAATAAAGCATATTTCTGGTACTGCAAACAAAGTGGTTGACGCTTTGAGTAGGAAATGTCTGCTGTTGCAGGAGTTCAAAGTAAGGACGTTAGGCTTTGATGATATGAGGGACATGTATGCAGATGATCCGGATTTTGCAGAAGCATATGAAGCATTTGAGAATCCATTTCTCAGAGACAGAAGCCCTTGGATAGACTATATGGTCCAAGAAGGATTTTTTTTCAGAGGAAATTAACTATGCATTCCAGATTGCTCCATGAGGGAGAATCTGTTAAAGGAGAAACACAGCGGAGGCTTAGCAGGACACTTCGGCCATGACAAGAAATTCGCGAAGCTGAGCGAGTCATATTTTTGGCTAGGGATGCAAGCAGAGGTCAAGAGGTTTGTGGACAGATGCAGATTTTCCAGCACTCGAAGGGCAGAAAGCAGAATGCAGGTTTTTATCAGTCATTGCCCATACCTGAGAAGACGTGGGCCGAAATTAGCATGGATTTCGTGTTGGGATTGTCGAGGACACCAAGAGGTGTTGATTCGATATTTTTGGTAGTTGAAAGGTTTTCTAAGATGGCACACTTCATTCCATTCCAGAAGACCAGCGATGCGACTCACATCGCAAATTTGTTTTTCAAAGAGATCGTTCGACTTCATGGATTGTCAAAAAGCATAGTTTTGGACAGAGACACAAAATTCATAGGGAATTTATGGAGGACATTGTGGAAGAAGCTGGGAACTAACTTGGCGTTTAGTTCAGCCTATCATCCTCAGACGGATGGGCAAACAAAAGCAGTGAACAAAAGTCTAGGAGACTTGCTGAGAAGCTTGGTGACAGAGCACCATAGCAGTTGGGACAATATATTGCCACAGACAGAGTTTTCTTACAATGACTCAGTAAATCGGAGCACAGGAAAAAGTCCATTCTATATTATCTATTGGAGGAAACCAAGAGGAGTGTATGAACTAAGGGATTCAGAACAGTTTGATACTAGCAGTGCTAGTGCAGGAGAATTCGCTGAAGCGATGAAAGAACTTCACAGTAGGGTGAAGGAACGACTACTGAAATCAAATCAGGAGTACAAGCGCAGAGCAGATCAGCATCGGAGACAACTTCATTTTGAAGTTGGGGATCTTGTTTTGGCACATTTGAGGAAGGAAAGGTTCCCGAGAGGAACATACAACAAGCTGAAAATGAAGAAAATTGGACCATGCAAGGTCTTAAAGAAGATGGGAGAGAATGCTTATGAGATCGAGTTACCAGAGGGCATTGGAATATCCCTGATATTTAATGTTTCAGATTTATATCCATATAAAGTTGATGAAGCAGGAGCAGAAGGTGATGATCAACCAGAGGTCCAGTGGCAGAAGTAGATGCCAGTTGCAGAAAAGCCACAGATGGAGCAGATAATGAATAAAAGAGTGGGTAAGAAAACCAGGAGCAAAGAATATTTTGAATATTTGGTCAAGTGGAAGGGACACCCAGTTGAAGATGCCATCTGGGAGACTGAAGAAGAAATTTTGAAGCATGGACATACCGTGCAAGAGCTCATGGACAGGAGCCCGTGAAAATTTTCAAGCGAGGGAGTATGATGCAGGAGCATCCCTCACGAAAAGCAAAACCAATGTGGAAGCAGAAGATAGCTGGAAGACGTCCAGCGCAAGTTTTTTTTGAATTTTTAAATTTTCTCTTGAATTTGATGCGCAAACATAAATGAGATCATTTAATTATGGCGCCTTGGTAAAATGTAATCAGACCTCGAGCCATACGCTCTTGTCTGAGATAGACAGAGGCATTTATAAGTATTAAATGTAAGTGAATAGGATTGAATTTGTAGATTAGACAGTTCTAGAAGAAGGAGGGAAACGGGATATAGACACCCTCATTGTATTATTGTAGTAGTTGTTGATAGTTCAAGAAGAGTTAGAAGAATCCAAAGCATAGGAGAGAAGCAAAGAACTGTAGAAGAACACCCATGTACAGATCTTGAATTAATAGAAGAAGTTGATTCATATTCATGGTTGTTATGTTATTCTTTGTGTATGTGTGTTGAATGCTCTACTTATGAGAATTACTTCCTGTTATGCATTTTCTATTATGTTGTGTGTGTGATTTCATGTGTTGAGATTGAAGTCTGAGAGGAAGTGGAATGATTTACAATTGTTTCTCTTTCTGAGCAAGGATTCCTGCAAGGAGTGCAATCGAAGTTGTCCGCAAGGAGTGCGTTGACAGAAGGCTCAAGGAGCTAAACTCTTGTTCTCATTCACTCAAGAGTGAGAGTGGGTTTCTAGATCCGTACAAGGAGTGCACAAGCTAAGGTGAGTCTCAGTTGTGAAACTGAGTGAAGTATTGAAGTCTACTGTTGTAGGAGTGCGTAGAGTCTGAAGGAATCAACACTTGGGAATGTTGTATGTTTGCTGCAAGGAGTGCGTGCAAGTCCCTCTGAAATAATCAGAGTGGAAAAGATAAGGAGGTATAGCACCTTCATGATATCGTTAAAGGAGAGCATCGGGTCCTTGCGCCGTGAAAGGTTTCAGGCAAGAGTTGCAAGTGTAGGTGTCAGAGGGTAAGTTCCGATAAGGAATACTTAGCCAGTCGCAAGAATTCTTCAAGGAGGGAGAAATCGATGGTCAGGATTTGCAGAGGACATTCGTGAAATCTTTTCAGCTGTTAGATCTCGAGAAGTTGCGCAGGGTTTAAGTCCTAGTGTGCAGAGGAGGAGTCCTGGAGGAGTCATCGGGATATCAGAGTCATCGGGGTTTTGTTAAGTAAGAGAATCGAGACCTTGTGAGTCTCGAAATCCCGAGAAAGGATCCTAGCCGTTAATATCGGCAGGACACGCGTCAGGCATCTGGACAAGAGTCGGGATTTAACCATCAGGGATTCCAAGAGGGAAGGAATCGTTACAGCAGGAATCACGATTCGCGATATCCCGATGGGAGCTTAGAAGCGTCCATTGGTGAGGACGCGTGGCACAAGATCCTGAAGAGTTGGCGTTTAGGTGTATCAGAGTTTCCAGAGGTAAGAAACTCTGGCATGTAGGAATCGCGACCCGTGATTTCTCGATAGGATCAAAGCTGTCCAACAGCAGGGACGCATGTCAGGAGATCCCGAGGAGTCGGGGCTCAACATTTCGGAGTTTCTAAAGACAAAGGGATTGTTGCATTAGGAATCGTGATTTCACGATACCTGATAGGCGATAAGGAGGTGGTGACGTCGAGGGGTAAGCTCTCACGTGCATCGGCATATCGGGGTTTTTGGTGACGAGAGAATCACGGCAGGAGAAGTCACGAAACTCCGAAATGCGACAATCCCACAGTCATAGCACTTCAGTGGAGGACATGTGTCACTCCATGCCGTCATAAGGAGTGTGGCCCATAGGCGCCAGAGCAAGGGACAGGTGTCAAAGGGTCAACCCTCGCAGGAGTCAACGCCAAGTGGCATCGGAGATCGGAGAATCAAAGATTTTGAGAGCATAAGTTCTATGCACTCCAACTCTGCGAATTCCGAAACTCCGATAGGTGAAAGGACCGTGGTCTCGTGGACTGGAAGGTCGCATGAGAAAGGGGTTAGCCGGAGGGAGATAAGAAGTGGAGAAAGGTACTATCAGGGATCGGGAGTCGGGGATTTGTGAGGACAGTGGATCACGACAGTGAAAGTGTCGATTTCCCGATGAGGAAATTCCCGATAGGAGCAAGGAAAGTGTTGGTAAGTTTTCATAGGGTATCGGGGATTTGTAAGACCCGGATCCGTGTCTGTGAGACTCGCGACCACGCGAAGTCCGATTTCCCGATTTTGATAGGAAGATCATAAGGATAATTTATGTGGGTGGTAAAGTCCCGAAAGGGATTGAAGAGCAATTTAGTTCTTCGGGCCTAAGGAAGAGAAGGTCCTATGGGAGCGACGTGCCCTGGGTGGCGCGCCTGCGTCAGAAACATGGCAAGACCGACGTCTAGAACGTGGCAAGACCAACTTCTTGAACGTGGCAAGAGAGACGTCTGAAACATGGCAAGAGAGACATCTGGAACATGGCATGACCGACGTCTTGAACGTGGCAAGAGAGACGTCTTAAACGTGGCAATAGCGACCTTCTTGTAGGTATTTAAAAAAAAATACAATATCAGTACTAAGAGGGACAGGTACATTAACCTTTGCTAAGATACTAGCCATATCAATATTTAAATCTATATCATCGGTCTATATTTAAGAAACTCGGATTTTTTTATTAACAATTTATCCTCTCAGTTTATGTATCCATTAGATACAGTGTTCTTAACACTTTCATATCTCTGTAGCCACTAGGTGGCATTGGTTCTTTTATTTCAATCTTAAATAATGACCTAAGTTTTTTTTGCTAATATTTAGATAAGAATATAACAATTATATTGTAATTCCATGGTTGTTGGTGTGCAAAGATGTTTTTTGGGGTCTATAATTTACGAGTCAAAGAGAGAGAATAGTCTCTATTAGAGACATCTGATGTTGGTCACCTACTTTAGTGTGGGCAGGAGAATAATCAAAACATTACAGATGAAAGATAACATGAAGTAGAAAAATATTTCAATATACAAGGAGACATGCTTTTCCCTCCATTGAAAAGAACCATTTGATTAGGTAAAATGTTAATAACTGCAAAAGAAAAGGCCAATTTTCCCTCTATCAAAGGGCATCATTTCATTGGGTAACACCTCATATCAACATAAGTGAAAAGATAAATTGCACATTGCCAACCAACTATTAAAAGTCAATAGCACCACTAGAATCCAAAGAATTTAGGGAAGCTTCATCAAGCAAAAAGTAAAAACGAACAATCTTTGAATCCAACCCCTATATATTCCAAAGCCAAACTCCTCTA
>ML790835.1:147413-200168 GCA_009831015.1 Picea engelmannii
GTTAATAAATGTGTCTAGTGCCAAAAAGTGAGCAACAAACCAAAGATAAGGGATTTTCACAAACTTAAACCTATTCCTCTAATGCAAAATTTTGATCATTGGGGAATCTATTTTATTGGACCTTTTGTACTAGAAAAGAAGACACTTTCAATATGTAATTATGGGCATAGATCTATTCACGAAGTGAGTAGGCGTTCAGTTTGTTGGATTGATAATTGTGTAAGAAGCTACAAATTCTTTTTTGAAAAGATATTCTGTCACTATGGATGTCTGGTACATACGTCTTTTGATCCAGGGGCCCACTTCTTTGCAAAAACTTATAAATGGTTGATCGGATATTTAAGATTGTTGATTAGAAGAGTATTCCATACTACCCTAGAGAAAATATCCTAACAAAGAGTATGAACAAGGTATTTTCATCCATACTCACAAAATATGTGACTTGAAGAGATTAGACTGCAATAATTGACTTGATGTTATTCTCTCGGAATATAGGACAACATGGAAGAAATGATAAATCTAAAAACCTTTGACAAATAAGCAATAATGTCGATAGAAAACTAGGTGTTATCCTTGTAAATAGAAGTAACATAGAGGATATAGACAACAAAATATTTTTAAAAATGATTGGAAGAATTGGAGAGACTAGAGAAGAACGTGTTTTGTGAAATATTTAAATGAGAAATGATCAATATTATGGTGAAAAGTTATGATGCAAATAAGATCAAGAAGTAAGATTTTGAAGATGGCATGCTGAATGACATTGAACCCATTCAGCTCTAATGTTTTCTGACATTCTTCCCCACAGACTTATACTGAAACATATATCTATTTTTTGTTCGCCGAGAAGACCCACAAACCCTTTTTGAAGCGTCGTTATTATAGCAAACTTGCCGCAACCTCCGTCAAATGCAACATATTTATAGATTTTGTAACGTCACAATTTCGACGTAAAAAAGTCCTAAGTGACCATTGGTGTTTTGACTTGGTGAACATACTAAGGTGATCGTTGGAGGGGAACACCTAGTTTCCAAAACGTCGCAATTGCGACATATATCTTCACAAACGTGGCAAGAGAGATGTTCCAGTGGAAAACGTGGCAAGAGAGACGTTCCAGTGGAAAATGTGGAAAGACTGATGTTAACGTGGCAAGAGAGACGTTAACGTGGAAAGAGAGATGTCAACGTGGCAAGACCAACGTTATCGGGCAACATGAATTTTTTTTTTTTAAATTTCCTCTATTTTACGACAATATGGACAATTTTGTCCATAACGCCGCAAATAAAACGTCGGAATTTTTACAATATGTACTAGTGAGCATAGGTATGTTTGCCTTGGGTTTGACACATATCATAATATTTTTTTGATGGTTGTGTGCAGCTTCTACCAGATTCTCTAAGTCCATGCCCTTGCTTGAAAAAGTCTACAAAATACTCCAGTCATCAGTTTCTATCTTCTAACTTCACACTTTGGGGGGAAATCTGTTACACATCAAAATTACTCACTTTAATGATGACATATTGTCGTCATGACTAGTGTCACAAGTGTTGCATTATTGGCCTTAAGTGTTGCAAGTGTCGTAAACATTATACTACCATCTTGCCTATGTCATGTCTCTAACGACATCACAGGGACAATTAAGACACCTTCAAAGATTTGTTTAAGGAAGAGAAATCATTTGATGAAGAGTACAAAGCATTTTCCATGAAGAAAAATACTTAAAAATGAAGTTTTGAGGGTAGCACTTCCCTACCCACTACCAGGGAGTGCCAACGCTCCCTAGCCTTCTTTAGGGGAGCGTTGCAACACCCTGTACGCCCTTCGGGGAGAGCGCTAGGATTTTCTGAAGGAATTTTGGGAAGCACTCCCCTACCCACTATCAGGGAGTGCCAGTACTCCATAGCCTTCTTTGAGGGAGCGTTGCAATGCTCTTTGCACTTTTTTGGGGGAGCGCTAGCCTATTTGAGCAAATTTTGGGTTATTGAGGAGAATCAGGGAAAAATCCCCCTTATATTGGAAATCAATTGGATTCGAATCTGAGTTCAAGGCTACATCTTAGACAGGATCCAAAACTGATGGAGAAGTATCCTCAACCTATCCAAAGAATCTCTAAGGTGGTTGGGCCTCTCCAAGCCTATATAAGGAGGCCTCTTCATGGTGAAAATATAGAGATTGAGAGATACCAAACTTATGATCTCATGAGTGGTATTGATATGGAGACATTGTGAAGTATCAAACTTATGATCTCATAAGGGAGATATCATTGAAGCATCAACATTCTATGTGTGGATTATTTGAGCAAGGGTCTAGACAAAGAGATCTTGGTGATGTTGCTGCACCTACATCCATGGCTGTAAGCATTTCATTTTGTTTTCATTAATACAAATCTATGCTTGGGATGTTTTCTTTAAAGTTTGTGTATGTTTCATGAACTTGTTTCTTTCATAGATCTATTATGAAGCTAATCATGGTAGAGTAGGAAGTATTGTTGTTGTTTCTCATTGTATTGTAGGAACTTCTGAAGAACTTGGAGATCAAGATCATCCTGGATTTAGCAAGGTCAAACATCGGTAAAATGTATTTACTCTTCTTCCTTCTTTTTCTTTGGATAGTTTAACTTCATGAAAAGGAAAGTCAGTGTCCACAATAGAAATTTTCTATGTTGGTCATAGGGGTCTAGTATCCAAGAGGAATTCCACTTGTCTGCAGGGGGATTATCTTGTAACAACCTTGATCATATTTTGTGTGGATATTGGAAAATATCGCCATCTCTTTCGTGATATGCACCCTCTACCCCTCATAATAACTTATTATTTCATCCTTCAATAGTTCCTCTTCTGGTGGCTTCAGACCAAAATGTTGAGTGCTCTTGGAAGGTCCAGTGTTATTTGAGAGGAAGGAGGATACATCTTTTAGGACACAAGCATTTGTTTTATTTGTTCCCCCATGTGGATAAAATCCACCTACCCACATGTATTCTTATTTACATTATATTTATGTATGATGCTCATTTGATTACATGAAATTGTGAGTTATATTATCTTGTGAAGGTCCAAATTATACAAATCTCTTGTTCATTTCTTTCTCTCATCACTATTTGAACACATTCACTTTTTTAGTCAAACATGATAGGGGACCCACAGAATATTTGTCGTTCCAAACGCTTGCAAAATCTCCCTCCTATTCTAGGAGGATTTCCTAGTTTTGTCAACTCATCGACTCGACCATCTCACACCCCCGTGAGTGCCACTATTTTGGGATCAGATTTTCTTTGTTCCACTTTTCTTGGGTCCAGTTCCCAAGTCCATCCATACACAAGCTCTCCTTCACAAGGAGGAGGGGGGGGGGAACTTCTTCTCAATGGAGAAGTACAACCCCACCAAATTCCTCTCAAGGGTCGGGTACACTACCTGCTCACACCATGGTTAGAACTAATCCTCCAACAACTCCCCCCATACCATACTTTGCATCTCTAAACATTACATATTTTACTGAACTCACAAATGATCCCATTTTACATGACCCCATATGGCCCAATTTTTCTACCAAACTACCTTCAGATATTCCAAAATTTGAAGGAAAACCTAGGGAATATGTCGCCATCCATGTTATGACCCTCCACTTATGGTGGTCTTCAAACAAAATCGTGGATAATTCCATCCACTTAAGGCTATTTCAAAGACCACTCACTAGTCCATCAACCAAATGGTATGTGGACGAAAAATCAGGGTCCCATGTGACTTTTGAATCCTTGGCCAAAGCCTTTTTGTCATTTTTCCAACTACCAATTCATCATGACACTGGTTTAGAACTACTCTCCAAATGAAAACAAACCTCAGTTATTCATATTTCCGACCACATCCATGAATTGTGTCGACGACGTAGTTTATGTAAAGCAGAAACCACCAAAGAACAATCTCTCAATTGGTTTCTAAAATAACTCATCTCTATACTTGCCAAAGATGTAACATCCACCTTCCCCCAATCCAAAGAATAATCCATTAGCAAGGCCCAACGGTTCAACCTCATTTATGATCAGTCAGGTTACTTATACATAGTATTACGTGATGCACCCAGACCCGTACCATTTGGCCAGGACAAACCTAGGATGTCTCATGCTACAGATGATTTTATTGGTACCACAACACACCACAACCCTTACATCCAACCACCACCTATGTATGGTGCACCCCAATATCTTCAACCATATGGAGGGCCATCTTATTACCCAAATCCCCCTTACCAACATCCATATCTTGTTGCTCCCCCTCCACCCATGAGTGGTCCCTCATCGACACCCATGATGTGCCCGACCTCTCAACCAAGTTCAGGTTCCCCTTCTACTTCAGCATATAACCTGGGCACTAGTGAATGTGCTTCAAATTCCTATGCTCCCTGCGGATCGTTGCCACAAAACAATCCGTAATTTCCATTTCTTGGTCCTCCATAGTCGGTTTCTCCTCCACATGGACAACCACATGTGCGTTAAAGTTTTTCATCCCTCTCCCATTCAACAGCTTCATACTTTTGAATAGTTGAATATGGAAAATCTGACCCATCAGTCGAATAATGACAAGAAGAAAGGAAAAAACTGAAACACTAATAACCCGGGACCAAGTGGAAACAACCCCAAACTAAAACAATCCGCTGGGGGAAACCAGAATCGAGGTAACCAAAACCCCCAAGGGGACAATAACAACAAATGCCAAGGGAAGAAAAACAATAAAAATACCAGGATGAACTTCCCTTACGCTCTTTGTAGTGAGTATGGACATTATACTCACCATTTACCCCAAATTGCACCACATCTTCCAGTTAACATGCCACATCCTCCAGTGAACGCACCATGTCCTCCAGTGTCATCTTCCCCTTAGTAGGCCCCACAACAGTATTTGTAGAAACCACCCTCGGGCGTATTGCAAAAACCTATTCCACACCAAGGTGTGATGAATACCCAACAGGAGGTACATCCTGCCCCACCATAAATGGGGTAGTATCAAAATCCAGTGCCCATCCACCCTAGAAATCCGATGGATCTCAATATCCTCCTCACTAGTGAAGAATAAATTCTTCTGCAAACCCATGGTCATCAATACAACACACCCCCTGAATCTAATCCAACCACCTTGGAAGCGACTCTAGCTACAACCAGACAACCCTTGATGATTCCATGCCCTAATACTTATCCTACCATTTGTATCCCTCACATTCCATTATGATGGAATGTCAATAACCCTCAGGCTAGGGAAGCATACAATTATAGTCTGGTCGATGACTTAGCACAGTCTCCTGCATCCATTTCTGTATTTGAGGTACTCCAAACCTGTCCAACTCAGTGGAAATCCTTACTCTACACCTTAGGGGCAGTTGACCCAGATGATACTAGACTCATCACATTTGATCTATATAGTGGAGAACCACATCTCCCCACTCTGGTAGCTTTCAGATACCAGTCAAGATTCAGAACATCATGGTTCATTGGTGTATCATCGATGAAGGTGCATCCACATGCATCATGTCCAAAATTGTATGGTAGAAACTTGGCTCCCATGAGATAGTACCTTCTGCCATCACCTTGAGAGCCTATGATAATTGACCATCCTCCCCTAAAGGGCTCTTCCAAAATGTCCCTGTCGAACTCGGAGGAAAAACCATCCTCATCAAAATTGAGTTTATCGACGCCCCGCTCGATTACAATATATTGTTTGGATGTAGCTACATGTACGCTATGAAGGTAGTATCCTCTTCTATGTTTCGAATGATGATGTTCCCCCACAATGGGAAAATCATCACCATCAACCAAATTACACATTACAAGCCTAACCACTCCGCCAACATTGATAATCTCTTACCTCTTGTCCACACTAGCTCAGATGCTTATTTTTTCATTGACATAGGCCCTATAATTTTCAAGGACCCATCCTTGCCGGGGGAATACCATGGAGCACCACCTCCCATACACTCTTCAACATAAGTGTGTGTTGTATCTTCTAATGGGACCAACACTAGAGACACCATCCCTCCCACTGATGTCTCTCCACACCTTGAAGTCTCACCTGTTGAAGAGATATTACCTCAGGAATGCCTTGAAAACCCTACTGCACCACTTATCCCTGATTTCCCACTCCACAGGGTAAAATCCTAGTTTGGGAGACAATCCCTCAAGCCATTACTCTAATTCCCTTCTTCTACCCCCCACCAGGAGTTCAATAATTTAAATTATCCATGATGCTTACTATTCCCAACATGGTTCTTTCCATTCATGTATGGTATCTACACCCACCCACGATGGTTCCTCAACCATTTCTCCCTCCTTAGCCAGAGGGAATCCCGATGCAGATTCCAGCCCAGGCTGTGGCGAAACCACCCTCACCCCAAACTGCCAGCACCACTACCACTGTTGGGGGTAGATGTAAGAAGAAAGATCCCACAGCTCCACTTCCTCCTCGAGTTCAAACTCCTTGCGCACAATGTGAAAGCTAGGGTCACCCCACTAATAAATGTCCTTTTCTTCTGGAGTTACGCAATCTGATCCAACTCCCTCGAGCAATCACATCACTCTCCACTTCACCAAGCACATCTAGTTCTACTATAACGTCCCCCACTACAAGTAGTAGAGGGATGTGAACCAAATTCGCTTGTGCCATTTGTTCACAATATGGCCACTACACTCATCATTTCCTAGTTCTACCTCAGTTTCGTTAGACGATAATGATAGTATGACAAACCTTTCAGCAAGAGCCCTCTCCACCACTGCTTTCTGGTACTCACATCATGGACATTCATTATGTCTCTTCCTTAGTCCTTGAACGGATGAGATGCCCCTGCACTCTCTGGGACTCACTTTCTCACTTCACATACCCATGTCTTTTGATCGTGGCATATCGAGGTCATCATTCAACCCCTATTTAACCATGTATGACTACCTCACCACTAGTCATGCCCTCTCTAGATACTATCAACATCACCTACCCTAAACCTAAGTGACTTCCCACCCCTCCCTGGTTCATAGATAGACTGTCTCAGGATATTCCCCCAAATCCTCCCAATTCTCTAGTTCATTTCCCACAGGAAATCTTACCCCCTACCACAGTTTATCACCCACAATGTCTAGACATTTAGTTTATGTCAAGTGAGCCCTCACACACAGTTTGTGACATCCCCTCTATGTCTTCGCTACTTGAGGAAAATCACACTGTGAGAGTCACCCATGTCACCTCCCTGGATCCCCTATATTCTTGCATTCTTCACTGCAACGAAGATATCCTGGAGGAAATCACTACCCCCGATTGCCCATGGAATGTGCTCCATCACCGAGCAATTTTTCTCTCACATGAAGTCTTTGACCCTCCTATCCAAGCCTCCATATGTGCAATTGAAACCAAGGATTTTATTCCTTCAAGACATATAGAATGGTTCAACAACCCTATCCCTTCCCCATATGGTTTTTAGGAAGGCAACCTGGCCAATAAATCCCCCATCGTCAAAATCGACATTTCCATTAAACTAGGAATCATGGAAGAAATCACCATTGGTGTCACATGCTCCCCTGAGGAACTCACAACTTACAAATCTCTCTTTCGGGAATACCAGGACATTTTTGCCTAGTCATATACAGAGATGTCCAGCCTTGATCCTTCTATATTCGAGCATCACATCAACACATGGCCATATGTCTCCCCCATCTATCAAAAGCAATGCCCACTTCACCCATCCAAAGTTGCGGCTATCAACGCCAAAATCGACAAGTTACGCGTTGCTGGGTTCGTTTACCCCATTACGTATACCTCATGGGTTTCCAACCCCGTCCCTATTAACAAAAAACAGGGCACTATTCATGTCTACCCTAACTTTCATGATCTCAGCCATGCTTGTCCCAAAGATAACTTTCCAACCCATTTCATGGACCAAATTATCAATGACTATGCGGTCCATGAGGCATTTTCCTTCATGGATGGGTTCTCTGGCTACAATAAAATCCAAATCCATCCAGCAGATTAGTATAAAACCACTTTTAATACCCAATGGGTTACTTTTTCTTATCGTTTCATGCCTTTTGGACTCAAAAACGTAGGTTCTACGTTTTAATGGGCCATGACTTATGTTTTCCATGATCTTTCTTTCATCATCCTCGCTTACTTGGACAACCTCACTTATCTATCCAAGAAACAAACCTAGCATTTAGACGAATTACACATCATTTTTCTACGATTTCACCAGTACAATATCCTCTTGAACCCCCTCAAGTGTGTGTTTTGCGTCACTGTCGTCCTATAATCTCCAAAACTCCTCCAAATGCTCTCGTCAATTCACTATAGAAACGGTTACAAATGAGGTGGCATTGTGGGCCCACCAGCCAGATATAGTCCCTTTTTCCAAACTTCCACACTTAGTTACAGGAGCCCATATCCTTTGTTTCCAAATCCATCTTCAGCCACGGGATCATGGTCCCGCCATCTACACAGTCATGTTCCCCAAGTCACCATCTGAAATTATCCCTGGGGGAGCATGTTTTTCATGACACGTCGAGGTACACATGCTCATGTTCAAAATTATCAAATAGTTGTTATATGTTCTTTATCATCAGATATTATTCACATCAGGTATTTGGTTTTTAATGTGTGAAATTACTTGTTCATCACAAGAAGCATAGTACCTTTAGGTATATGTTCGACACTGACAGGTAATCATTCCCTATGAATATCAATTGCATCTTCTAGTCACACCCTCCGACGTTCACCTTTAAGGTCCTGTTGACGGGAGAAATTGACCGCTCGTCAACTGGAGGAGTGAATTTGGTCCGGGGTTGTCTAATTAACCCAAGTTGTTTGGATTAATTCACTCCGATGGGTTTAGTGGCTCCGTTGGCTGATCTGAGTCCTAAAGAAAGTGAAAAAAGAAAAAAGAAAAACAATGATCTAATAGATAACAACTACTAAAAACTATATGTACATCTAAGTAAATATATATGTACAAATTAAATATTATATGTATGATAATTCTATATACAATCTATACAAAACACGAGTTTTAATCTAAACTCGTAAAAATCAAATGTGGATTGATTACTTTTAGCGGTAATAATAAAGCAAGTAAAAACACTATCTAATTTTTTGGTTTTATTTTCTTAAATGTATACATTCATAACATCACACATTAAACTTCCTAATTAAATAGAAAATAATAGATAGCAGAAAATGTTTTATATAGAGAAAACTTCTATATTCAGGAAACTAGCGAAATCAAATAACAGGCTAACTTGTTACTGTATCCAATCTCTGATCTCTATTGAATATCCAACCACCTTTATCTGATGAAGTAAACCTGCTACAGATCTTGGGACTGCCCCTAATAAATGAGGAACGATAATGTTGGAGATTGAATTATAACAACAGAACATTGAATAGATACAGTTACAGTAATCATATGATTTGCAAATTGTTGCGATGAGATAAATCTTCCTGTAAGAACTTGCATATAGACATTCAACATAAATTAGATATGAATCTACTAATTTAAATTGGATAGATGATCACTGTGTGTTTTGTTCTGAAACACAAGATATGGACAACATATATAAATCGAATGATATCAACTCACAATAAACTATGCTGACAAAAACAATCATAATCTATTATCAAATTGAAATAAACATAACTTGAATGAAAACATCATACAGAAAAGATAAAGTTGTAACGTGTATCATATTCCATTCAAGTCTGTGATAAAAATGCCCATACTCTTGCCCCAGACTGAGATGATTCAATGTTTACAAAATAATATGTTTATATAGGTTTCAGGAAACATAATTGTTTCTTGTTGATAAGATCAAGTTGGTTTCAAAAAATAATGGGGGATGCTACCACCCTGATTTCACTAAATATCAAAAACTACCAACAGTCTAATCTGTTTACTCAAAATACAAATTTGATATGGCTAGGAGATCTCAAAAAGTGCCTCATATCTCTTTGGAAATCATGGGCTCCTTAATCATCCTTAAAACAAATGAAAATGAGAAGATTTCAGATATGTTTTCAATTATCAAATCAAACAATTCGAATTTTCCTAACTGGCTACAGAATCTTGCGATTCTGTAGCTAGTTATAATAGCAAATGCAATCATATTTTATTAAATAAACAAAACAGACTAATCTTAATAAGAAAAATAGTTTATTCAATCAAATCGAATATCCTAACTTAAGAGTGACACAATCATACTAAAAATTAAAAATATCATACCTCAAATCATGGAATCAAAAACGTATCAGGAAATTTTGGAATTTACGATAGTTGTTGCTGCCTCTACATTTTTGAAAATGACACGACCTGTAGTTTTCAAGAGTTTCTCCTTCCCTTGGATAATGGATTCAAGTCTGTTGTTTTCATTTGTCAACATATCAACTTGGTCTCTTAAAGACTTGAGTCGCGACTGTAGCAGTGGAACATCAGTATAGTACCTGTCGATCCATGATCGACACTCATCGCACTGTGACTGTAAGGAATTTGTATTAGCACTAACAACATTATGGGTCATAGAATCCTCCATGCGAATGGTAAGATTATCACAGAGTTGGATGCCAGGAAATTCTAGGTTGTCCTTTAGACAAGGAGGCAGATTGTTAACATAGTCATAGGGTTGGTTAGGGTATAGCCCGAATGACACGGGGTCCTCTTCAGCCAAGAATTTTTCAATTTCTAAGTCTGAATCTTCGCTCACTTCAATCGTGTTGATTGTGTCTGCATGGGGTTTCATTTTATTTCGAGCACATCGAGAAATTAAATGACCAGCCCTTTTGTTCTTGAAATTGACATCAACACTGCCTTTTAGTTTCTTTCCTGTAGGTTTCTTAACAGTTTTAGTGTTATCCTTTGGATGTGAACCTGGTCGACTGTCCTATTGAATGACATTAGGGTAGCTTAAGGGTTCATTATTAGGGGGAAAATCACAGGCTTGTAGCGGTGGAGAAGAGGTTGTAGAGTTCACAAGGGTTTCCAAAATGACCGACTTATCTACTTGTCCCAAGTCATTGTTTCCAAAACCATTTCGTGAAATGAACGCATCCCAACAATTGTTTTGTGACTATAACTGGTGCATGAGGATGATTTGAATCAGACCATGATGAAATAAACTCAAATATGACCTCTGTTTCCTAAACTGTTTACCCATTTTATACAGACTTCTGAGAAGGAAGTAAGGCATATTCAATGGAAAACCAATAAAACTCATAAGCAGGCATAGATGATATAGGAAAATAAGTCTGAATCGACCCTCACAAATGATGAATTGCTTCACTATAGAAATTAAATCATGCCACCTAGGTTTCAAAAATGAAATTGGCATACCTCGATCACAGCTAGTTATTTTTCGTGAGGTAAACAGTAAAGTCCAAGGGACCTCCTCCACTTTCACATTCTTGAACCATTTCTGACCAACTACTGGCAATCCCATGGCTTGGCTTAAGAACTCTTTTGTAACTTCCAACTTCACATCACCGATCTTTGACCTACATCCATCAAAGGTTAAGGAAAACTCTTGGGTGACCTGAAGGTTAAAAACCTAAAAATTTTCGATGAAAAAACACCAACCATTCCTTTCCAAATCTTCCCTAGCATTATCATATGAAAACAGGGTTTGGACGTCATTCGGTTCAACCCTTACCACTGGAGACATGCCGAATGGATGGGTTATTAACACAAAACACACAAGTGGGGTTTTGAAAAAGGCCACAGAGCCATAGCCCCGAGCCTTATCAATACAATGCTGTGAAAATTCAAACGGTGGGAAAAGTGTTAATCACAATGCGTGTGAGAAAAATCGTGAGGCCCGCGACCATTCTAAGGAGTAATGGCATGTTGTACGTCATATTCCACCTTGGCATTGGGTACATGCTAGGACCAGAGTACTTGAAAACATAGTGCACGCATCCAAGTTTGATTGCAAAGATAAGTGATTTTACAAAAACTGAATAGCCAAAGGTTTCATGAAAGAAATATGATCAAACATCAAACTAAAATCAATGCAAAAAAATCGAAAATCAAATGGTGGGGGGTCTTTCATTCATGCAACCAACGCTTTCTCTTAGGCATGCTTAGAATCAAAAGGATCACAAACAAGGAGAGAAACATGCTCATAGAAAAAAAAATCACAATTCTATAATAAACCATATGAGCAGTTTCCTTTTAATGAAATTTTAAAAAATATAATGGCAATCCGAGCTACAAGTTTTCATGCTTGAAGTCATGAAAACAAAATTTGAAAAGATGATAGGTAAAAAGTGATGATTTACAACTGTCATTTAGTGACATGCTCATGATGAGTAATAAAATTTCATAGACCTTGTGTAGGGAGCTTATAAAAATAACGGTTATATAATTGTTGCCAATAGGTCCCTACATCCGGATCTGCAATACCGTCACCTCTGATGCATTCTGGTACTGTCACCCAGTAGCACTCTCCCCCACATAAGTTGTCCCACCCATAGTTCCCCCTGGAAATTTGACACTCATGCTACTTTCACCCCGTAGGGATGGGAGTCCTGATAGTATTATGCACTCTCGAGAATAAGCCACATACTTCTTCTCATCATGTTTCTATATTTCCCAATGGACTTCCAGGATATCTCATCTCGTTTCTATTTGACTGCACCTCCGTAGTATCATTAACCCTCCATTTCATCCACAATAAGTTTTCCCATCTACAAATTTCCCTCCATTCATATACCTCATATAGAAACCCACCCATGCGGCCCCCACCCTCCACCAGTTCTCTTTACAGCTTGTTCCCTCACATTCTAAGCCATCTCGCACTAGGGAACCCATTTCTTTATCTGTACACTCATTCCAAATTATTCTTTATTTATTTGGTAATTGTAAAAAGCCTTTGTTTCCAACATTTACTTATCTTTTTGTCATCACCCTTGATGACCTTCTTTTCCTGGCAACGCAACCCATGTCACCCCTGGTTGGGGAATCCACTCTCTTTTTCTCATTTCGATATCATTCACAAACCTCGAGTATCCCAAGGTCCATTTACCCTTGATCTCTAAGTTTGTCCTCTTTGTCAATCATCTGACACAATTTAACCCCATATCTAGTCGTCCCCTTGACACTAGATACATTTTTAGGGTTGTTTCCAAATCATCCTTCAAACATACCCCCAACCAAGAGCAGTATTGAGTCTCACCACACCTTGTCTTTGTTCATGTTCCCTATTAGTCCATGATCTTATTATCGTGGATTTCACGAAGCCATTTTCTTCTTGGAGTCGTGTCTCCCTTTCTGCCGACATCAGTGCAGTCTCCAGAAGGGCGACATTATCTTGACTCTCATTACCCTTACAATGAGGAGTCTCGAACAACACAAAGAGAATCCTCATTTCTTTCCAATTTTGTTGAACCCCATAAAATTTGAATTCTGCAAAATCTCATGTTACGGTGGGTATTACTATGCGACTATTGCAGTTGTTTTATACCAGCCAAAGACCTATGAATTTGTTACACCATCAATGTCTACGAGTAATTGACACTCCTTACAAGCGTCCTTCCCTCTTTTCAGAGTATGTTCACCATTCATAATTGTCATATGTCATTATCAAACCACCCCGGAGGGTGCTGCAGTTATCTACAACAACATACAACTTTAGTTATTGTCTTACATTTTGAGTTGCATGACACGAGCATGGGGCATGCCCGCCTCATCTGTATAAAGATTTTATTTTTTCCCTAGAGAAAGGTTTGGCTCCCATATTTTCCCCTCTCCCTCCGATGGATCACTCTTGCAGTTCCTCTCAACACTCTTCATTACAATGGAACTCTTAGTAGAATAAAAATTAATGTATTTCAGCTATACGTATGCTCATAACCTCACACATCAGGGGCATCTGTTATCACTGGAATTTCATTCGCAAAATTGCACACAAATGGTTACAAAAATACAACAATGCCAACAAAAATTAGTTCACCACCAGCACCAAAATGAATTTGAAAAGGAAAAAACTATACAATTGGGCAAAAATTGACATGCGCAAACTCACTAAAGGAAGCGCGCACACAGTGCGCGGGACAACAAACTCTGTAGAGTGCACAATGCGCCAAATGCGTGACTGTGTACAAGAAACTCTATGCACTCCTATGAACAATGCATTTATGGTTCTTTTCGGCCCCCCAACCACTTATGGACCAACTCCCAACTTGATTTGACCTCCAAATCTGAGTGAAATTCGAATGGGGGGCTAGTCAAGGACCAAAGGATGTCCTAAAGGGCCCCTTGTTCATCCTAAGAACTAGTTTAATTTTTCCTTGAAGAAATGCTATAAATGGAGGCCATGGGTGCACTAAGAAACCAAGATATTCATAGTATTTTTATGATACCTCAATTCTTCCTTGAGAATCCTCTTTTCTCCTAGGAGTATTCAAGCATCATTGGGATAGGCCATTCCACTCACCTCTTGAGGGAATAGGAATTGATTTTCTTCATCATTTGCCATTTTTCTTCCATTGTAAGAAGAGATCTCCATTAGGGAACTCAAGAGGCCTCCCAAGGGGGAAGAGGGGACCCATAAGCCCTCATTTGTCTCTACGGTGTTTTGCCAACTAATATAGTTATCCATTGGTGGCATAATCTTGATCATTGGTTGATTTTTTATGGTTCTAAGTTTCTTATGCATCATAGTTTTTATTTCCTTAGTTGTTTTAGTTTGTTTACTTGTTTATTTCATGTGTTTGGCTTGTTTAATACACTCACTAACATATGTCTTGTCTAGCAGGCCCAACTAGGCATGCAAGTGCCATTTTTTTTCTCACCCAAGTGACAAAACAGACACAACAAAAGGTACCTATAAGTGAAGAGTCTTTTAAAATAACTACTCCTACACTTTCATAAGTGATATTATAATATCCCAATAAAGGGATGTTGTTGGCTACAGGAGTGTGAGTGTCGAGTGTACAATAATCTAACTAATCGATAGTGACAATTTTACCTTGATAGGGGAATCATACACATAGAAACACTGATGAAGCGATGAAATTCATGGCATAAAACAAACTTCTTCCTAACAACAAGTTGTAATTGAGGGGAGCATCGACTACTTATACATCGACAGAGATAGTCTTGCCTCACAATTGAACAACTAAGGACTGCAAGATTTTGTGAGGACGAAAACCTCACCCATCGAATGCCCGTAACATTGTAGGGGATTGATTAAGCACAGGTGATTTCAACCCTTTCCAACAAGCTAAGGAGATGACACAGGTGTAATCTCCCTCATCCATTATTGTGCGATGAATGTATTCATTATGGAAAACACCATCGATATGAAAAGAAATATGGTGAGAAATTCATGACTTCAAATTATCAAGGTTAAACATGATATTATTAGATGACTCGGGATCGATTACTCTGATGGCGACCAAGAGTTATCTACGTTGACTTGGGAAATGTTGCATAACTTCGAGAGAATACATAGCACATGATACTTGAGACAAATCTTCAACGATGTTGTAGTTTTTTGCAGCACGTGAATTAGGATTAAAATTAGATTTTCGAATAGTGCTCTTCTGAGGGTGTAAAATAGAGTCGAAAGTAGGTTTATCAATATGAAGTGGGCTATATTGAGGAATAACGTTGGCAGAAGGTGGATCTGATGTAGCACTGTTAGTGACCTTCTCTTTATCAGGTTTAGCTAATGTATCATACATTTTAGTGCGATTGGTTAAATCAATCCCATTAAACATATAAATATGGGCACTCGACGAGGCTTCTTCACTAGGAGGGTGATTGGGATTTCCCCCTCCTAGAGGAGCAAGGGTTTGTGAAACCATGGAATGTTGCTGAGGAAAAGGTTATGTCAACATAGAGGATTGGGAATTCCATTTGAAAATTTTTGCAACTTCGTCGCGATGAGGATAGTATCAGGTGTAATTATCATCACCACAAATGAGATACATAAATTTTGGTTTTCATTGTGGTTATTTCTCAGGAGTACGTGGTTGAGTTGGTGCTTTTGGATTTTCATTATTATTGTTGTTCTTTTTGGGTTTATTTTTAGTTTTCTTCTTTCCCTCAGATTGTTGTGAAGAATCATATTGAACTTCATTCACCTTAGATATTTGAGTTGGGGGGGAAGTGGAGGAGAGTGAGGTTGAACCGGTAGTGGGGAAAGGAACAGAGCGATTAGCCGAGCTGACCGACTGTTAATAATATTGGGTTTTGACGACACTGATAATTCCATCTGCATGAGTTATGGAAGATGGTTTTGATGGATCGTTGGACATGAACAGAGCATTCGTTATCAATTCATACAACGTACCAGATTGGGAATAAACCAAATCTAGGTATTGAGTGAGATCAATGGCTTCCTCTTCAATGAGAACACCACCCATGGAGACGTCACTAGAAATTGGGGGTAAAATCAATTTAGTAAACCATTCTTCCAAGAATTGGTCAGGAATGGTCGCTTTGATCAACCTTCATCGTCATCTCCACTCATGAATGTGATCAAAGATATATATGGAGTTAGTTTGATGAAGTGAATTCAAGAGTTTTGTACTAGTCTCATAACAAATGGGTAATTGAAAATGCGTGAGAAAATCCATGGCCATGGAGTTGAAATCTTGAAAATTACCACATTGTAGTTCAATGTACCATTTGGATAATGAGCCTGTGAGTGTGCGATGGAAAAGACACAACCGGATAGAGTCATCCATAAGTGAGTTTGATGAACATCGTAGATGAAACTTCATAACATGGTTTTTCGGGTCTTTGCCAAGTTTATAGTCAAATTTGGGGATGTCAGAAGGTAACTTTGCAGGAATTACTGGCCAAAAAGGAAAATGTAGTATGGGATCATTTGTCAACCGAGATAAATCTAGTAGATCCAACGTGGCTAGGAATGGTAGTTCTCAGTTAAATTGAGGATTATATTGGTGCGGCATGGGGACACAAGTAGGGCCATAATATGGTTTAGATGGATAGTTATAACCAACATGCCCTCCTATATACTACTATTGTTGGCTAGTATAGGAAGGATTCGGTTGTTGTTGAGGAACTTTCATGAAAGAAGGGAAACCCGGTTGGTTCTGGGGAGGATAAAAATTGTATCCCATGGGAGGATAAGTAGTTTGATTAGGCTGAGCTGGATAACAGTTTTCCCTTGAGGAGGGTAAACAATTTTTCCTTATGGAGGGTAAAAATTTGACCCTTGGGGAGGATAAGATTGTTTTCCTTGAGGACCCCAAGTGGGATTCGTGACACCGAGGAAAGGTTGTCCATAATTTTATCCAAAAGGATTAGGATTTAGTACTCCCCCTTGTGGATTAAGGTATGATGGCCCTCCTTGATAAGGTTAATGAAACGTACCTCCTTGGGGTGGTCCCCAGGATTGTGAAGGGTTTCCAGAAAAAGAAGGTTGTCCCCCTACCATAGCTTGAGTGACAATTGGGGTTTGACCAATAAATTTGGGTTCCCCCCCAATGGGTATGTGTAAGGGTGGTTGTCCCCTAGGAGTGACAGTCCCGCTAGATGATGGTTTCCCCCCAGTCGAGATTTTTCCCATAGTTGAGTGTGTGTGAATGGTAGGGTGCTGCATTTTGTGATGTACATGTGTCCCAATAGGATTTTTTGGAACATAAGGAGTTGTAGGTTGAAGAGGTGGTGTAGTAGGAGTAACCATCAAAGTATCTTGTGTATGAATAAGCATTACAAATCCAGTGTTACTTTGGACTTGTATTGACGTAGCAGCAAGATTTACTACGTGTTTGATGGGACGGTCAATAGTCTGACTAGATGGTCCTGCCTCGGTACCAATAGAGGTAAGAGGGTCAAGAGGTGGTCGACTAAAATTGAATTTTTCATAAAGATCACATCTCGATGGAGTTCTCCATATGGAACAAACAAGTTTTTGTTGTAGATTTACCATGTCAGAAGACCAGACAGGGGTCATGTACTCATCATTAAAATTTGGTTGTGTTTGTTCCATCTGTATCTTAGTGTATGGCCTCAACGTCAGCCGAGGAAACTCTTATTCTATGACATTACCTAGAAATTCCAATCGAAGAAGGAGTGGCTCGATAGGAACCTTTGAAACATGGTTATTAGGAGGAATGGGATCTTCCTAAACCATAACTAATGCTCTTTCAGGATTTGCTAACAATGGAGTAGCAGTGCTCCCAAAATCTGAATGATTTTCTACCTCTTCACTGTAAAAATATTCAAGTGAATTAGGAGGTAAGGGTTCATAGCCTTCTGGAGGAATCCCTTGCATCCTATGTGATCTATGAAAACCTTTATCATCTACAGTATCAATCTTGAAAAATAATTATGTAAATAAACAACACTCGCTAAAAATTTATAAGAACCAACAAGAAAACAATACCTTCTGTCAATGATCGTACTAGTTGGTGATGAAATCCAACATCATGTGATCAAATTGGGAAGGGGATAGGATATGAGCGGGTGGATCAGTTATGCTGGTAACCTGCTTAATGGACTTACGCCTTGGTGCAAGCTTCCACACAATAATCATGGATTTACCCTCCATGGAGCCTGAGTGATTTTGACCAACGTCTGTTCCAAGTAGAGAAAAGACATCCCGTCACTGTCACCTCGTGTAAGGACCCTACATATTATGGATACTAAGGAAACCAACTCGCAGTCAGCCTCTGGGTGGGTACAGTCGACATTCCAGTCCAAACGTATGGGTAGGATAACAATTATGAAATCCTTCAAGAGAACTGAGGACAAGTGGACTAATAGAACTCTAGAGGACCCTGAATGAGTTTAGAATTCACGAAGCACTGAGATCAAGTGAAGAAATTTTGAACTCAAGAAGAAGTCCCAAAGTATGATATTACTACTACAAATAGTTAAGCCTCGGAGGGATAATCTTCATTGCTCTCTCAAATGTAACCTCATGCGTAACCCCTGTGTGAGACGAGGATCCCAGCTATGCTTATATGAAAATTGGATTTACTCTCCCTATCACAAGATGCTAAGTTTGTCTTGAATGATTTGGAGATTTATTCTCACATCCTAATCCAAAGCGTTGGTCCTAGTTTATTGTTGGTGTAAAGAATCTAAAAAGAAAATGTTTCTAGATCGATTTTTAATTAGCATTGATTTTAGTGGTTGTTCTTTACACAGAGGTGAATGCGAGTGAAACTAATGATGTTAAGACTCAAATCCCAAAGAAGTAAAAGAATGATAAGAAAACATTGTTTTCGATGAACTTGTATTGACGGGAAGGAGAAGAGTTTCTTTCTTTCACTACCAAACACAAGAATGGAAACAATTCATGCAATTTGTTTTCAACAAGAATCCATTTAAGTGCTAAATTATAAAGAAATATTTTCCGATATCCAAAAAAAAATTGTAAAAAGTATCCTTTTGTTTGATTTTAAATGTGAATTGATTTTTTTAATGCTTCTTATGTCAATAATAAAAATAATTTTCACTATTGCAGCTTTAGACAATGGGAAGAAAGTATCACACAAACAAAAGGCACTCTCACAATAGTCAATAAGAGATAAAAACAAACTTAAGTTTCCAAGAAAGAACAACAAAACACACTTAAGGAATTCTCTGCAAATATATGAAGATCAGAGATCAATTAAAATAGTAAAGAGATCCCTGAGTTTCCTTGCAACAATATTTAATCGATCAGATGAACGAAAAAACATCAAAATGAACCCAAAATCTAAAGAAAAAGGGTGATTTTGTAACAAGGAAATATAATAAAATCCAATAAAAAATCAAAAATTTTAAAATAAGCAAGTTGCATGTTTGAGAGAAGACATAAACTGATAAAACAAGTTTTGAGTTAAAAGAAAATACCCAAGAATCACACCCAGTACAAAGGCAATCAACAATTTTTCAAGATGAAGAAAAATCGATGCTTTGGCTATAACAGCACCAAAGTGCTACATCTCTCCCTAAAACACTATAGGGGAGCGTCGATCCGTAAATCAACACTCTGGTTGTAACTGGAGAGGGTGCGGGTTTCTGAGAAAAAATGGGAACAACCTAGAAAATGAAAAACTCAGGAAGTTTGATCAACAGTCTCTATGAGACAAATTCAATAATGACAACAGATGTATAGAAGGATAAATAGAGAAAATAGGCTCTGAATATGAGCAAAAATAAAATACAAAACCAAGGAAAGAAACCAAAAATGAAAGCTTCGATCTCCAATAGAGTTGTCAATTTCTGTTGTAGGAAAATTCCTCTGCGGACAGGTGAATATCCTCTTGGATTCTAGACCCCTACTACTAAGAAAGAAAGATGCAAATGGACACTAACATTCATTTAAATGTAGTTAAACTAGTCAAAGGAAAAAGAGGAAGAAAGTATGATTTACCTTTTTCTTAAACGTGTTCTCGCTTAATCTAGGTTGAACTTGACCTCCAAGCTCCTTAGTGATATTTGCAATCCAATGGACATCGAAGAAAACACATACTTCCTACTCTATCAAGATTAGTTTAAAATAAATTTATCCATAATATACAAGTATATGAAAAAATACACAAACTTGAAGGAAATAGGCCAAGAATATATTAATGAGAAAATTGCAAGGTACTTACAATCTGTAGATGCAGTTGCAACAACCTCTCCAAGTCCTCCTTGTCCAACCCCTTGCTCGAAAGATCCACAATTAGAATGACAACACTTTTTGTTGATTATTCTCTCCTATTCACCATGAGAATGCCTCCTTTTATAGCCTTTGAGAGACTCAACCACCTTAGTTATAGTTGGAATAAGTTTAGTATATGACTCCATCAATTGTGGCATTTCCCTTAGATGCAGCCTAAAGCTTGGATTCGATCCAAACCAAATCAAATCATCTCTAGCTATATTTAGAGATAAGGGGCATTTATTCTCATGATTCTCTCAATCAATTGACTCTCCCTCATAATGGGAAATAGAGTGTTGCAACACTCCTTGATAGATCAACAAAGAGTGCTAGCGCTCCTTGCATATGAGCAGGGGAGTGTTGATCTTCCAAAAGTTCGTTAAGATGACCATTTCTCAAAGGAAAAAAAAATTTCTTAGTTTGTCAAATGATGTGGTTTCCCCTTCCAACATCTTCTAGAGGATGTATCAAGTGTTTCCATGGTTTCGTTCGCAATGCAACATATGCAGAATGAAAATTTGACATGTATGACACTTGTGACAAAAGTGCGACACTTGCAAAACTTGCGACAATGAGAATGTGACATTATTGAAGTGAGGAATTTTGACGTGTATAGTGACAATCTTTGTTGATTTTCTAGTTTCAACTCAATAGGTGAATATCCTAGGGCAAGTTACCCCATACACTTCTATGTCTTCTTAGGTAATACATTTACTTCAGAGCCTAAGTCTGGTAAAATATCTCCCATGTTGAAATCCCCAATATTATCATTTAGTCTGAATTCTCTACTTGTCCTTCTTCTTTTATGGAGAAGATTAATTGTTTTCTGCTCTAACTTCCCTTCTACCTCTGTGTTGCATCTTTCTATCATATTTTTTAATACCATAACACATGATGGATCATTCAATAAATTAACACAGGATTGCAGAAAATTCTTTATGGCACTTACTTGCTCTAAAGGTTGTATTTCATTGGTATGATCCATTGAGGATGGAATCTCATACATTGGTGGGTTTTGAACTTAATGCGTGACTGATGTAGATGCAATATTATGCTTGAGGAACTCCAGGATTTCCTCCTTAAATGTTTCCTTTTCTTTCAGCACGTCAAACTACTTATGTGGCTCTGTATTCTTCTTAACCCATTGGTGTTGAACTTGATCTTGTCTTGCTACATCAGTTTCTGTCCTGGATCCTCCTTGAGTGACTATATTAATGTTTCTTCCCTCATTTCTGGCTTCTGCATAAATCCATTGGACATTTTGGTTTTTCTGGTTCCTTTTTTCTTGGATCTTTCCCAAGAGTGTTGGGCAATATTATGTTTCATGGTCTGTTCACAATAATACATACATGTCATTGGTGGAAGTGGACATTCCCTTGAATTTTGTCCTAGTTGTTGGTAGTTGTGGCAGACTATTGGTCCTCTTTCTCATCCAAATCCTCCTCTACCTCTTCCTCCACCTCTGTATCCACCTCTATCTCCTCGTGGTGTGTTGTATTCGGGTACCTAGTTATATTGCCCGAGGTTATACTGTGGTTGTGTAGTATTGTACTGTGACTATACATTATTGCATTGTTGTTGCGCATTATTGTATGGTGGTGATACTTGGATGAACCGAGGTGAATCTTGTCATATAATAATTTCTTCTTTCACCCTATAAGTATCTGAATTTCTTTCTCTCATCAGCTCCATCGTTCTACAATCCTTATCATCATGACCCACTAATTTGCGAAAATTGCATTATGAACTTTTGGGTATTTCTTACACATTATTTTGGTCACTCTAATGATGAATTTACAACCATGTAATTAGGCCCTCAAAATCATCTTTTGCCTGATAAAAGTGACTGCTTTCCTCCCCTACAAGACTACTTTTTAGAAGGACGTTGTAGGCTACCCATAGTGTACAGTGCAAAAATCCATGATTTCCGTAGGCTTCTCTATAGATGGCCTGCGGGATTTTCACATGCTGCTATATAGGTAGTATGTGGTGGTGTTTGAAAGCCAAAAGAGGAAAGAGGTTCAAGAAGTTTCTAGAAAGGGAATATTCTGGAATGTGAGGTGGAGTCTGTATGGTTACGATCCTACTGACTTCTCTGATATGGTGGGATCATCCTCATCCCTTTATCCACTTCATCTTCTCCTATATAATAATGGGCTTCCCATGGAAAAGGTTAAGCACAGTTAAGCAAATTTGAGCAAAGGATTGCTGGAAAAATAGGTTGGAGATTGCGTGAAGAATATTATTTCAGTTGATGCTTGAGGTTTGCGTTCAATCATCAATCTTTTGAAGATCATATTCATGCAAATCTCGGAACAAGTATATGTGTGTGTTGGGATGAAGGACCACTAAAAGGGAACTTGCGACATCAAGGCATTTCGGTTGTATCTTCCACTTTTATTCAATATAATACAATGGCATGTTTCTTTCCCATAAAATCATTCTCATTTTATTACATGACTCCTTGATCACATGTTTAAGTCTTCATTGAATCTCTCATAGTTTCTTTCACTCTGGTCGGTTTGTGTCATTACAGATCTGGTTTCACAAGAGCACCGTAACAACAAAGATATGAGGAATAAATCTCAAAGGTAAGTCATCAATTCCTTCTTTGACACTTAGATCAATGATTGTAACCTAGGGAAAGCATCATGTCATGCCCTGTTTGTTCTAGATCCAAGTGGATCTAGGGAGATTAGTGTATGTCCGCATTTACCGATTTATCCTATAACAAAATTGGCGACTCCACTGGGGATATGACTTGATTGTGGTTTTTTGTTGGCCATTTTTTTTGCCTACTTTTTTTTAACTAAATTCGGTCTCTCAGTCTATGGGAGATCCATTCAGACTCTCTGAGTTTGAAAGTTCACTGAGATTTTTTACGTTTTCCTCAGAATTTCTTGATTTTCAGACGTTTCCACATTGTTGATCTAAAAATAGGGGGCTGACTTGTTATGCTATGCAAGCACCCTCTACTTCATTAAAATAAACTTTTCAGGACCTTTCTCAATGTCTTAGTTATGCAAGATAAATTATGTGCCAAGTTTATGCATCTTCTTTTAAATGTTCATGTGTGAGGTCTTTGTATGATTAAATATGTTGTTTTCATAAATACAACAGAAAAAAACTTGCAACAAATAAACCATCAAACTCACAACAATAACAATATGATAAAGGAGTTCACCCCCAACTGGGCTACATCTCCTTGAGCCTCCATCAATGGACTAGGCTCTCTGGGATTAGTTTGTCAAATATTCTTTTACAATATTCTGCTCAACTCCAATGGAAATAATAACTGTACCATTGAGTTCAGAATACATAAAAACCCCAAAAATGACTAATAGAACTCTGAAAACGGATCATGGCTCATCCGAGCATGACCTCTTCTACATGTGGCCTTGAGCTTCCCTCAGCTTCCTTGTGGAAAAAACACCTATAAAAGTCCTCAAAATCCTATGAAACCTATCCCAATGTGTTCAAATCATAACAATTATCCAAAAATGACTATTCAGTCACATAAAACAGACTTGGGCTCATCTGAGCATGACCTCAATCAATGAGGGCTTCAAGCTCCCTAGAGCTCTATGAAACTTCAATGGTGACAAACCTGCAAAATAAGTCTTCAAAATCCTTTGAAAATAGTGCTAATGGATTTATAACGTCCAAAAACCCCTAGTTGGGCTTTTTCGACACCTCATTTGGCCAAAAAATGAAGAAGTTAGGCCTCCTGCCATTTTCCTCCTTCAAGCTTGCTATCTCTGGTTCGCCAAAACGCACCTTTGTGTGCCCAACCTAGCTCACACACTCAATATTGTGCTAAAACCTAGCACCAGTGCACAACCACATAACCGTGTGAACTGTTGGATGGTTAACGAAACTAAAGCCCCCAACCACCAAACCGTTGGGCATATGGGTCCATGTGACCGCACGCTCAAACAAAAAGGGCCAAGGTTTAAACTCTTATGGAAATGCGCCAAGTGTCAAGTGAATGGTTGGGCTATCTGTTTAAAAATTCACGTGTTTTATATTGTGGTCACATGGTAGTGTGTGTGACTGGGGCCTGGGACTAAGCCCCAGCCCGGACGTGCCCCAAATACAACATTAAACAACTTTAAATATATGTTTTAACATATATATAATAAGCATAAAGAGTGGTGCGTCAGTTGGGCAGCCTTTGCCAAAATGCTCGGTCTATGGTGGAGGTCTAGGGTTCGATCCCCACAGACTCTATAATAATTTTAAACAACCAAAACAGGGTGCCACGTGGCAGCCCATGCCTGGGCCACATGGCACCAAACCATTCGCCATGATAATGCCACGTGTCCACCAATGATTCATCCAAACTGCCAACTGTCTACCAACTCATCCCTGCTATGTCAGTGTACAGCTATGCCATGTCATCATATAGCCCTGCCACATCAGCATCCGTACAGGCTGTACAGACTATACAGTCAACAAATGTTTTTGCTTGTTTGACGAATCGAACAGATCGCAATATCTCACTCATATGACGTATGTTTGAACCCAAACAAGTTACGTTGGTTTCGTGATGATGAGGGATACACACCCATTCGTTTTGAGGCAATTCCAAGAACTTTGATTTTTGAGAAAAATTTTGACCCCTGGTCCAGATTCTAATCACGCCTTCCCACTGAAAGGATTTTGGACCCACAAAAGCTTATGATTATATGTCTGAGCTTCAATACTCTTCTACTTCCAAGTTCTATCAACTAATTCTACTTGAAAAGTCTTTTTGACAATCACCTGGATACCTTGACATGCCTTGCACTGTAACTGGCTATGTCCCTCAACCACTGTTCTCTGGCTGTTGTTGACCCACTGTTCTCTTTTGTGCTTGGAAGACTACCAACCTTCCCACTGAGAATCAAGTCCCTCTTGTGAACTCTTTGACGTCAAAACAATCCGCTCTCCAATGGCTGCAAAAACTTTCCTGCGACATCTTGTCACAAACCAAGAAAACCATCAATCTTGAAAACAAATTTATACAAGACTGAAAATGATGCCAACAAAGTCTTTTTTTTTCTCTTCAAGCAATCGGTCGCATCTTGTACTTCGTCAAAGCACATGGCATTTTCCTGCATCTTGGTGTACTCAGAATTGACTTACAAGCCAACAAACACCATCGACTAAACATAAGTTGAAAAACATGATCGACACACATAGTTGTCAAGACAACATCGACACAAGTCAAGACTCATTTGAAACATATCGACCTTCCAAAAATAACAAGTCAACATTCATTATACACAATCATGTTACAATCATGAGTCATTCATGATGAACTATCACCAAGTTCATTGTTTACGTACACACAAAAACACATGCATGTGCATGACTCCTCAACTCTCCTTCCAGTACAAACATAAGTACATAAACTTGAAACATGTGGGTACATAAGAGCTGAATATGAAAAAGATATATGGCTATAACAAGTGAGCATCATACCCCTCTTTTACATCCTCCTGGCGAAGTTGTGCAACAAAAAAGAATGCCTTCAAATGAATTGCATTCACATGCAACTTGCATCATACAACTTGTACTTTTCATACTCTCAACATAAATGCATACATAAGGCTAAAATGTGCATCTACAACAGAAAAATGCAAGCCTTACTTGCTCAAGAAATCTAACGATTTCTTACCAAGCCAACTCAATGGAAAAAAAAATTGCTGAAAATCGTCCTCTTGTGAATCATCTTGACACACATCGATGATGGAATCTCCTCTTCCATTCTTGCCAAACTTTTTATCCATCTGCTTCTTGTGCTATGGATGAGTGGTTGGATGCAATGTCCAACATTGGTCAATGAGATGACCTCGCTTCTAACAATGAGTGCAAATCTTTTGCATCCTCTTTTCAAGTTGTCTTTGCTTGGAAAGTTTCCTGAAAGTGGTCAATCTTTTCCAACATTTTGAAACATGGTGGTTATATAAACCACAATATGTGCATGGACTTTTTCTTCCATTTTTACATGCAAATTTACCATGTTTATCATAATCAAAAGCAACCGAATTATAGGTAGAAATATACCTTGAACATTCACCTTTATCGCCTCTTTGAGGAGGTGAATTTGAAGAGTTACAAGCTCTCCTTTGAAGACCAACAACAATGTTCTTGTCCTCATGGCTGTCACAACTCTCTTGTTTTACACATTTGCATTCATCTTGAACACAAGCTTTGCATGCTTGAGGGATTGAAATTGCAACAAAATTTCTTGAACATTCACCTTTATAGCCTTCTTGAGGAGGTGAATTTAAAGAGTTACTAGCTCTCTTTTGAAGACCAACACAAATTTTCTTGTCCTCATGGTTGTCACAACTCTCTTGTTTCATACATTTGCATTCATCTTGAACACACTCTTTGCATGCTTGAGGGATTGAACTTGCAACAAAAGTTGTTCTTGGAACGTTTTCCCTTGTCTCCTCAACTTTGGAATATGCTCCATCTTCCTGTTCATATCCAAGACCACAATACTTGGGTCTCTCCTCAACAACAATAGTCTCAACAATGCCTTGTGCATGCTTTCCTAACTCTCTACCTTCATAGCCCATTTTTAACAATAACTTGGACCCTATTCCTCTAGTGTGATTTTCAAAAACACCAAAGAATTCATCTTGAGAGGAATTTGAAGATAAACTAACATTACATACCTCATGTTCATGCATGTACTTGATAAGGGTTTCATTTGCCTCATGGAATTGAGTCTCCATCTCATGAAACTTTTCAAGAAGCTAGTGCTTCTCCTCCTTCATGGCCATCAACTGCTCTTGAAGAACAATGCTCTCTTTTCTCTCTTCCCACAACTCTTGTACCATATCTCCCATGGTTACAAACTCCTTCAACATCTCTTTTTCAAAGGACTTGGATAATGAAGATGTATGAGAACTATCAATGTTTGAAGCTTCCTCCATCCTTGCAAGATATCAAACTTCAACACAAAACTTGCACAAATACCAACAACTAAAACTCTAGCTATCAATGACAATCACATGAGCAAAAACTATGCTCTGATACCACCTGATCTGAAAATAGGGGGCTGACTTGTTATGCTATGCAAGCACCCTCTACTTCATTAAAATAAACTTTGCAGGACCTTGCTCAATGTCTTAGTTATGCAAGATAAATTATGTGCCAAGTTTATGCATCTTCTTTTAAATGTACATGTGTGAGGTCTTTCTTTTAAGTGGAAGTTTCTCAACCCTTGCTTCCTAATCCACCGGAGGACTCTCCTCATCAGAGTGAGATCCAGGATCACATATCTTCACGAGAAGAAAGAACTGACTCTTTATAAAGTTTTTGAATAGTTTTCGATTCTTTGGACGCTTTTCGCTTACCTCCTAGATACGAGAGACGCATTCTTCGATTGAATGCATCCGGAGAACTTGTTGTTGACACTTCTGGAACACCAACTGGAATCCTTGATGTCCTTGAAAACGAGGATCCTTTTTAGACCATTGACATATCTCGAACTCCGACTTCTAGGCGAAACCCTCCCGAATTAGAGGTAGAAGCTGATATACCTATCATTTCTGAACCACCTGAGACAACTACTACATTCACAATACCTTTAGATCAACTTGATATTTCTTTGTTGGTTCAAAGACACAGTTGGTTGGTCCTAGCTCAACTATCCCTCTTTAGTAGGCCCATTCCACAATGGTCCCAAACACTACACTTATTCCCACTGGGAATACAGTGGCTAGCCAACCTCCTATTGGCACACCACTTTTGTCTAGACAAATCCAGTCACTCCCTCTTGGGTATAATTCTTTGAATGCTTCTATCCCCATTCCTACCCAAGTTCCATCCGGAGATTCTAGAGTCTTTACTCCTCCTAGGTATAATGTTGCTTCCAGTTCCATTTTGAAACCATCCCAGTTCCTCTCAGGAGGGTCTTATCCACATTTTATAGGAGGATTTGGACCCAGTGGCTCTACCACCCTTGGAATTTATACTCCGCTATTCGCTTCTGGTTATCAGATTCCTATAAGGGGACAGTATAACCAAGGGGGGAAAACTCAATTTGGAATTCAAACCCAAATTGGGGCATCATCCTCACCTGGAGGACAACCCCTACTCAGAGGATATAATCCACAATATGGACAGAACATCCCCAGATCACTAGCCCAGTATTTGAATCTTCTTATTCAAGAAAATCCACAATCATTTGGGGGACAACAACCTCAAGTTATCTCTTTTATACCCCCTAGTTCGGGCCAGTCATACCTCGGTTCTTCCAATCCCATTTGGGGTTCGAACATTCAATCTAGTGTCCTTCCCTAAGGGAACATCCCTAATAAGTACAACCCTATGGGCTACATGCGTCCGCACACACATCTGAATATGTTAGTACCTTCGCCTCACATACAGACTGCTTATGGTCCTACTGGTATACTGACGGGACTCCCTCCCCAAAGTCCCCAGTATCCTCCTGTGAATAGACAATTACCCTTTTTAGCCACTTTGGATCTACCTGATTTGTCTAGAATCTTGAATGATCCTATCCTACATTCTCCCCATTGACCCGTTATACCAGCCAAATTACCATCCGACATTCCAAAATTTGACCATAAACCAAGAGAGGATCCAAACAACCATGTCATGAATTTCCACCTTTGGTGTTCATCCAACTCTTTGATGGATGATTCCATTCGGTTATGAATCTTCCAATGAAATCTCACAGGTTTAGCTGCAAAGTGGTATATAGAACTACCATGAGGTTTCTTCACTGACTTTAATACTCTAACCATGGATTTCCTTACACACTACCAATTACCGATCCGTTATGAAACCGGAACTGAGATCCTAAGTTCCTTCAAGCAAACTAAGGCCACTCACATCTCTGATCACATTCATGAGTGGGGACGAAGATGGCATTTGATCAAACTCGATCTTCCCGATCTGTTATTGGCATAGTGGTTCACGAAATCATTCGTGAATGAGATCTCTCATGATATTTCCATTTGTGGATTTGTCACTGAAGAAAATCCTATCAGTCGCGCTCAGTACCTTGACCTTGTTTATTCACAAATGAGTATTCTTTACGACTTACTCCTTGATGCACCTTGCCCTTATACTACCGCTACCTCAACTACCCCTCTTGCTTCTCATGTGACTGATGGTGTGATTGGTACTTTCCATGCTCAACCTAAAAATATGTAAGCCTCTCCCACCAATCCTAAGTCTAATGCTTCTAATGTTCAAAATTTTTCATCTCCTACTCCTCTCGCCGGCAAAACCTCTGAGGTTAACTCTATTCAATCTACCCCTACCGGAAAAAATAAATATAAAAAAGGAAGGGTAAGCATAAGAAGGATAAAAATAACCCGTTGTTTGAGAAATCCAAAACACAACCTGTTGATGACAAGGATAAGTGCAAACCCCGATACCCTTGCCTTATCTGTGGTGACGATCATTATACAAAAGATTGTCCAAGACGAGCTAAGGTCACTATGTTCTCCAAGGGACCGCAAAACCTCCCACACCTGTCATTTTGTCTCAAACTTTGCCTTCTCAACAGCATGCCCAATTGGTCATCCATGAACAACCCTCTCCCTCCACTACTTCTTATGTACTCATGTGTACTGATGATTCTAGAAAGAATGATGTTACACTTACCACATGGGGCAAAGATTACTCTTCCTCAAAAGATAAGGTTGACGATATAACACCTTCATTGGTTCAAAAACCTCCCTCAACTTCACCTCCCAATGGTCCTCTTCATCTCGAATGACCGATTCTCGATACAATTCTTCTCCCTCCCCCAAAGGGTGTTGTTCGAAAGTATGCCTTCAACCCTCATGCATGTGCTGCTCAGAACTACAGTATTGTAGAAGATCTAGCACAAGCACCTTCTGCGATGTTGACTCTCGAAGTCCTTCAAAGTTTCCCACTCAACGGAAGGCACTGCTAATGGATATTGGTGGAATTGATCCTATAGATACAAAGTTGATAATTTTTTACCTCAAACATCATATTCCGAGACTCCCCTCTCAACTATCTTTCCAAATACAAGTTGTTGTCTCTGACAAGAACATCTGTAGGATTGTTATTGATGAGGGTGCCTCCACGTGTGTAATGTTTGTTGCCTGTTGGAAAGCCATCAACCCTCCTCCTCTTACTGAATCACATAACATGCTTAAATCCTTCAATGGATCTGTCTTTAAGCCCTATGGTGTACTTCCTTCATTTTTTATTACGTTGGAAGGCAAATTGGTCAATGTTGAAGTTGAGGCCTTTGATGCACCTCTCGATTATAACCTCTTACTTGGTCGTAGATGGATTGATGCGATGCATGTCATTGTGTCTACCCTTTTCTGTGTTATATGTTTTCCACATCAGGGAAAGGTCATTACTGTCAACCAACTAGCCTTTTTCATCTCTAACACCCGTACTAGCAATGTACCTTTTATCGCAAACACACCGCCTAGGTATGAGAACGTTGGTGTGGGCCTACTTAAAGATTTTACTCTAATGGGTACGTTCCCAATCCTGCCTCTCGATGTTCCACCTCCTTTGGTTGCCTCGATCAACATGATTTCCACCTCCGTTCGCAAAACAAACACATCTTCCAACTTGTGGGTAATACCCTAACCTGGTGATTATCCTCACTACGGAAACCAAATTCCTTTAAGTCTGGTTGAATCCGCCTATCAAGCCATTCAATCAGAAACCCCTTCTCTCCTCTCTCTCGGTGATTCGTCTCCTGACCCATTCCACGTTATTTTTCCCATGTATGAGATGATTATGCCGGTTATGTCGATGGAAGACACCCCTTGGGATGATGGACATCATCGTTCCATTCTCTTCCTCAAACAAAACACCATCGAGAGTTACCAATGGATCTTGACTTCGTTGACCATTGTTGTCATTTCCTCAGTTTTTCAAGTCATCACACGACGTGTTATATGAAGGGAACTTAAGTAATATTTTTCCCACCATCCCCCTTGACATATCCATTAAACCTAGAGTTGTTGAAAATGTTCACATCGGAGCTCTGTGCTCCACTGACGAGGTTGTCGCACATAAATCACTTTTCCAAGAGTTTTGTGACATCTTCGCTTGGAGCTATGAAGAAATGTAGGGTATTGACCCTGATATTGTTGTACACGAAATTAATATGTACCTAGGTGCTAGACCCATCCAATAGAGACTTCATCCGGTCCACCCCCGTAAAGCAGCTGCTATTAAGATTGAAGTCGAAAAACTTCTTAAAGATGGCTTTATTTATCCTGTGGCTTTAACTGATTGGGTATCCAATCTCGTTTTGGTTAACAAGAAACAAGGTACGATCCGTGTCTGCATCGATTATAGGGATATCAATGAAGCTTGTCCTAAGGAAAACTTTCCCACCCCCTTCGTTGACCAGATCGTCGACGATTGCGTCGGGAGTGAAATATTCTCTTTAATGGATGGTTTCTTCGGCTATATTCAAATCAACATCTTGCCCGTGGATCAACACAAAACCGCTTTTATTTTTCCTTGGGGAACCTTTTCCTACTAGAAACTACCCTTTGGTTTAAATAACGTCGATGTGACTTTTCAACATACCATGTCTTATGTTTTTCATGATATTAAGCACATTATACAGCCATATCTAAATGACCTACTGGTACATTCCATGCATCGTAGTGACCACTCGACACACCTCCGAGCCATTTTCCTTCGTTGTCGGTTCTAACATATATGCTTAAACCCACACAAATGTGTTTTCTGTGTGGAGTCAAACTGACTTCTAGGTTTTATCATTTCATGCCAGGGCATCAGGGTCGATCCTTTGAAGGTCGAGGCGATCCTCAATCTCCCTCCCCCTTCTTCACTTCACCAGCTTCAAAGTTTGCAAGGGAAGGAAAACTTTTTACATCGTTTCATCCCAAACTATGCTCAATTAACGCTCATATTTACTCGACTTCTAAAGAAAGGTTCTGAGTTCATATGGGATTCCACTGCCAATGAATCTTTTGAAGCTTTGAAACTGACTTTAACCCGTACCCCATTACTTTTCTCACCCAATTATAGTCGAGATTACTTCATTTATCTCATTTCTTTGGAATCTACCATCGCCATGGTTCTAGTCCAAGAATATAATTCACACAATGAACATATCATCTATTATTTGATTTGGAGTCTCACGACCACCGAAACCAAATATTTACATGTTGAAAAACTGGCCTTGGCATCTATTCAAGCTGTCCAACATTTCTGTCACTACATCCTATTACGAAAGATCACATTCTTACACACCAATTGCTAGGGGGAAAGTACTCTAAATGGATAGTGATTAACCAAGAGTTTGACTTATAATTCAAACACGCTAAGTCTAAGAAATCTTTGGTTTTTGTTGAATTGATGTGTGACCTTCCTTGCACTGAGACAGAAAACGTAGCAGAAGATTATTTACCCAATGAATCTCTTTTTTTGATCAGTTATGATGACCTTTGTTATGGAGATATGATTATATATCTCCAGACTCAAACTTTCCACCCTAATCTATCTAGCACTGACCGTCGTCGTATACGATACCAAGCTCATCAATATATCATCCTCGGTGACACTCTTTGTCGTCGTGGGGTTGACTCCTTTTGTCGACGATGTCTCACCTATGACAAGGCTAAGAAAGCATTGAATGAATTCCATTCTAGAGCATGTGGTGGTCACATGTCTAGGTATTCTACTTCCCAAAAGATCTTATGAGCAAGGTATTTTTTTCCTTCTTTATTTAAGGATTGTATTATTGTCGTCCAAAAATTCCATGCTTGCCAAACGTACAATAGTAAAATAAGATCACATCCCACTCCCTTACACCCTATAGTTTCCATCGGACCTTTCGCAAAATGGGGTATCGATTTCATGACATGTTACCCTCACTTGGCTAGGGGACATGGATACAATATCGTGTTGGTTGTGGAGCTTGATTATCTTCCTGATTTACAGGTCTTTTACTTTCATCCGTGTTTATACCCCATGAAGTATTTACACCCCAGAAGTATGTACACTCTTCCACGTGAGGGAGTGCAGAGGGGGGGTACCCCCTCTGCGGGGTCCAGGGGGCCTATCCCCCCGGCTGGTGGGTCTGGGGGCAAGCGGGCCCCCAGCGGGGGTTCGGGGGAAAATCCCCCGAAGCAAAAATTTCCTTGTAAAAGTATATTGTAATTTCATTGTAAATCTGGACCGTTCATCATAAGGTCACAGATCTAACGGTAGAGATTATGTTAGGGTTTTTTTCCCTAGAAGGCAACCCTCTTTTATGAGGGAAATGTATCGCGGCTATGGATGGTGGTGAATATTGTATTCTGAGAGAGGAGACTGTGAGAGAAAGAAGAGGAAGTTACAATGGGTTTTGTTGTAGGTTGTATCCCTTCATTTGTTGCATAACAATAAAGGAAGGACCTGGCAATTTCTCTGGTGGACGTAGCCCACATTGGGTGAACCACGTAAATCTATGTCTCTCTTGTATTGTGTGTCTTCTGTGTTTTGTTTTTGCATTTGTTTTATTTTATTGCTCCACGGTCCTATTTTTCTAACATATCGTAGCCATGGATTATTTCACAAAATGGGTCGAGGCGATGCCTACATTCAACAATACTAGGAAAACTGCATTTATTTTCATATTTAATCATATTATTACTCGATTCGAGACCCCGCAACCTATCGTTACTAATCACGGTAGCCATTTTTGAAACTGTGTGATGTCTAAACTTACCGACAAGTGGGGTCTTCGACATGAAAACTCAACCCCCTACTATCCACAGGCTAGCGGTCAAGTTGAAGCAATAAATAAAATCCTTATCACTATGCTTCGTCGGATAATAGGAATCCATAAGACCAGTTGGCACACGATGTTGTTTTTAGTATTATGGGCCTATCGAACATCTGTGAAGTCTACTACAGGATTTACCCCTTTTCAACTAGTCTACGACATTGAATTCGTTCTCCCGATTGAATGTGAAATACCATCTTTGAAGCTAGCCATCTAACTTCTCTCAAACACGTCTGCTGAAGAAGAATGTCTATTTTATTTTATGCAATTAGATGAGACCCATCGTGATGCCACCCTAGTTATTGAAACCCAGAATAAATGCGTAAAATCCCAATATGAAAAGCATGTCAAACCACGTGTTTTCTCTAAGGGAGATCTAGTTCTCCTCTATGAACAAGATCATGATATACTAGGAGCCAGAAAATTTGAAGCTATGTGGCGAGGTCCATATATCATCAAACGAGTGTTAGAGAAGGGAGCTTACGCGTTAGTAGATTATGATGGAATTCCTTTGAGTGAACCTAGAAATGGGCTTTACTTGAATCAATACTATGCTTAGACTGTCTCTGCATGATTACTTGTACTTTTACTATACCATACTCTTGTGTGTTACTTTCGTGTGCTTTTTTTATTTGGTTTCCACCCCCAACTGCTTACTTTGCATTGTGCTTGGTTTCCATATGTCGGTGTCCTCACTACCCTACATTGGCTTTGCTGATGGTGCTAGCCATAGTACTCAGAACCTAGTTTCTATTGCTTGGGCAATATATGCACCTACCAACGAACTTATCCATTTACAAGGTGTTTTCCTCGGTCGTGCAACCAATAATATTGAAAAATATAGTGCAGTCATCAAATTATTGACCAATGTTATTTCAATTGGGATTCGTCACTTCGTTGTACAACTTGATTCGTAGCTCATAGTGCTCTAGTTAAATAATGTTTATACTATCCGAAGTCCTACTTTGTTATCGGTATATCTACGAATTCACCTCTTGGAACATTATTTTGATTATATTGAATATCAACACATTCCTAGATGTCTAAATACATTAACTGATGCTCTAGCTAATTATGTGTTAGACAGACATTTGAGACATTTATAAATCCAATCACACATTATACATTTTATATAGAAGCAGAGTAAGCCGGTAGAAGCCTCGTGTATATATATAACGATAAAATGTTTACAAAAATGTTTTCCGTCCAAGGACCAAAATATCAAAATATGAAGCCCATGGCTTATACAAAATATCATCATGGATGTTTCTCACGGTAGCATAATACTTCCCGTGCCACCCTACAAAGTAACCGAATAAGTGAGTCAGACACGCCTACAGTATGGCGTTGGCAATGCCTCGGGATCTCCTCGATCGATATGTCAGGAATGACTATTGTCAGACCCTCTAGGTTCCGCTCCATTTCCTCATAGTTGCCAACATCCCACCCTAATACTACACCTGTCTCTCCTCGTCTCTGGATCAGAGATGTTCCCGGAGGCCGGTGTAGCCCTACATCTGCATGGTCAAAAAATTTTAATTATTCTTTAGATCGAAAACACAAAAAACATCTTATATCCTATAAAATCCACAAAAACACTATAAAGAACAAAGTGTCTTTCTTACCTAGATTTCCCCACCGAAATCCCTCAGGGAGGACCAAGTCAGGATCACCCCAAAAATCTAGGCCGACATACGCATAATCATCAATCATCAAAATTTGGGGCCTTAACCAGTCAAAAAATGCATCATTCTACTTGACAATGGGGCCCGGTACATGTCACGCCATAAGGTCGCACCACCGTTTTATTCTTGGGTCTCGTGGGTCTGGTATTCCCCACTCTACATGCAGTCGCAAATGAGGGACTCTTTCTAAGAAGAAAGACACCAAAATAGACCCATACCCAAACTTCTTTAGGTCTCCATTCTTGCTTTTAGTGATTTGTGTCTTCATACTGCAGAGGACACCATCACACCAATTGAACACTCGAGGTTATGAGCATTCAATGGCATATTGAAAATAAGTCTGGAGGACCATGTGTGGCGAAGCACTTCTTGCCATCCATGCAATAGTAAAGAGAATGGTTCTGAGAGTTAGATCCCGAACTCCTCTGATGACCACTTTACCTTTGCACCTCTCTACCTCAGGTTCACAATGCCGATGGATGTACTCGCTCATCGGCAAGCCACTGCCTCGACCCCCTGTTAGGGTCACATGTGCCCCACAACGAGATAGCCCCTTCAAAAAGTAAATATCTTCTATTTCTAAGGAAAGAACATGGACACCCACATCAAACACTTGCTGGTTCATTTCCCACATGTGGACCAAGTACTCTAATATTCTCAATTGGGCTCTCATGCACTAGATCTTGAAGAATTTTAACAAGCCACATTGTCGAAGGGAATTGACGGTGCTCAAATCATTCAAATCCATGAAGTCATCATCCTCATGCTCTCGTTCTCTCCACTCCGACATTTTGGCAATCAAACACCTGCGTGGAAATGAGAGAAGACAGTTAGAAACTTTAATAATCATTTTTTGAATTCTTTTTGGTCCAATGCATGCATTTCTTTTTGGGTTTTCGGCTGCTGCAATAGGGCTTCAATTACAATGTAGGATTTTCGTAGGTTCTGATACTAGTCACTTGCAGTGGCCCCAACGCACGCCTACCGGCCCAAACACTCACTCAAAAAACATCTTTTAACGACTAAAAATGAATTTCAATCCATTCAAAAGGAAGAGGATGAAGAGCTTACTGTCATGACGGAGATCATTCATCGAATGGTCGCCTGTGCTCCTTGCAATTGACAGTCGAAGTAAGGGGTAAAAAAGGGGTTTTCAAAAAATTTCTTGACCAAATGCAAATGAAATGGTAAAAAGAGCTCTTACTCTTATTTATTTCACTTTTTACCTTTTTTCATAATATTTTATATTATATAAATGTATTTGGTTATAAACCCTCAAGTCTAATAGTCCCGTGAGTGTCTTGTTTCTTGCAGGAAGAAGACTAGGGTCCTAATTAACGTAGTATGGATGTTTGTTCCATAATTTGTTTTCTCTTCATTATGCATATCGATACTTTTTAGGGTTTTTTAGTAAAACCTCGAGTTCACTCTTCGTTCATTCTCGTTCTTGAAAATTTATGAGAATGCAACCAAGTATATTTTTGTCGTCCTTTTGTACTCGTCTTGGTAACACGAAAAGAGACACACATGGAGAATCATTTAAGCTCTTTTCACACTCCATAAAAATGAAAAGATTGTCAAGCGACCTTGTCATATTCACGCTCGTAAAAATATTTGAATAAAATATTTGATGGGTGATAGTTTATCACTTTTTCGGTCCTGTCGAACTATTTTACGAAAAAAGAACTGAGAGAGTTCTCTTTAAGTGTTTTTCAGACTCTATAAACATGAAAAACCCCTGAGTTTTCTATCTTTGGACTCGTTAAACAAACATCAAAAGACCCACATGATACCGAACCACTCCTTCTTAGGGTTCGTTAAAAATACACCGAAGGACTCATCCAAAGGATGAGCTTACATTACAAGCATATGTTATCCTCCTCAAGCTTGTGTAAAAATAAAGAGGTACTCGCCAAAAATGGTGGGGGGGATTTGGGAAAGAAATGTGTCTATGTATCCATGTTAATGGTGGCGAAGAGTTGCTCTTGAACATGACACCCCATTTTTCATCATTTGAATCCAGGTTGGGAAATCCAATTGTCTCTTATCTGACTTTCTGCAATTTTATATCTTGGTTGTCTTTGAGTCAATGTTGCCAAGGATGTTGTCATGTCATCCATATGTTCAAGAGAAGTCCGAATAATCCCTCTCTTGATTCGGCCATCTGCAGTTGTCAATTCCTACCACGTCGGCCTTCCCTGTGTCAGTTTCAGATCATATTCGTATTTTACTCTATTCTAAATTTGTTACTTATTTCGTGTCATTGATGGGGGATACATCAAGGCCCTCCTGTGAAGAGTATCTTTCTGTCGAATTCAATTCATTATCCAAGAATGAGACTTAGAAATCATTTAGTACCTTAGAGCCTGCATTCCCTAATAACAGGTTTCTTCGCTCTTGACAGTGGATTCACATCATTGGTCCCTGATCAAAATATTCCATCGAATGCTCGACTTCAGCTCATTCATTCACATTCGTTGGATTGTACTATAGTACATTGGGAGTCATTGACATCAATGGTGATTTCCCTTGCACTTGTTAACGGTTTTCATTAATGACCAGTAATCAAGCGGTTTCTAACCATGTTCGACTCCGACGCCTGTAATCACATGGCTAGATTTGTACTTACGGATGACGGGTTTGAAGACCCTGGATCTCATCATTCATGGTCCAGGTTGTGATGGAGTAATGATGATTTGTATTGACACATAGATCCACTTTGTATCTCTCATGGATATGTTTGTGTCTGAATTTTTTCTCATACATAGATCCACAGTATATTCATGGTGGCTATGTAACATTTTGATGACATGGATCCATAGTGTATCATTAGTGGCCATGAATTACACTTATGAGTTCAATTATGTTTATTCTGAACATGGGAATTCCTACTTCAGACGTGGTATCATATTGTGCAGATGCTTGTTTGTTTTCAGGTTCCCGATTCATGCGTTCTTTGTTCCCAACACACACACTATTTTACAAAGTATTTCGATTGTCACAGGTTCCAACCTCATACTTTGGGGGGCATTCTATTACACATTATTTTGGTCACTCTAATGATGACTTTACAAGCATGTAATCAGGCCCTCAAAATCATCTTTTTCCTGAGAAAAGTGACTGCTTTCCTCCCTTGCAAGACTACTTTTTAGAAGGACGCCGCATGCTACCCATAGTGTATAGTGCGAAAATCCATGATTTTTGCAGGCTGCTCTATAGCTGGCTTGTGGGATTTCCGTAGGCTGCTATATAGGCGGGGTGCGACGACATTTGAAAGCCAAAAGAGAAAAGAGGTTCAAGAAATTTCTAGAAGGGGAATCTTCTGGAATGTGAGGTGGCGTCCATATGGTTACGATCCTACTGACTTCTCAAATATGGTGGGGTCATCCTCATCCCTTTAACCACTTCAAATTCTCCTATATAATAATGGGCTTCTCATGGAAAATTTTAAGCACAATTAAGCAAAGTTGAGCAAAGGACTGCTGGAAAAATAGGTTGGAGATTACGTGAAGAATATTATTTCAGTTCATGCTTGATGTCTGCATTCAATCATCAAGCTTTTGAAGATCATCTTCATGCAAATCTCGGAACAAGTATATGTGTGTGTTGGGACAAAGTACCACTAAAAGGGAACTTACGAAATCAAGGCATTTCGGTCGTATCTTCCACTTTTATTCAATATAATACAGTGGCATGTTTGTTTCCCATAAAATCATTCTCATTTTATTACATGACTCCTTGATCATATGTTTAAGTTTTCAATGAATCTATCATAGTTTCTTTCACTCTAGTTTGTTTGTGTCATTGTAGATCTGGTTTCACAAGAGCACCAGAGCGAAGCCAGAACAAAAAAGATATAAGGAATCGATCTCAAAGGTAAGTCATCAATTCCTTATTTGACACTTAAATCAATGATTGTAACTTAGGGAAAGCATCATGTCCTGTCCTGTTTTGTTCTAGATCGAGGTAGATCTAGGGAGATTAGTTTATGCCTGCATTTACTAGTTTATCCTATAACATTATTGTCTTATACTTATGCATCATTGGAAAATGATATGGATCATGCTCATGTGATTTCTAAATCTTGCACCATGGTCCGCCTGTTGGCAAGGGGTTTGGTACTCCTGTTACCATATATTGCGCAAAAGTTGGACATTTGTTCTTATTGTGTCCTTTTGTCTTACATAGGGTACACCAAACAACTTCTCTTTTCTCTTTTCCCTTATTCTTCTTAACTTGAAATTTTATATTCTTCAAATCCTCCTTCATCTCCTCTATTGTTGGATCTGTCTTCTAATACTAGTTATCTTCTAGTTGCACGGATGCCTATAGATCCTCCGCTAGAGTTTGGAATTTTTGTTGTCTTAATGGGTATTTCAAGTGTGGTAACAGTGAGTTCACAAATAAGTTCCTATGTTGCATGTCCTTAATTATTTATTTCAACTTTCCTTTCATACGTTTGAACCTCTGATCAATCTCCCAAACAGACTCACCTAGTTTCTTCCTGATTTCAATCATTTCATTCATGTATTGGTCTTCTGAATTGGGCTTCTGAAATTCATTTACCAGTAGTTTTTTCACATCTGTGATATTCTTTGGTACTTCCTGTGGACTGTTTACATCTAGGCTCATGTACCAATCTTGTTGATTATTTGGGTTGGTTGTCATTGATGTCAACCCTTGAAGAAATTCCGGTAGCGAATTCCAGTAGCACAAAGGTTTGGGTAATGGACACAAGTTTGTTTAATGTATAATGGTATGATTTTTAATATATTTTAAGGTAAGAATATTCTTTATGGATATTACAAGTCATTCCATTTCCAGTGGTATGTGGAACGTCACATAACTCCTCTCGGTTAGAGAGTTATGGCCATGTGAAGTTGGAGAACCCTCAAGAGTCATCTAGAAGCCCCAAAAGGTCAAAGTAGTCAAAGTGGTTGCAAAGAAGAAAATATTTAAATAATAAAGTTAAGTGATGACCGTACTATAACTCAAAGTGGATACAAAATAAATTATTTAAATAATAAAGTTAATGGAGAAATTACTATGTGGACAAGTGGTTAGAAGTCGATTAGCCCTAAAATAAGGAAAGTGGGTTAAGATGGTTAGAAGGTAATTTAAATAATAAAGTGAAGTGATGAGTGTACTATAAGTTAAAGTGGATACAAAATAAATTATTTAAATAGTAAATTTAATGGAGAAATTACTAAGTGGACAAGTGGTTAGAAGTGGGTTAGCCCTAAAATAAGGAAAGTGGGTTAAGATGGTTAAAAGGTAACCCTTTGAGGAAGCTACATGAAAATATAAATAAGTGGAAAGGGTCTCTCATTTTTAATAACACTTGAGAATATTGGATATATACAAGTGAATGAGGTAACCAAATGATATCTAAGATTTATTTCAGAGGGAAGGTGAAGTAAACAAGGCCAAAATTCAAGGGAGGATAAATTCTTTTGATGATGCTTTCTAAGGTATGTTATTTACAGGTCATCTTACCATTTTCGAAATAATTATTTTCATATCATGATTCAGACCATGAAATTGGGATGTCATTGAGGAAACATATCCAAGTTGTTGTGATACAAATTTCATCTTGTGGGTCGTTGTATTTTTGGAGTTACACTCTGTGGAAAATAGGGTTTGTGGATAGTTATGAAACTAGTCTAAAACATGTGTTTCAGGTAAAAACATCATAACTTCTTCATAAAATATCCAAATTCAGTAAGACCAAATGCATTGGTTAGATTAAATTATGTAGTATTGTTTGTACAATTTTTATATCCATAGAACAAATATTCCATGTGGGGCATGCTCTACAAGTTCGCTCTCTAGAATAAGCCAGAATTCAACAAGGTATGCCCTTTTTTCTATAACTTCTTTTCTGAGAGGTTCCAAGTAGTGAAATATGGAGGAATTGCATAAAAGACACTGAAGAACATTTTGTACCATTTTCATATATTTATCCATTACAGGTACATAGTTATGATTATTGCAAGTTGGGGTTTATGACTAATCCAAAATTAGTCATGTGAGACTAAAGTAAAGTTTGATGAAATGATAGTCTCTTGTTGTTAAAGTTAACGAAGGTTTGCAGGTATGTGATCATATACACCAGGTCTATTACATAGTTACAAATCATATTTGGATGATGAAATTAATGAGGGATTTTTGTTGAGGTACATGTTGGGTACATGGTTGAGACAAGTAGTTGATGAGTTGGCACATACATGAGGTGTATAGTTGATGATGTTGGTACATATAGATGAGTCATAGTTTATGTGTATTTGATGCATGATTGGTACATATTTGGTGCATGTTTGATTCACTCGTTGATGTTACAGTTTGAGGTACAAGTTGGTACATGGTTGATGCACTTGTTTATGGTACAGGTTGATTACAGGTTGTTTCGACAGGTTATTTGTATAGGTTTGGTGCATGGTTGATGCATTTGTTTATGGTACAAGTTGATGTATGGTACATGTTGGCACAATTTATTGGTACAGGTTGGTACATGTTGATTACAGGTTTATTGGTATAAGTTTACAGCATTATATCTCACAGTGATAGTGTGACAGTGGTTCCATCATTCTACTTCTACGTCAGGGTAGTTGGAAGAGGAAAGGATAGATGGTTGTATCCACCTTTCGGTTGTAGCCAGAGAACATAGGGGGTTGTAGCCTCCTTTTGGTTGTATCCATAGAATTTGGGAGTTGGAGCTTCCCTCGGGTTGTAGCCTAAGAAACTAGAGGGTTGTAGCCTCCTTCTGGTTGTAGCCAGAGAATTGGGAAGTTGGAGCTTCCCTCAAGTTGTAGCCTGAGAAACTAGGGGGTTGGAGCCTCCTTCCAGTTGCAGCTGGAAAACAAAGGAAGTTGGTGCTTCCAATGAATGTAAATCTTAAAGACATATAATAAAAACCATTCTGTGGTTTTCTACCTCTTTGGGTTTCCACGTAAAAACACTGGTGTACTGTGTATGCGTATGATTGTTCATTTGTTCATTGTTTATTTACTCTGCAATCATTGGATGATAATTATACATTGATATAAGACTTTCATTATATGGTTAAAAATGATTAAATTTCTCTATTACTGATTCACCCCCCCTCTCAGTAATCCAACAATTGGTATCAGAGCAGGTTCCTTCAGGAAACAGTTAAACCATTGTTAGGAGATCATGGATTATTTTGAGAATGGAGTACCATTTTTCAATGGTTAGAATGGTTTAAAGTATGAGATGTGGAGTATAAGGAAGACATTATTTTTATAGGAACATGGGAATTATATTTGGCTATCAGTCGTTACAGGATATGATAGTTCAAAAAGGGCAAAGACTGGAGCCAAGAAGAAATTGGAGAATAATAACAAAATAGAAATGGATTTCATCTGGGAAGGATTACCTAATCTGGTAAGAGAAAAGGTTGATAAATGTTCATCAGTGAAAGAACTTTGGGATAAGTTACATTTCATGTATTATTCACCCATCACAGATTCATAAAATGCCAAAGAAGATGCAAATACAGATCAAGAAGAATTATGTCCACCATGTCAAACAGATTCAGAAGGTGAAGAGTACATAATCACCAGAGGTATTTTGTTTTTCTTTAATTGTGAAAAACAAAGACATCTTGAAATAGAATGTCATGAAGGAAATGAGAAAGAAAAACTAATAGAAAAGGAAGACAATTATGAAGCATAATTGATTTGTGCTTTAGATGAACTAAGAGAAGAAAACAAGTCACTCAGGAAAGAATTGATGAAACAAAAGGAAAGTGTTTACATTTTTTAAGAATCCCAACAGGGCATCGAGAACTTAAGAACTCGTCTAGAAGAAGCTAGAAAGAACGAAGAAAATCTTAAATATCAAAAGCAGTATTTGGAAGCCAACATAGCAGCACAGACGAAAGAAGCAGAAATGAGAGAGAATATATTGACAGATAATCTTAAGGAAAGAACTAACGATCTAAACCAACTTGAGGCAAACTTTGGTCAAGAAGAGAAAGGACTTGAAGAATAAATAATCACATTAAAAATTCATCTTGAAGAAGTGAAAATAACAGAAGAAATCATGAAGTCTCGGATAATGAAGAAAGAAGAAGAGGTTGAGAAGCTTGAAGAAGAAGTTGTCACATTAAGAAGTAAAATCATCAAGATTAACAAGAAAGTTGAATAGACAGAAACATCCACATAAAATATAGATAATGAAGAGAAGCACTCAAGGTTGCTAGAAAAGAAGAATGAAGAAAATAGAAAGAGTTATATAGAAGTACACAAAGGAAGGAATCATGGTCAACCAAAATCTAAGAAAACTATTGAAGATACATGTTCAAGAAGATCATTCATGTTCAAGCCACAAAGAAGCTTCAATCATGATCATGATTAGTCAAGGTAGAAATTCCGAAGGACTACACCACAAAGAAGATCATTCACTCCTAAGTATGCAAATTTATTTTATGGTCATTGTTTTTATTGTACTAATTTTGGACATAAGGTTGTAGATTGAAAGGATTATAAAAGAAACGTTCAAGCAATAAATTCCTATGTGGCCCCACTTAACATTGAATGTTACAAATGTCATAACTATGGACACATAGCTAGTGATTGTATAAGCATGATTGATACTTCCATGAAAGAAAACATTGATATCAGATATAATAAAGTATGGATAAGAAAACACGAAGAACGGGTGAACAAACACCAGGTCCTAGAGATCGCAAGATTGGAAATAAAATGAGATGAAGAAAATTCTGCAGAGAAAAAGAAAGATGTTAGATATAGAAAGGTTTGGAAAATAAATGAAAGAAAATAAGGACATGTAAATAAGGAACAAGATCAAGAGATTGTACTTTCATGCATTGTACTAAAAGATGAATCCACAGACAGAAAGAAAGAAGTCAGAGCTCAAAGAGATGATGAATCTACCAATGAAGATGATGATACACATCAGAGAATGAATTGTTATGAGCCATGTGACTTAGATACTCCCAAGTAATATGAATATTAAACAAGGGGATTATATGCGGTAGCTGAGACGGATCAGAGAACCATCCTTCGAGAAGCTTACAGAATTTGAGTAGACAAATTCAGTGCATTCAATTAGCAGAAGTACAATATGATAGATTAATCAGTTGTAGTAGTACTTCATGATAGTATAGTGACATATGAGTCAAAATTATGGGCAGTTGTATAGTAGAGTCTTGAACAGTATGGACAGATATGGATGTGAAATCATCTTTTCTGAAAGGGGAACTTGAAGAATAAGTCTACATTGAACAAATAGTTCCTAGAGCATGGTACTCTAGACTGGATAAAAATCTACAGCATGAAGGGTTCATAAAAGGAAGTGTAGACAACAACCTCTACATCAAGGTAACTCAAGATGGTATTTTATTAATTGAAGTTTATATTGATGATATTATTTTCGGAAGTACTGATGACAGGTTAAGCTAGAAATTTTCACAGGATATGCAGAATGAATTTGAAATGTCATTACTTGGAGAACTATCATTCTTTATGGGTCTTTAGATACATCAAAGAAACCAAGGATTTTTTTTTCTCAAACTAAATATATCATAGAAATGATAAAGAGGTTCAGAATGGAAGATTGCAAACCACTTACCACTCCTATGAAAACCAGTTGCAAGTTGAGAAAAGATGATTATTCAAAGTCTACATACCAGAGGAAACACGGGTCAATGATTTGTAGCTTACTATATGTGACAACATCCAGACCAGATGTAGTGCAGGCAGTTGGATAGGTGTAACGATTTCAAGTAGCACCAAAGGAATCACATGTATTAGCAGTGAGGAGGATTTTCAGATATCTCAAAGGAACAAAAGAGTTTGGATTATGGTATCCAAAAGGAAAGGATCTATCACTTATTTCCTACACATATGCAGATTGGGAAGGCTGCATTGATGATCAACGAAGCACCAGGGGAGCAATGTTCTTCTTGGGGGAGTGTTTAGTATCTTGGATAAGAAAGCAACAATCATCTGTATATTTATCTACAACTGAAGCAGAGTATATTGCAGCAGCAGGATGTTGTACTCAGGTTCTATGGATGAAACAAACTTTGACAGATATACAGGTTGAGTATGATGAGCCCATTCTAATCTATTGTGATAATACAAGAACCATCAGTATCTCAAAGAACACGGTGATGCACTCCAAGACGAAGCACATTCCAATAAAGTATCACTTTCAACGGGAACAAGTTGCAAAGAAGAACATCAGAGTTGAATCTGTGGGCACAAAAGAACAAGTGGCAAACATCTTTACAAAACAACTTCTAAGGGAATCCTTTGAGGATTTCCGCCAGAGACTCAGAGTAATTTCTACTCCAAAATGAATTCTTTCGAATGCTTATCTTATATGTCTTAGATTTACACGAGGAAGCACCATAAATAGGACAGTTCAGGTTGGGGGATCTATTTCAGGAAGAGTTCAGTGAGGGAAGTATCCTTAAGGGCAATTCAGTTAGGGGAGCAGCCCCCGATGGAAAGATACCTTTGCCATTGATGACAAAGGGGGAGAGATTTATCAGATGCAAAGGTAAATGGTTTGAGAAAGAGTACAGAGGCATGGTTCCAAGGGGAACATGAGTGATATGACTTCAATATTGCATCATAGTGTTTCCATCAATTCCAAAGGGGGATATTGTTGATTATTTGGGTTGGTTGTCATTGATATCAACCCTTGAATAAATTTTGGTAGTGAATTTTGGTAGCACAAAGGTTTGGGTAATGGACCCAAGTTTGTTTGATGTATAATGGTATGAGTTTTAATATATTTGAAGGTAATACTATTATGGATGTATAGTACATGTCATTCCATCTCCGGTGGTATGTGGAACGTCACATAACTCCTCGAGGTTAGATTTTTATGGCCATGTGAAGTTGGAGAACCCTCATGAGTCATCTAGAAGCCCCAAAAGGTCAAAGTAGTCAAAGTGGCTGCAAAGAAGAAATGATTTAAATAATAAAGTGAATTGATGAGTGTACTATAATTCAAAGTGTATACAAAAGAAATTATCTAAATAATAAAGTTAATTGAGAAATGACTAAGTGGACAAGTGGTTAGAAGTGGGTTATCCCTAAAATAAGGAAAGTGGGTTAATATGCTTAGAAAGTAATTTAAATAATAAAGTGAAGTGATGAGTGTACTATAAGTGAAAGTGGACACAAAAGAAATTATTTAAATAATAAATTTAATGGAGAAATTACTAAGTGGACAAGTGGTTAGAACTGGGTTAGCCCTAAAATAAGGAAAGTGGGTTAAGATGGTTAGAAGGTAACCCCTTGAGGAAGCTACATGAAAGTATAAATAAGAGGCAAGTGTCCCTAATTTTTAATCACCCCTGAGAATATTGAATATGTACAAGTGATTGAGGTAACCAAAGGTTATCTAAGCCGAATTTTCGAGGGAAGGTGAAGTAAAGAAGGCCAAAATTCAAGGGAGGATAAATTCTTGTGATGATGCTTTCTATGGTATGTTATTTATAGGTCATCTCACCATTTTCACAATAAATTGTTTTCTAGATTTATTTAGATAGTGAAATTGGGAGGCCATTGAGCAAACATATCCAAGTAGTTGTGATACAAATTTTAGCTCGTGGGTCGTTGTATTTTTGGATTTAAACTCCGTGGAAAATAGGGTTTATGGAAAGTCCTTAAAATAGTCTAAAACTTCTTCATAACAGATCCAAATTTAGCAATACCAAATGTATTGGTTAGAGTACAATCTTTAGTATTTTTTGTACAATTTTTAGATCCATACAACAAGTGTTCTGTGCGGGGCACGATCGACAAGTTATCTCTCTAGAATAAGCCAAAATTCAACAAGGTATGTCATTTTTTCAATAACTCCTTTTCTGAGAGGTTCCAAGTAGTGAAATTTGGATGAATTACATAAACGACATTAAAGAACATTGTGTACCATTTTCGTATCAGTATTCATTACAATTACATAGTTATTATTATTGCAAGTTAGGGTTTTTGACTAATCCAAAATTAGTCATGTGAGACTAAAGTAAAGTTTGATGAAATGCTAGTCTCTTGTTGTTAAAGTTAAGGAAGGCTTGTAGGTACGTGATCATATACACCAAGTCTATTACAAAGTTACAAATCATATTTGAATGATGAAATTGATGAGGTATTTTGGTTGAGGTACATGTTGGGTACATGGTTGAGACAAGTAGTTGATGAGTTGGCACATACATGAGGTGTATAGTTGATGATGTTGGTACATCTTTATGAGTCATAGTTTATGTGTATTTGATGCATGATTGGTACAAATTTGGTTCATGGTTGATGCACTCGATGATGGTACAGGTTGAGGTACATGTTGGTGCATGGTTGATGCACTTGTTTATGGTACAGGTTGATTACATGTTGTTTGGACAGGTTATTGTGACAAGTTATTTGTACATGTTTGGTGCATGGTTGATGCATTTGTTTATGGTACATGTTGAGGTACATGTAGGCATAGGTTATTGGTACATGTTGGTACAGGTTGATTGGTACAGGTTTAGATTAGTATATCTCACAGTGATAATGTGATAGTGGTTCCATCATTCTACTTCTACATCAGGGAAGTTGGACGGGGCAAGGATAACTGGTTGTAGAGACCTTCCAGTTGTAGCATCCTTCTAGTTGTAGCCATAGAATTTTGGAGTTGGAGCTTCCCTTGGGTTGTAGCCTGATAAACTAGGGGGTTGTAGCCTCCTTTTAGTTGTACCCAGAGAATTGGGGAGTTGGAGCTTCCCTCGGGTTGTATCCTAAGAAACTAGGGGGTTGGAGCCTCCTTCCAGTTGCAACTAGAAAACAAAGGAAGTTGGTGCTTCCAATGAATGTAATTATTAAAGAAATATAAGAAAAAACATTATGTGGTTTTCTCCCACTTTGGGTTTCCACGTAAAAACACTGGTGTACTATGTATGTGTATGATTGCTCATTTGTTAATTGTTTTTCTACTCTACAATTATTGGACGATAATGATACATTGATATAATACTTGCATTCTATGGTTAAAAAGGATTAAATTGTTCTATTATTGATTCACCCCCCTTCTTAGTAATCCAACAAGTCCAATGCATGGTCTATTAGTGTGATATATAACTGCACGAGCTTTGTATCCTCATCTGTGATCTACTTTTCTTCCCATATCTTCTCATAGATGAATAAGTGATTTTCAGGGTCCTCTGATGCCTCTCCCTGGAATTCTGGTAATCTGATCGTGGGATCATGTCTTTCCATTTTGAATTGTGTTGAACTATTGCCTCCACACGGTGTAGACAATTGACTGTTACTTCTTGAATTGGCTCCCCCAGTTGATGCTCCTTTATTGGATCCTTTTCCTACTTCTTTTCTTCCACTAAAATTCGGTTGTTTAAATGTTGGTGTTCTTTCTGGTGTATTAGTCGCACATGGGGTTGTAGGTTCCACACTAATGTTGATATGAATTGGAGTTATATATTTTGTTCCTAACCCTAGACCTTCTATTTTCCTTTCATACGTTGCGCACATGATTTCCTCAATATTCCCCACATCCCGAAGAAGATTGAGGAAATATTCACACTATTGTCATATAGTAAAATATTCATTGAAGTATACAAATATCTGATGTACCTACCTCTGGGTCACTTTAGAAAATCCTTCTCTTCTTTAGTGTAGGACTTTGTGGTATCTACTGAAAATTTGATGATAAACCCTGCAACAATGTTGTCTAACCAAAAATCTACTTCACGCGTAAATGTTTTATTAACTTGTTGTAACTATGTATCTCCACATGATTCCACTCCAGATGTCTGATTCTATTTGCAAGGTGGTTTTCCTTTAACCTCAATAACCACTCCTGCAACAAATGCATTAATTCATAGAAAAAGACTTCATGCAAGTCGCTAAACATGTATTTGTCGAGATATTTTTGTGGTGTTAACTTAGGGTTTATGTTGTCCTTCTCACAAACTCAAGTTCCTTTTTTTTCAACCGTCTTTTAATCTCCCCCTTCGTTGGATTCCATGGCCTGAACATTCCCTTCTATACTTTCATCTTTCGCGCATTTCTTTCATGGATCCTGTCCACTCAATCCCGTGTATTTCCATCCGGAAATAGAACCATTCGTTGGTTGTTTCTCTCTTACTTATTCTTGGGCTGACCCAGGCTTGGATCTCAACAGGTTTCCAAAAAAACCCTCAAAAACTATCGCCCCTCTTGGTAAACTAGAAGGAAAAGTTGTGCACAAGGTGCACAACGCAGTCTCAGTCGACATAGATTTTATGAGTGACTGCAATACTCAAGTGTTTGCAATCTAATAATGAGTGGGGATTTGCGGTTGGGTTATTTATTCCTTATGCATTTTCCTTGTTAATCATTCAATTACTTCTATGATTTATTCCTCTATAAACCTATGCATGCATGTTGATATATCTAGTCTAACCATTCATTCTTTAAGATAAATATCAGCAGAATCTAAATCATTCATTAACAATCACACATAACACAAGGTTTATCATGGTTCACCCCCTCCTAGGGCTACGTCCACAAAGATATGGATTATCTTCTCTTTTATTTAACCTGCTCGAAAATCTTTCATTGCATGCATTACATCTTCAGTAATACAATCAAGATTGAGGGTAAGAACCCTCTGTGAGGAGGACTAGATCACACCAGGCTCCTTAGCCTGTGACCTATCCCTCATAGACTATATTATTCGACTCTTCTACAAAATTATTACAATCAACCACCCACAAATTCATACTAATCAACTCCCTCTGTTATGATATATCCCTATCTCTCACCCAAACAATTCTATCTCTCTTTTACATACATCTCTTACCTAGACCTCCTAGGTCCTTAGTTATACTAGTTTATAGACTTATATTCATTACAATACTTTTCAAGGACCCTAACCCTATCATGGTTAGGCTTGTATGCCTACGTGCCATGTTTCTTTTCCTCCTGCATCCTGCTTTTCCTTATTTTTCTTTATGTTTCTTTCTTTCCACCTGTTGCATGTGCTCCAAAATTAGGTCTTCCTTTCCAAAAATAAGTCTTCCCCAAAATAGATCCTTCTCCAAAAATATTCCTGCACCCAAAATAGACTTCCTTCTCAAAATAGGCCTGCACCCAACATGGGTAGATGTATGAGAGAGAGAGAGAGAGAGAGAGAGAGAGGGAGGGAGGGAGAGAGAGAGGGAGGATGGGATCAAAGAGAGAGTAAGATAGAGAGTGAGAGGAAGGGGGAGAGAGAGGGAAGAGGAGGTAGAGAGAGATAAGAGAGAAAGGGGGGACATTGGAGGAGAGGGAGGGAGAGGGATAAAGTGAGAGAGAAAGGGAAGGGGATATAGAGAGAAGGAGAGAGAGGGGTACATACAAGTGAGAGAGGGGGAGAGTGAGATAAGGGGGGGGCTAGGGAGAGAGACAACAAAAGTAGAAGATATCTTGAGAGTGATATGGAGAGATAGAGGGATAGGGTAGAGAGAGAGGGAGGAGTGAAAGAAGGTGAGGGAGAGATACAAAAAGAGAAGAAGAGAGGTCATGAGTGAGATGGAGAGAGATAGAGAGGAGGTAGAATGACAGAGAGAGAAAGAGGGGAAGAGAGAGAGTGAGAATGAGACCAACAATGAGGAGAGAGAGAGAGGTGGGAGAGAGATGGGTAAGTATAGGGGGAGGGAGGGAGGCAGGGAGGGGGAGGGAGAGAGAGAGGGATTAAGGAGGGAGATAAATAAATGGAGGGAGAGACAGAGAGGGAGAGAGTTGAAGAGGGGGGAGATAGAGAGGGAGTGGGTGTGAGAGTGTGAGGACTAGCAAGGAAAGGTCTAGTTCTAGGTCATGGTATAAGTATAGGTCTAGGTCTAGGTCTTGCTATTCCTTTCCATGTATAGGTATTGCAATGTCTAGGTCTTATCATGTCTAGGTCAAGGCCATGTCTTTCCTTCCAATGTACCAAACTTGTTAGTGTCTGAGAGTGTGAGAGGGATAAAGAGGAGGACAAAGAGGGGAAGTAGAGAGAGAGTGTGGAAGGGAGAGAGAGGAAGGCATAGAGGGGGGATAGAGAGAGTGTCTGTGAGAGTGTGGGAGGGAGAGAGAGAGGAATGCATAGAAGGGGGGTAGAGAGAGAGTGTGTGTGAGGGAGTGTGAGAAGGAGAGAGAGGAATACAAAGAGTGGGGTAGACAGAGGGGTAAATGTAGGAGATAGGGGTATATGTAGGAGAGAGAGAGGAGAGATAGTAGGAGGGAGGGGGAGAGAGAGAGGGAGGACGGGGTTAGAGAGAGTTTGTGAGAGTGTGAGAGGGGGAGAGAGAAAGACAAAGAGTAGGGGCAGAGAGAGTGTGTAAGAGGGAGGAAGAGGGAGACATAAAGGAGGGTAGAGAGAGGGAGAGTAAGAGGAAATGGGTGGGAGATAAAGGGAGAAATATAAATAGGGGTAGAGAGATAAAGAGTGAGAGGAAGGGAGGGAGACAAAGGGAGACAAAGAAGGGGGGTAGAGAGAAAGAGTGAGACTGAGAATAATGAGGGAGGGAAGGACAAAGGGGTAGAGAGAGAGAGAGAGGGAGAGAGAGATAGAGAGAGAGAGGGCGTGAGATTTTGAGGCATAGAAATGCAAGGTCTAGGTATAGGTCTTTCCACGCCTTGCAATATATAGGTCTTACCATGCATATGAGTGTG
>ML790835.1:217370-228291 GCA_009831015.1 Picea engelmannii
TTCTTGCCACCTTAAATGCATTCTCCAATGATTTGGGTTCCCAAAGGCGAACCTCATGTTGAATGTTATCCTTTAAAGTTCCTATGAATACATCGATCAAGTGCTCATCTAGAATATCGGTTACCTTTATATTCAATCTTTGGAAGTTCTCAATGTGCTCGGTAACTGAACCCTTTTTCTTGAGATTTATCAATTGGCTAAAGAAGGTATTGCTCGTATCCTCATAGTGTGCTATCATTTCTTCCATGAAAATTGTCCAAGTAATGAGTGATTTGCGAGAACAAAGCCATCGATACCATACAAATTGATTAGGTTCTAAATATAAAAAAGAAATTCGTACCTTTTGTGTATGTGGAACATTATGGAGATCAAAGAATTGCTCCATCTCAAGTATCCATGTGATTGGGTGCTTGCCATCAAACTTCCTCATATCAATCTTAGGAACGTGGTTGGTCTTCAAACCAAAGTCGGAGTTTCTCCATTCTTGATTCACCTTCCTTGTGTCCTCATCATGAATTTCATGGGATGCATTTTCACTTTCAGGTGTCTTCTCTGTTACGAAATTTTTCAATACTTCCATAATCTCCCCTTTTAAACCATCTATCTTAGTATCCAACTTAGCTTCCATTGAATCCATCTTAGTATCCAACTTAGCTTCCATTGAATCCATCTTATTTTGTAGTTCATTTATTCCCCTACACATTTCTTCACCTTCATCAAGAGTCCAAGTAGGATTTTCTCGAGGCTTATTTAGTGTAGAAGTTCCCTTTTTGGGTGGCATGTTGGCCAAGTATCACTTTTGAACCTTGATTTTGAGGTGGTTATGTTAGACAATATTTCTTCTGTTGTATCTCCCAAGTTTCGACCCTTCTGGGTATGAAATTTTATTTTATGTATTTCTCTAATATTTATTCTATACAATGCCATAGGTTTGATGAAAATTGGATGTGCCAAGTGGAATTTACGGTAACTTCCCCACAACTTTCTGATTTTTGGCCTTTCCAGGAGATCTCACTTGTATAGTGTGCCCCGCACAAAATAATTGATATAAAATTCTGAAACTCTCACCATAAATACTACAGACTGTCCACGATCTAATAAAACTAGTCCCACACAATTTGGATACTCTAGGAAGAAGTTATGATTGTTTTACCGGGAACACCTTCTTGAGACTAGTTAAGACTCAATGGGACTAGTCAGATACCCTATCTTACACAGGGTGTATCTACAAATTTAAGATGACCCAGAAGCTGAAATTTTTACCACAGATACCTTACTAAGTTCTATAAATAGCCTCAGGAGCTTAGGGTTTGAAACGTTCCAGAAAATGTTTTATAGTGAAAATTCCACAATGAATCAGTTCAGGACGATTCCAGAATCCTATCTTGTACAGGTTGTATCTCCGAAAGTATAAGGCCTCAGGAGATGAATTTTGAACCCAACGTACCATGATCCATCTACTAAATATCCTCCAAGATGTTCCTTCTGAAACGTTGTAGAAAAAAAGGTATAGCGAAAATTCCAAGGTGTCTCAGATGTAGCAGTGAAACCCCAAGACCTTGAGCTCTGATACCATATGTTAAGAACCAAATATCAATATAGCATAGAAAATCCTCAGAAAAGGTACTCAACACCTTGAAAAAGAGATAATTTTAGATAATAAGCCTCTTCAAGGGGGCAACCTCCTTTTACCCCACTTAAATGTTCAAGTACAAGATGATTCAAAATGAAAATGTCTCCTTGGTATATATAAAGGACTAGGAGGTATAATTACAACTAATGGTCTAAAGTCGACATAAATAAAATAACATTACTAATATAATATGCCCCAATTAGGGGGTAATGAGGCAATATTATCGCTTAACATATTCTTTAAACAAACTGCATTGTTTATGGCATCAGCCCAAAATGCATTCAAGAGATTCTTACCTTTCATCATACTACGTGCACACTCTACCAAAGTTTTGTTTTTCCTTTCAGCGACTCCGTTTTGTTGTGGAGTGTGAGGTATTGTAAATTGTTGTTCTATTCCATGATCTTTAAAAAATTTGTTGAAGCCCCCTGATTTATACTCTCCCCTTGATCTGAATGGAGGATTTTCATGGATTTTCATGTCTTCTTTTCCACCATGGTTCTGAATTCCTTAAAGTACTCGAAAACATCACTTTTTCTTCTAAGGAAGTAAACCCATGTGTATCTCATGCAATCATCAATAAATAACAGAAAGTAAAATGCACATCCTAAAGACCTAGTCTTCATAGGCCCAAACATCAGTATGCACAATATCTAACACATCTCTCTTTTTTTTATCAGGATTAGAGGGGAATTCATCTCTGTGCATCTTTCCTAATGCACATCCATCACACGCAACATTCTCATTCTTTAACATGGGAAGTCCTTCAACTATATTATTTTTCTGTAATAACAACAAATCAGGATGATTGATGTGTCCATACCTTTGATGCCAAAGAATATCTGTTGGCATAGTTGCGGAAGTCAGTGCGTGATGTGCTTTGCTGGTAACATCAAGCTTGTATAGGCCTCCTTCTCTGACTCTCGTTGCAACAGTTTTGAAATCGTCCAACAGATCCTTCACTATGCAATAATTCTTGAAGAACTCAACCTTCAAGTCCTTATCTGTAATGGTGGACATAGAGATCAATTTTTTCTTTATTCCTGGCACATAAACAACATTGTCAATGTGTCGAATTGTACCATTTGGCAATGTCACATGAATGTCTCCATATCCCTTGATCTGATGAGCATGATCATCACCAATATATATGTTGCCTCCATTATGTGTTTCTTTAAAATTAGTGTACCACATCTTATTGCATGTCATATGTACTGATGCTCCGGAATCCACAAACCAGGCATCGGAATCATCCGTTTTAGCAGTTAAAGCAACATTAGACACAAATAGCCTAAGATCCCATGAATCAAAATTTGGGGGTTCATCAATATCATCACTAACAATAAATAATCTGAAATCATGATTTGACGATTTTTCTACATAATGACCTGAATATGTTCTAGGATTGTTCCTAGCCTCATCATGTTTCTTCTTATGATAGTCTTTAACAATATGTCGAGGTCGACCACAATAAAAACAACTCTTTGATCCAGTCCTATTAGATTGTATACCTTGATTCGGTCTTGGAGATTGTCTTCTCCACGATGAACTATCTCTCTATAATGAACTGCCTCCTCTGCCTCTTTCTGCTGATCTCCCTCTCGCAGATCACTTATTTAACCACAGTGCCAAATCTTTATTCTAAGGCTTCAGATTCCCACGCCTCTCTTCCTCTTGCAGCAAAATACCTGTCAGTTCTTCAAACGTAGGAGGTTTCTCCCTTACTGCGAGACATGTTATGAACATATGATAATTTTCTAGCATACCATTTAAGGTAATAGTGACCATATCAGTGTTGGAAACAATTTCCCCTATATTTACTGGCTTGTCTTTCACCTCTTTAATACGACCCAAAAATGAACTAACAGATTCATTTCCATCCATCTTAATGCCTAGCAATTTAGTTTTCAAGAACAAAATGCGATTTGTGTTGCTAGTTTCATACAATTCTTTAAGCGTTGTCCACATTGCAGCAGAAGTTGTAGCTTCTCTAATATGTGGAATTATGCTATCTTTAACTGACATGCGCAACAATACCTTTGCCTTGTTTTCGCGCTTCTCCCAATCTTGGATCCGTGTTGTTGTCGCACCTGCAACCACATCAAGTTTCACTTCAGTTCCCTTTGCAATGTTCTAGACACCATAGCCCTCCATGAGCATCTGCATCTTGAATTTCCAGTTAATGAAGTTTGAGCGATCTAATTTGTTGTTTTCATCGAGGTAGGTTTCTGCCAGAGGTTTCGCCATCTCTGCAAGATATTCTCTACTGGAGAATCACCAAGAATATGCACCTTTATGTTTCTTTGCCTTCAAATACCATCGATCCATCTCAATCTTGACTCTCATTTTTCTTAAAAGAAATATAAGGAAACCTTAAAACCACTTTATATATAAAAATAATATAAATTTCTTAAAAAATACTTTTCCTTTTTTGTTTTAAATACACATGCATCGACTTTAATAAAAAAAAGGTTTATAACTCCCTTTTTCACCTCTTTATAGCAGCCTCACGCTTTACTTAAAAAATATCCACTTTATAAGAAAGTATTCACTTTCAATAAACTTTATACCTCACTCAATAAAGTTTATACCTCTCAAAAAAAACTATCCACTTTAAATAATTGGACATCCATTAAAATATAAAGCCTTCCTCATATATGCATAAAAAATCGTGGCATGAGAAATATAACTCCAAGATTGTGGCGGGCGGCTATCTCATGCTCGGGACAGATTTCTCTCGATCTCTCTCACAAGTGCACTACAGATGCACGTAGTTTGTGGAATATTGGTTCTTTTAAGCCCACAAGAATGAAAACTCTTCACTAAAATAAAGCATAGGGATTAAGGGGGAATGTTGAACATTTACTCATGACCATGAAATGCAAATGGATTTCATCGCAAAACACCCTTCACCATTTGACAACACGAACGTGATCGATAGCTTCCTGATTTGCTCACGGATCTGTATTCAAGCTCGCGTTTCAAGATGGTGATTCAGATGGCAATAGCGATTCCAGAGAAGCGCCCACTAACTTGATGCTTACGTTTTCCACTTGCTCACACAACAAAAACTCACGATTTTCACATGGCTTGTGCAAACACAAGGGTTTTTGCACCTCACGCAGCTAGTAGAATGCAGGGAGTCTGCACCTCACACGTTACTTGGGTGCGGAAATCTTTAAAGCCTTCCACATTGTAATACACAACTCGACTGCGGAAATCTAAGGTTTTTGAATGTGCAGAAATTTTGAGTAGTATGTCGTCGCACCCTTCAAGAGGAGGGATCTATGGACTTCAAGAAATTTATGCACCTCACCTCATGGCTTTGATACCAAGTTAAAATATGAGAAAACAACAAACACAAGTGAGGTTATGCTCACTTCTATATTGAATGAAGACTGATTACATAATTATATAGGAAACTAACCTACTTAGTCGATTACATGCAAACCATAGACAACTAGACTCTACAGACAGTGAAGTAGACTTCAGCTACAAACTCACTCTTAGAAGTGACTCTTACTCCATTATTTCCAAGTGTTTTGTGGGCAGCCTTCTGATTGTGAAACTGAAATTTATGTTGGTTTATGCAATACTATAAACCCAAAAAAGTATGCTAGCTAGGTTAATCTCTTTCAAATAAGTGGTGGGGTTCGTTGATAGGGTATTGTATTAATTTTTTCTCCGATGTTTATTGTTTTAATAATTTTTATAAGTTATTTATGTAAAGGTATATTTTTTTTTGAAGTTATTCGTTAGATGACCATTTTTTTCTATACATAGCCCACTACATATCAATGTAAAATTCATGTCATCACCTTGAATATGTGAAATGCATAACCAGATTAAATTTATGCATTTATGATGATTTCATATTTGTTGCTCAAGGATTAGTAGCTATTTTGTTTGAGTCCACATTTGTATATCAAGACATAAATCAAAAAAAAAAAATGAAGATTGTATTTGGAGTTTTTGTCAATCATATTGCATTTAATCATTGCATAATACTCTGCAAGATATGTTTAAGTTGCACATGGCACTTAATTTCCAAAATCGTTTTGGACAAATGTATTGCATAATAGTATTTTTGGGATTACCCTAGAAGTGTGTACTTAATTCATTGTTGTCAATTGAAAAGCATTTTTTTTTTTGGAAACGTTTCATTGTGGACGGGTTGCATGAGTATATACTCTTCTGAGCACTTCTCATTGTGAAAGGTTGGAAGAGTTGCATGAGTATTTACAATTTTATTTTAGTAAATACTTATCCATTTCAATGTTTTAAAATTATTTTTATTGATTTAATTTTTTTGTTGGCATTTCTAACAAATTTGAAATAAGTTTTTGCTAATAGCTTCCAACAATTTTGAATTTCTTTTACTAACATGATTGTGATAAAGTTTTTTCAAATCTTTGAATCTCTTTGATTTTGGGGTTTTGACTTTTTTTTAATGATTTTATAAATAAGACATTTTAATAATTTATGTGTGGGACAAGAGATTAAATTGTAATTAGAGTAGTATTTTCTTATGTATAGGATTAAGATTACATGTTACTTGAAAGCATATGATTTCATGTACAATTCATAGCTTTTTTGTAAATACTATTTATATTGAAACATTATTTAGTGGTGGAGCAAGACATAAAAATTATTTTGATTGGTTAGAACTTTATCTTCTTAAAATAAAAGTAGTCTAGTCACCTATGAATCTCTATTAAATCATTTTAAATGACATGATTTTCTTTAATTAATGGTGATGAGTCAATATACATTTAACAATTTAAATATAAAAAAATTTATCACTTTAAAATTATNTATATATATATATATATATATATATATATATATATATATATATATATATATATTAATTTATCCATTTTACTCTTATATTATTCCATTCCACCAGATTCATGCATGTTTGTATCAACTTAACCAATATTTTTTTATTTAAAATTAAAAATGTACAAGTGATTCATGAAAGCAGAGAAACACTTGTCCCCAAATTTTCCACCATATTCCATGTGATTCATGAAAGCAGAGAAACACTTGTCCCCAAATTTTCCACCATATTCCATGCATGTTTGTATCAACTTAACCAATACCTTTTTGTTTTAAATAAAAAATCTACAAGTGATTCATGAAAGCAGAGAAACACTTGACATAGAGTGTTCCACTAACTTACAACTAAACGTTGAACACTTCATTGAAAATTATATGCTTAGAAATTTTAACAATCTCATAGGCGTCTCCACTACCTCTCTAACTACGTAGTGCCAAAAAAGGTTGGCTTCTCTACCGACGTAGTGCCAAAAAAAAATGCTTGCTTGTATTCTTAATAGATATCTAATTTTTAGACATGGAGATGCTTAGACCTTTATGAGATTATGTCTCCATTATGATAAATTGCATTGTTATATGGGGTTTAACCAAACATATTCTACATAATAAGGCAACCTTCATATATTTAACTAAGACAGATTAGTCGTGATGTTAAGATAACAACAAATGTGCTTTGCCATATGGCATAGGCGTACATCAAGCAAGCAAAAATATAAGAGGAAAATGGTAAAAGGGAAGATCAAACTGGCCAAACACCACAAAGAAAAAGAGAAAAGGTTCAATTGACCTTAATAAATTATTTATAAGGTAATTTCATGAGTAAAGTGATTGAAGTTGTGATAGTAATGTGTTATCTCTCAAGAAGTACTTTTTAGGTTGTAGATTGAAGAAGCCTGGTAACTTAAAGTATGTTTTGGTTTTCTGTGTTTGTTGGATCGAATGGGATAACTAAACAAATGGTTCACACTTAAGACACTTAAAAATATATAATCAGATGAGACAATGCTTTCAAAAGTCAATAATCAGATAAGTAACTGAAATGGTGGGTGAAGAAAGACTATATTTATCAACCAGAACACATATGTGATGGGCTAAATAAAGATAGCACATATTACTATTTAATCAATGTTTATGAGTTGACCAATGAGATAATAGTCATTTGCAACTAGACAAACTTAGATAACGGTAATTATCTAGAGTACAGGAAAAGATAGATGACAATCTGACATTAACGGTGAAATAAACTTGTGATCTGTATTATATGAAAAAAAGTCTAGTACAAAAACAACATGATCTAGTCTCCAGACTCGAACCCCAATCCTTGGACTGTTTTCCCCCCTACTTCATAGCCTTTGAGGGTTTTAATAAGATTTACATATAGTTCAAGATCCTAAAGAAATGGATCTCAAATCTAAATAAATCTCTAAGTAAAATCAAATACAACAACTAGAACTTAGATCCTATGTCTAAGGGATTAGATCCCATTTAAAATTGAGTCTTTAAGTGCCACATGCATTATCCTTGAGAAGAAAAAGCACTTCTCTAATCATCTTTGATATCTTCTGCAGTCTTCAGGAGGATGACAAAACATTTGAGATTTTCCTTTGACAGTTGGGCAACACTTTTGCTAAAAATAGAAAAGCTCCCTTAACCTCTTTTCCTTTGTATCTTCCTTATAAACTTGAAAGGAAGGATAATCTTTGTTCCATTAAATTCTATCGTTCATTTAGAACTTTCATGAGATGATTTGGTAGCAAAAATATTCGGTCTATGCACAAACACTGACTTTCTGCCTATGTTTATGCTTTAGGCAGCTTACAGGCATGAAACAGAGTGAGATTAGCTGTCGAAAGTGGAGATTTCGACAACTAAAAATGCCTTTATGGACCCAACTAAGCTGTTGAAAGTACAATTTTGAAAATTGCTTGAAAATTGCAAAATGTAATTTCTTTACTCTGTTTTTATTTTAGTTTTATGCTTGTTCGATCTTCATCTGTCTTGCTTCTTTTAGGTCCAGAAAAGTTGGATAGATGAAGCTTATCTCTGTGAGGAGGCTCATAATCATAGAGAGCTTACATGTTGAAAATGCACCCTATACCTTTTCAATCTGAAGTTTATCAGTTTCTATAAAATCACAGCATTAGAACAAACAGAGGCAGAGTGCATCGATACTGCATATATGTCCAATATGTTCAAGTTTTTGAATGGAGCTTCTTTATCTGATGTATTCCACAGAGATCACATACATGCACCTGCGACCTGCAACAATTGTTTCTAGTAGTAAGCTTAGTTGTTGTTCGTACTATAAACAACTGCAAACTCTGTAAGCAACTAGATTCCCTAATCGACATATGCACATTTGAAAACTGAACACCAGGTTGTTCAATGAGTTGTGATAAGAGGGAGAGAGCTATCTCACGAGCATCTCCTTCATATGATTTAACGCTTAGGCGCTTTATGCACTAGAAAACTTCTGAGAGCAAAAACTATACCGTTGTTACCCTGACTAGATCTAGCAACCGGCCTTTCAAACCCGATATCTACCATATCTGCAGAACCATAACAACTGAGACTTTCACTTGGCTTCGAATTAAAGAAATGAGTTGTCGAATGCTCCAAAAAATGAGCTATCTCCAATCGTAGGGCACCTGCGCATGTATTTGCCAAACATTTGCATGATTTACTTACAAAGTTTGACAATCGACACCTATAAATCTTGATAAAAAACAACTTGTTGTCTTCTTGGCATGTTGGTGAAACAAAACACTAGATATTTGCAAAGTTGGCAGTCGCCGCTTGCACTTGGCATAAGGGTTTCTTGCTTGTGGCTTCATTTGGGAGTCGACTAGTATCTTAGCTCGTAGCTTGAGATTGTAATTTGATATGCAATAAGACTTAGGGTTAAGCGAACAACACTTGTGCTTTGACATATGACTTGGTTTGATGAATAGACTATAAGTTAACTTCATAGCTTTGTATCAACTTATTGCTTGGTTTGTGTATGACTTGTGAGTTAGCATGTAGCTTGACATATGGCTTGGGCTATGTGTCAACTTGTGGCTCCTCCAAACCTTTTGCAATAGAGCCCTAGAACCCAAAAGACCTGTAGACTTAACATGAGAATGACTTGTGGTTTGTGTCTTGACTTTGGCATATGTAGTTAATATTTAGGATATGTAGGATTTAACATATAACTTGATATACTTTGATATGATGTGTGCTATGTGAGTATGGACCTAAAGATAAGGTAGTCACTAATACATGCACATGTTATTCTTATAAAAATATATATACCAAATATATTTGAAGACCCAAAACATAGACTAAGGCTTAACAATTTATTTGTATGTTTTATATTGCGGGTCAAAAGGGCAGAACAAAAGGATGCTGGGGAAATGTAATAACCAAGAGATTGATGAAGAACCTAAGGGTTAAGACACTGGCCAAAAGACCGAAGAAAGAAATAAGTCAAATAGAGAGAGATGAAAACGCTTTCAAAATTCCATTACATTTTGATCGCTAACATCTAGCTCCAAATGGGATGGAGACCTCCCTCCGAGGTTTCCAAGAACCTAATAGTTCTAGTCACCTTTACCATTGGGCTATGGAGTCATCTGGCCTTTACAATTGATCATCTAAAAACCTATAGCTTGCATGTAACATGCTTCATTCTTGTTCTTCTTATTCATGAAATCAATCAATTGAAAATAATCTAGTTGCTCATATGAAGAGATTATTCTCACACCTACTCCTACTTGTAAACAATAGAAGCAAACTGATCAAGTAAAACTGAATCTCCAATGCAACCAATTTAGAAACTGATTAACTAATAATCTCCTTGATCTTGACCCAAAAAATATAGGAAACCATAGCATGCAGAAATGTAATTTGTTAAGATAACACAACCATCCTTCATCTAACAAAAACATTTTGACATTTATGTTTCTTATAGAGTCCAAATAGTCAACAATAGGGTCATCAAATCCACAAAGAAATACCTCTACTTGTTGTTGATGCAACTGAGAACTGAAATGTTTCTCTTGCTGCTAGTACTACTGGCTGCTTTCACTGATCTCAGTGTTGAATGTAGATAGCTCAACCTTTGTTGTAGATCATGTTGGCAGCCAATTCACATTTTTCATTACCTCATAAGCTGCCTACACCAATGTTTCACAAACATTGATTTTCCGTCGCAAATTTCAAATGAACGACGCCCTTATTCTTTGCGCCTTTTCGACCGCTTGTCGTTGCTAAATCTTCGCAATTGTAAGCATGAAAATTTCTCCTTTCGAGGTCACATTTAGAATCATTATCTGAACTGTCGATACCTTTTGTGTCATCATGCTTATTGTGCCTATCTTTTTATTGATCTTCACATGATCAGCAATATCCTTTGATCGGTTTTCATACTTCGATGGATTGCATAACTCGGGCTTATTGAAGATA
>ML790836.1:24028-35733 GCA_009831015.1 Picea engelmannii
TTGATGACCTTCATACCAGGCAGGCCTTTTCTTTGTAGAGCATCTATCTTGTGAAAAAACCTTTGCACTCCTTGATCCATAACTTGGATTTTCTCTTCAAGCTGGAGCATGAGGCCTCTTTTGGTCAGAACTCTTTTCACCTCTAACATAGTTTCTACCCTGTCCTCGATTTTCAATTCTTCTAGTTCCTCTCTGTTTTTTGAGTTTAGGAACCTTATGATTTCATTAGCTTGGGCTGGCATGTCTCCCAGCTCTGTCCTGATTTTCTCCACATCTTGTTTCCTCCTTTTGAGCAACTCGTTTTGCTCAAACATTATCTTAAACATAGGCCATATTTCATTTATGGACTTGGAAATATCAGTCCATATTACTTCTTTGGCCTCAGCCAGAGTCTTCCCTGCCACGGTCTGCTTTTGGAGCTGCTGTAGCTCCTTCCGGATTTGCTCATTCACCTGCTTCTCTTTGGCTAGACTTGTCTGGAAAGAAGTCTTTAGCTCTTGGATATTTTCCATTTCTTTCTTGAGTCTATTGATTTCAGACTCCTGCAAATTCATTCTCTCCATAGACTTAGCCAGATCTATGGTGCCTTCTGGTACCTATACTGCTGTTGTGGATGGAACTGTTGTCACTGTCGCGGTGCTCAATCCTGCAATGGGGATAGAGCTTAAGGGGATGCCTTCCAATCTCTTCGTCTGCTCTTTCTCCTTTAACAGTTTTTCCATCTCGGCCTCCATCTCCCTTAACTGAGCATTCTGCTCCATGAGTAATCTCAGCATTTCATCTTTTTCCCCTTCATTTTTGGCTATTTCCTTCATTTGTGGGTCCTCTGTTGGAGGGAGCTTTAGCTGCTTCCTTAAGGACGCGATGTCAGCGTTTTTCTTCTTAATCATTTCTTCAGCTGCTTTGAAATTCGTAGGGTCATAGCCAATCTTGAGGACCAACTCCTCCAATGTTTTTATTTTGTTGTCCTTCGCGAAAGATGATATTTTCTCCATCTTTAGCTGTGTCTGGGCATATCTCAAAGATACCCGATACTTTGAAGCAGAAGCTGTAGTGTGGGATAAAGTGTGGAAAACCATCTCTCCGGTCTACTTATGCAGATCCATCTGGTTTGTTGGGTGCATGTCCTTGGCCTGGAACTCGACTGTGACCCTTTTATAATCGTATATTACTTTGGGATCCGGCACTTGTGCATGGAGGTAGGCCATATGCATCCTCCCTTTCTTTGTATCGAATGCCGAAAGGAGCCTGTGTTGAGCTGTGGCTGACTGCTTCTGAAATTGGGCATAAGTGCTGCTAGTCAGGGTCTGGTTCTTCTTTTTGATTAAGTCATACTTTTCAAAAATGCCCAACTTGGGCCCGGTCCTGCTTGGTGGAGTATCTAAGGGAGAGTTTGTGGTTTTCAATGCCTTCGCTATCTCCTTGTGTTGACTCGAACCGAAAGGTAGACTTATGGGCTTGACCCCTGGGGAGGCCACTGGGGTGGTTGTGATCTCCTGCTCCACTGTCGTGCCTGCCGTTGGGATAGTCCTTGGCTTTTTGGCGTGCATATTAAATTCCTCCAAAGGCACCTCTGTTACCGGAGAAGAAGATTCTTTTAGAGGCCTCTTTTCCTTGGGATTCTGAGGTGTGGCAGTGGGGAGCGCGCTTGTTGAGGCTACCTTCTTTTCCATCCCGAAAGTTGGTCCTACATCCACCAACGTATCAGGTTCCCATTCTATTTGATTAGGAAACCTTTCGATTTCGGGTCTGGGCTCATGTGCATATGGAGAACTTTTATTTCCGTCTCTCATCTCTGAAATGATCCCGCAGGGATCATAACGCCATGTGAAACTAGTGGGGAATTTCATTTCCCTCAACAGTTTGTCTACTTCGTCACCTGTGCCTCTCTTGTTGCAGATGAATGAACCTATCTTCCCTTTAATCCGCAATTGTTGCTTCTTTTTGAGTGAAACAAAATGAACATCATCATAATTCATAATTTGCCTGATATATTCCAGTGCGAAAACTCTTACCGGTATATATCTCGGAAACTTGTATGGTGCCAACTCGCACCCGTAGACTCGGATCTCAGAGTGATTTTGGTAGAGGTACCAGTCTCCTGTCTTCGTGTTTTCCGAGAGGTGTAGAACTCTCCAGACTTCATCATTTAATCGTGGCTCAGGCACGTCGCTCAACATACCTACCACAGGGTGGTAAAATTGATCAATGAATGTCGTGAAGTCGTATTCAACAGAATTGCGCTTTAGAAGAGACGTCCATGCTGTGACCGGATGTGGCCTCCCATCAACGTCCATCTTCTGCATGGAGAAATTGAATCTGTCTGCTTGGAAGTAGACGAACATGTAAGCAAGGATGGACGAGTACCTGAACATACCTTCTGTGGTGAAGTTCACCAGTTGTTCATGGATGTTATGGGCCAAGAAGGTGCCGTAATCGAATTGAGTGGTGGGTTGTTCATCATTTGAAAAGATAGATAGAAAACCCAGGATGGGTTCGTCTACCCACTGATCGGAATAGTACCTGAGCAGGGCGCACAGTGAGGAAATAATCTGATTTCCTTTGGTGGAAAATAGAGAAGATGGGTACAGAGGATTTGTGGTCGGGAGTGGAGCAGAAGTGGGGAGGAAAAGCTCCACGATCTGAGCTCTCTGCGGGAAGGTCATTTTTTGGTAGAGCTTAGTGAGGATCTCCAGGTTGAATGGGGATGCAAACTCCGGGCAGGTTATATGCATCATTTGGTCGATATCCTCTGGGGTAATGAAGAAAAGAACGTCCCCAGAGGAGGAAACAATGGCTTTCTGTTCGGGGACGTAGTGAGCTTGGCACTTGAGTGCAAACTCTAGGAAATGATGAATTTGTGGGAACAGATAGAAGGGCAGATTGGACTCCCAGAGCCCAATCTCGTCGCTCTGGTCTAGGAAAACTTCCCGGAGCCATGATTGCAGATCCGAGAAGTCAAAACTGCATATGGTGTCCACTATCAACCGATCTTTGTCAACCAGAGGGATTTTATCCAGGTCGACCGGAGGCGGAACGAACGGATTCTCTTCCTCTTCAGTTGGTTTCATTTTAGACACCATCTCAGCGACTATACCTGCAACAAACACGTTAGTGGGGTCTACAGGGGGTGGAGGAAAATGATGGGGAATCACTGGGAAGAGGATAGATACGTTCTCTGGTGCGACAGATGGTTCTGGCACGAGGGATGAATAACAAGTGAAAATTGTTGTAACGGTATATTTATTCAAAACTGGGTCGGTCGGACGTGGGAAAATGGTCAGCATGACAATGGGCATGTAATCCAGTTATTAATGGACAACGGGCCACTTGGGGTGATATGGCAGGTGATGGTGACCAAAGTATACGGACGACTAACGTGGAGGTTTGTGATTGGGGGTAAAGTCGCCAAAGAGGGTTGTTCATGAGTGAAGGGTGTTATGGCGCTGACACCATGGACTAACAGTAGTAACGGGATGGGACTCAGACCCGGACGCGAATGGGACAAGTGGGTTCAGTGGAGGGTGACATCTATGAGTGATGGGCTGTCAGGCATCATGTTGGTGACGGGACTTCTTGACCAATAGGCTTGAGCCACCTGTGAAAATGGGCCCACCTACGGGGAACATTCATTCTGGACCCCCCCCCCTTTGGTTAAAAGAAGAACGCTAGGGGGGGGGCAGAATCCATTTGGAACAATAGATCCGCACGATGTATTTGAGGCCATAGATCTCAGCCCATACTTTAATACCAATTCCGGACCCCCCCCCTCCATTAAAGGCAGAATGGAGGGGGGGGTCCGGAATTCAATGTGAGCCGTAGATGTAAGCGCTCATTTCAGAGCCGTCCAGATGTGCGCCTAGGTTATAACCAATTCTGGACCCCCCCCTCCATTAAAGGTAGAATGGAGGGGCGGGTCCGGAATTCAATGTAAGTCATGGATCAGCACGCTCCTTTCTGAATCGTTCAGATCTGTGCAGAGATTAACGTCGATTCTAGACCCCCCCCCTCCGTTAAAGGTAGAATGGGTGGGGGGGTCTGGAATGCTCCATGAACCGTTGATCTTAGCACCGATGATCTGGGCCTTTGAAAGGTGAATGAGACATAGGTAGGGGGCGGAAAATGTCATATGTATGAAAAACTTAGGATAAGGACATTCACATGGGTTTTCCTTCAATTTTTCTTATATACACCACCAAGGGGACATCAATTCAAATATACATAGGCATTGGAGTCAAAGGGTAACATCTTCATCGATCTGGCTTTATTTTGGCAAGGAAGGCAAAGCAATTCATCTACATCCTAACCTACTGTCACGAGGCAATTAACCCAGATTAAATAGTTGGGTTAAGACTTTATTCTTTCTAGGGGATATCTGATTAGGATTAGATGGTCTGATCAGATGTATTCACTAACTCTAACCTAGGGACTATCTGATCAGGATTAGATGGTCTGATCAGATTTATTCACTAATTCTAACCTATCAACATTGAAAATTTAAGAGAACTTGGTCATGCTTGAAAGGTATGACCAAGTTGCTATTATTGCATGGGGCCTTTGTTTCAATTCTTTTTAGCCCTCTTTTCTTTTCTTTCTTTTTCTTTCTTTTTCCTTTCTTTTTTCTTTTCACAAATTATTTGAAGAATGCAATATCATTTGTCAACCCAATCACCAGATACAGATAATATCCAAGTCATAAGTTGATTCCCATAATTTATGGGGTGATAACAAGTGGCTCCACATGGGGATGGCACTTGCCCTGTTAAGTGCCAAGAATCCAGTTTTTCCTGTCATCCTGAACCAATCTGTCTGGTAATCTTCATCAGTCTGATTCCAAGAAAGGTATTGAAGAAGAATGATCAGCAGCTTAGGGCCTTCTCTCCGGGCTTCAACAACCTGACCACCGTCCTCCATTCGGAAAATGCAAGTGAATACTGAAAATTAAAACGATATGTACAATGGAGAGTGGTTTCTTCAAAACTTTTACTGGGGGGGAATATAATGCTTCAACATTCTGCCATTCACAAGTGCTCCAGGCAGATCTGACCCATCAGCATTGTTTAGTAAAAAGGCATTTTTTCCTCTGAAAGCTTGGATCACGTAAGGCCCTATCCACAGATGGTCAAATTTCCCATGCTTTCCCTTGTCCTCGTTCCTGGCATCCCATCTCAACACTAGGTCTCCTAGCTCAAAATTGTCCTCTTTGGTTCATTTGTCAAAGATCTTCTTGATGTTCTCTTGGATGACCTATGTTTTTTTGAAAACATCCTCTCTAATCTGATGCAAATGAATCATTTGATTAATTCGTCTCTGAGAGTCATTTGGTTCAGCTTGCATCTCTTGAAGTAACTTCATGACAGGGACTCCTAGCGAAGTTGGAAAAATAACCTCAGTACCATAAACCAGCTGGTATGGTGACATACCAATGGACCTTTTGGTGGTCATTCTATCCGCCCATGGAGCAAATACCAGCTTGTCGTGCCATGATTTTTTATTCTCCTGCAACGTTTTCTTGATGATATTTACCAAAGTCTTGTTTGAGGATTCCACCAACCCATTCCCTTGAGGGTAGTAGGCTGTGGAATGTCCCAAGACAATGTGGTAATGATTGCAGAAATCAATAAGCTTCTTCGACCGAAAGGAAGCTACATTGTCAGTAATGATCTTCCTAGGACAACCAAAACGGGATAAAATATTATTTTCAAGAAATTTAATAATAACAACGTCAGTGGCTTGCCTGCTTGGTACATCCTCGATCCATTTGGTTAAATAATCAGTGGCAGTGAGAATCCACCTATGTTGGCCCGAGGATGGAGGATGTATCTCTCCAATGAAATCGAGTCCCCATTGCTGGAACGGAGCCTCAACTGAAATTGGTTTGAGAGGTAGAGGAAGGAGCTTCCTTTTACCCCCAAACAGCTGACACTGGTGACATGTTGTTACTTTCTGATGCACATATGCAAACAGAGTGGGCCAGTAAAATCCATCTCTGAGTATTTTGTTGGCTATAGCTTTCCAGTTCACATGGCCACCACATTCACCTACATGGAACGCTTGCAACACTTTGTCAGCTTCATCTTTGAGCAAGCAATTTAAAAGAATACCTGCAGGGTCTTTCCAATACAAATTTCCTTCTAGAATACAGAACTTCAAAGATTTCAACTTTAAAAATCTAGCTTTAGTTTTAGTTAAACCAGGGGGAGCTTGTAAATTTTGTAAAACAAAAATAAGGTCTACATACCAGGGAGAATTTAGAAAAACCTATTTAACGTGTGGAGTTGTCATCTCGCCCTGTCCATCTGCCATGTCTAGAAAATTAATGTCAAGAGCTTGAAAGTTAGATTCAGCCATTAGTTTAGCAAGGCCTTGACCTTTGATCAATTTTGTGGGCTTAATTTCTATGTCGTATTCTAGAATAACTTCAATCCACTTTCCCCTTCTCCCATCAGGGTTGTCTTGTGTCAAGACATCTTTCACTACCGCATTCGGAACATACGCTATAACGTGTGAATGAAGAATATAGACCCTGAAATCCTTTATAGCCTTCACCAACGCAAAAGCCTATTTCTCCATGATGTTGTAGTTTAGTGCAGCATCTCTCAGGGCTTTACTGAAGAAAGCTATGGGTTGTTCATACCCTTCACTATTCTTTTGTAGTAATACAGCTGCTATTGTATGTTCGGAGGTGAAAGAAAAAAGATAGAAATCTTTAGTGAAATCGGGACTAATCAAAACTGGGGCTTCTCTGAGTGCTTTTTTGACTTGTTCAAAGGACTGTCTAGCTTCAGAGTCCCATTTTATCTTAGCTTCCTTTTTAAGCATGTTCATAATGTTTCATAGGAGCTCAGCCAGATTAGGAATGAATCTTCGAAGAAAGTTAATTTTCCCTATAAATGACTATAGTTCTTTAAGGTTTCTGGGGTGTTCTATCTTCAATATGGCCTCTATCCTGCTGGGATCAATCCTGATTTCTTCTTTAGAGATGATGTGTCCCAAAAATTTACCCTCTTCTAACCCAAAAAGACATTTCTTGGGGTTTAATGAAATCCCGAACCTCCTACACTTTCCGAAAACTCGTCTGAGGTGCCGCAAGTGTTCATCATCAGATTGGGAAAAAACAGTCACATCATCTAAATAAACGACAATGAACTTACATGTCTCTTCAACGAAGGCGATGTCCATTTCCCTCTGGCATGTTGCTCCTGCGTTCATCATACCAAAAGGCATCTTCACGTACATGAACGTGCCCCATGGGGTGGTGAAAGCAGTCTTTTCCTGATCATCTGGGTGAACTAAGACCTAGTTGTAGCCTGAGAAGCCATCTAGTAGGGAAATTCGACTGGACCCCACCACACTTTGCAAGAGGTGATCCATTTTAGGTAAGGGGTAATTATCCTTCAAGGATGCTTTGTTCAGGTTTCTGAAATATATGCAGAGTCTGATTTCACCAGTTTTCTTGCGTGTAGGGACTAAATTAGAAACCCACTTAGAGAAACGTAGCGGGACTATGATCTTGGCATCATACATTTTCTTGATTTCTTTTTCTATCAAAGGAAGCAACTTGGGATTTATCCTGCTAAGTTTCTGCCTAAATGGTTTTTGATCTTCCTTTATGGGAATCCTGTGTTGTATAATGCTGGTGTCATAGGCTTTCAGATCTTCATAGCCCCAGGCAAAAACATCTGAATATTCTTTGAACAGTTCAATGTATTTAAGCTTTTGTTTTGGGGGTAGAGACTTGGACAGTTTGACCATCTTAGGCTTTTCATTTGTTCCTATATTGCAGTCTTCTACTTCTTGCCCATGAGCTTCTATTTTTGGTTTCTTAGCTACATCATCACTATCAAACAGATCTTCTAAAGGGACGAGACCTCTAGGTAAAACATTGTTTTTTAGTTGTAAAACATCGGTATCCACTTAGTCACCCCCTATCTCTCCTGAATCTACTGTGTGTTCTATATCTACTGTATTTACAGTATTAACGCTATCTATTTCAAATTCAGAGTTATTTACATTCTCATTTTCATTTTCTAAATCTATGTTTGTACATTTAAAATCGTTCTTGCATTGCAGAAAGTCTTCTATCTGATCGTCATTTCCAAACACTTGCCAGTACCTGATATTATCGAGCACCGTGGGTCTGCATCTCACCTCAACCATGTATGGGAGAGTTTGGCGGAAAGGAATCTTGCAGGACGCGGCTAACGTGGCTAACCCGTCGGCCAGAATATTTTGTCCTCTCGGCATTACCTGCAAGTCCACCTCTGCAAAACATTTCAACGCATCCAGAATGGCATTTCTGTAGGCCCTAAGACGTGGATGTTTAGCAGCATATTCACCTTTAACTTGTTTAACAATTAATTCAGAATCACCCCTTACCATTATTTGCTTAGCACCAACTTTTTTCAACAACTTCAGACCGAGCATTAAGGCTTCATACTCAACAACGTTGTTAGTGCAGTGGAAATTTAACTTATAGAAATGGTTTTCTGAATACCTTTTTCGATGGTTATGCAACCAGACGCCAACCCCTGCTCCTTCTTTACTCACAGCTCCATCAAAATCCATGCTCCAGAAATCAGCAGGGAACTCTTCAGCGGTTTCATCTTTCGTCTTTGCTTCCTCATCGCTTTTCGGACTTTCATCTTGACTTTTTACACCTTCTATCAGCTGAGTACCTTGTTCTTCAATATCACCATCATTGTACAAGATGAATGAATCTAAATCTGAGTGGGCGGAGTAGAGGGGGTAATTATGAGGTTTCTCTTGACTACTGACCATATACTTCATCAGTGTTTCTCTGTATAACCTCCTCTGTTGTCCAAAAACTGGGACAGTGGCGTAGGACATATCCAGTTGCAAGGTTCCTTTGAGCTTAGATCCCCAAGACTGGGACAGTAACATACCATACTTTGGTGGGATGTCTGCAACCACCACGTCCATTACCATGCTTTTTGAAGGGATTTGAACCAGGGTGATGCATAGATCCTTAATCAGACCAATACATTTGACTTTTCTAGAGTCAAACGAGTTTAAGTCTTTGTAAGGCTTAGTGACCTCCAATCCAAGATTTTCCATTACTGCTTTAGGCATCAAATTGTGTGAGGCCCCCAAATCTAGCATGGCGTTATGCAATATCAAATCATGTATGTTCAAACTGATATAAAAGGGAGCTACATCATCGGTATCGTCTCAACCATCCACGGCAAGTCCGAAAAGGAGTTCGGGGCGATCGTCAGTGAGGTTCACAGTGTCTGAGTGAGTCACTGATCCGATAGTCAAGGCTTGGGTGCCTATGCCAGGCTCAAAGGCTAATGCCTTTAGTACCTGTGAATGATAACCGCCTCGACTTATCAACTCTATCAGTGGGACGAGAATTTTAATTTTGGCCAATTCTTCTTCTAGGCTAAAAGGTGCTGGTATTCGGGTATGACTCGTTGATTCTTCTTGGTCCATATCCCTCCGGTCAGAAGTACCAGGCGGGTTAGCAGGAGAGACTTCGGGCAGTGCCAGTCTTTTCAGTATGGTGACGTTTTTCTTCACATGGGCATCAGTTTTACCTTTCTTGTAAGATTTCTCAGCAGTGGTTTTCTCAGGAGTTTTTTGGGTCTCAGCTAACTTCTGCGTTTCGGTCGTCTTTCTTGGGGAATTTCCTTCTGTCTTCTTGCTCCGTAGGTTGTGTTGTCAGTGTACTTCCAGAATAGCATCTTCCCAGGTTGTTTTCCCCGCATCCTCAGTCTCCCCACTCACCTTTGTTTGGTTTAGCATAAATAGTTCCTGCTCTTCTTGGGTAAGGAAAATAGCCTCATTGTCGTGTATTCCCATGAGTTTGATATGAGTGTCTTCCAATTCCTCTATTACTTCCCCTCCATCATCATCATAGTTTTCCTGTAGGGGAGATCTAATCGGTGGATCTGGGTCCCTTTGTTCTCTTTGATCCCTAGGCTCTCGCTGATCTCTTTGGTCCCTAGGATCCCTTTGCCTGATTTGAGAGGGGTTTCTTCTGAAATTGGGGTTTCGGATTTGGGGAGCAAGAGGGTCGTCTCTCGGAGGATTTCTGTCTGAAATGTTTGATCTTTCTAGCAATAATGCCAATGATCTGACTACAGTATCCATTTTGCAATCATTGTTAGACATGGAAGGTTCTTCCTTGATCGTGACTCTCCTTTCAGTCCTTTGACGTGCTCGTTTTGCCAACAGATTGGCTTCCACACTAATAGCACTCTTCTGCATGTCTTCAAGGGTGGTAGCATCTCTTTCTCTTAATTCATAAGACATGTCAGCATCGAACCCATCAGGGAATTTAATTAATGCCAAACCCGGGGGAGGTTTGATTTCAGTTGGGATAGCATTATACAGGTTATTAAAACGGGTGCAATAGTCTTGGACCGATTCACCTTGATTTCTTTTAATGTTCTCGTATTTTGACAGTATTTGGAGAGGGTTTTTCTTTACCTCCCATCTGTCAAGAAAACTTCTTTGGAATGCCACAAGGTCAGGGATTGATGCGGTGGGTAAGGCTTTGAACCATTTCTTGACGTCTCCTGTCAGACTCTGAGCGAACAGTCTCATTTGAACGTCGACTTCGTCAACTTCTTGTAAATCCAGGTAGTCGTTCATTTTATCTACATGTTGTTGTGTGCTTAATGTTCCCTTTGCATCAAACTGTGGCAGTCTAGTCTGGTAGTCTTGGGGCATGGCATGCAGAGGTGCAGCCAACACCAAAGGTGCATATCTAGCTGCCATGATGAGCGGAGGAGGCGGAACGACGACCGGGATGATAGGAGAGGTAGCAACAGAGGACGAGGGTGACAAAGGACTGGGTGGGGCTGAGGTATTGATTCGTAGCTTAGTAGTAGGAGAAAAGACTTCAGGGGTTCGGGGTTGCACCACGGTTGGGTCAAAGATGAGCTTAGATGCAAAGGTTTCGGACCATGTTCTACTAAGGTTTCGTGGCACAATAAGGCCAAGCTCAGGTTTTTGAAAGATATCCCATCCTCTGGGAAAAGAAGGAGAATTGTGAAGGCGAGTGTAACTCGCTGAACTTGTAGCTAAGGTCTTTCACCTTAACAATTGCTCGGGATTATCTATCGTTGTAGAGGGTTCTGGGTCTGGATGAGATCGAGTGTGAACTTTCTTGGGAGCTAGAACTCTTTTTGGTTTTTATATATATTTTAATTTTTATTTAATTTTATGATCAAAGAGACTATGGAAGATTTCTGCGTTGACATCGTCTCCCTTCCAATTGTTTTTGAGCTGCTATGTCTCGTTCAATGGCTTCCCACGAACGTTCGAGCTCTTCTCAGTTATTGGCGGTCTTGAGGATTAGGTCAAAAAGGTTAGACGCAATGTGAGTTTGATTCGCTAGCCCGGGCTCAATATTGGGTTGGAATGCTGGAGGGACAGTCATAGAGGAGTAAGAGGTTCTAAGAGCAATACTGGGAATAATATGTACAGAGTTAATCAACCTCTAAACATTAATTTCTCCTCAAAGTCAAACTTTCTTTGGGGGAAAGAAGTCATGAGATGTTAGTTTCAGTTCTTCCCCAGTGGAGTCGCCATTTATGTTAGCACTCGGTAAATTTCCTAGAGGTTGAAAAAGAAGAAATATACAAAGGTAACCTTAACCAACCGCTTTTAAAGCTGGGATCTAGCCCTTCCAGCTTCAGAGAGGGATCTCTCTATATATTTTAGCTTTGTTTTAA
>ML790836.1:35833-46694 GCA_009831015.1 Picea engelmannii
ACAGCAGAGCCTCATACTCTGCTATGTTATTTGTGGTTCTAAAGTCAAGCTTGAAAGACAGTGATATGGTTTCTTTTGTTGGAGAAATGAGCACAACTCCAGCTCCGGCTGAGTCTCTAGTGCTGGCCCCATCAAAGTACATTCTCCAGAGAGAAATGTCTTCACCTTCAGCCTGTTGTTCAATGGGCTTCACGAGTTGCATAGGATTTGACTGCCCATCATCAATTTGGAGGATGCAGGAGCCAAAATCTGTATCCACAGCATAGATAGGATGGTTGACGGAATTCTTTCCATCGGTGATGATATAAGAAAGCTGGTTTTCCCTGTAAAGTCTTTTCATCTCTCCATTAAACACTGGAATTGTAGCATAGGACAAATCCATCTGCAATGTGCCTCCTAGCCTCTTTCCCCATGAACAAGAGAGAAACAACCCAAACTTAGGTGGAATATCAGCAACCACCACGTCCATAACCATGCTCCTCATTGGCAGCTCAGCAAGGTTTATGACCATGTCTTTGATGAGGCCAAGACATATGACCTTTCTAGAGTCGAAGGAGAACAGGTCTTGGCATGGTTTATTGACTTCAAGACCAAGCTCATCCATCACAGCCTTAGGCATAAGGTTATGTGATGCCCCAGAATCAAGTAGACAATTGTGAAGGATTTTGTCATGGACGTTTAAAGATATGTAAAATGGTGGACAAGACTCATCACGGTCTTCTATTATGGGCCCTATGGTCACTTTAGGCTTATCATCTTGTAGGTTAACAAAATCATCTGACGGAGAGGACGTAGGCACAAGAGACTTTAAGATGGCTGTTTTAAAGGCCTCATTCTTCATGAGTTTAGTTAAAGGCATGGGTATTTTGACCTTTTGAATTTGAGATTCAAAATTGAAAGGGAGAGATGGACTGTCTAAAACTTTTACCTCATGGGAAGGATCCTTTAGGCTGAGCTGCTCTTTGGCTGGATTCTGAGTTTGCTTCCTTTGCTGTTTTGCTGAAAGGGGAGTTTGTTTCTCTGGGGCTGGAAACTGATTTGCAGCAACCTCTTTTCTTTTCGTTGGGGCAGAATCTCCCTTGTCCTTCACCGGGGAAGCAATGGGTGTTTTTGGAACAACACCTTTTGACCTTAAATTGTAGCCTTTCTGATCATCTGGCAAGTAGACATCTTCCTCTACACTTGCATCTTGAATCTGCTGATCCATTAAGGCCTCTTCATAGTCTATCTGGGTCAAAAATGAAGACTCATTCTCATCACCGAAACAGTTTATTTCGTCAGCATCTTCAATTTCATTAATAGATGGTTGTTGTTCTTCATCCAACATAGCATTTTGAAGGGGTGGTCTGATCCTCTGCTCCTTAGCTGGATTTCTATCTCTTTGTAGAATCTGAACTGGTGGATTATTTCTTCGATAAGGAAAGGCATTTGGATTTCTAGGAGCAAAAGTATTTGGCTCTTTTGCTTTTGCTGGTTTCTGATTTTGAATCTTCAGCTTGGACATTTCAGATGTTAGACTTTCGAGCATTTTGGCCATTTTTTCCATTTTACTGTTAGATGAAGAGGATGGCTAAAAAACAACCTTCTTCTTCTCAGCCCTTCCTTTGAGCTTTTGTGATGCTGTAATGTTGGATTCAACCTCGAGAGCGGCATATTTCGTTAAAGCAAGTGTGGATGATTGTCTTTCTCTAAGGATAAGACAAAATCTTGCATCAAAGGCAGCAGAGAACGTGATTTTTGCCGAAGCGTCACTTGGTTTAATCTCTGCCGGAATTTTACCAAACATTTTATTGAATCTCTTGATGAAGTCTGAGACTGATTCTTCATCTCCTCTCTTCAAATTTCCAAATTCAAACATGTAGTACAACAGATCTCTCCTTTCGCCCCAGTACTTTAGGAATGCTTCATCCAGTTGTTCAATGCCAGTGATTGAGTTCGCTGGTGGCTCTTTAAACCACTTGCGAGATTGGCCATCCAAACTTTGCACGAAAACTCTAGTCCACACATCTTCTTATGAAATGTTTATATTTTCTGCATAAGCATAGAATGATTCAATGTGTTCTTCAGCTTTGTATTCCCCTGCTCCTGTAAACTTCGTCATGTATTTCTGGTAATCACCAATTGGCATGGCAGATAGGGGGTTTGGCAAAACAAGAGGGGCATATCTGTTTGCCAAGATTTGTTCCATTCTGGTCAGAGGGGCAGCCATGATGACCTTGGTAATAGATAAAGAAGAGGAGCTTGTAGGAGACAATGGAGGGGATAAGTACCTAGGAGGAGAAGATGGAGGAGATGAGTTCCCTGAGTTTGAAAAGACTGGCTGTCTCACTTCACTTTGAGCAACAGTTTCAGAAGTAGAAGGAAGGTAAGAAGCTTTATAGAATTGACCGAGCAACAATGCTAACTTTTCTTCCCCTTTGGAGGATGGATCAAGGAGGATTTCTTCAAGAACAGGCAGATCGATGTAAGTATTTTTTATAAAATAAGAATAAGTCTGAGTATTACAGTGACAGCATAAAATTATTCCAAGTCGAACCCTTGTTTGATCTCAAAACAGGCATTTTATAGCCTTTACAAACAGTTGAACAAATCCTAAAAGCATGGATCTGTTATTAAATGAAAACAGTCCTATTCTATTTTAACAAATTTAAAATCAAAATCTTCAACATCTAAATTAAGATATCGAATCTATCTTCAGTCTTCAAAAAGTTGCCAATTTCCTCTTTCAGCTTCAGCATCTGCAGTGTGATAGAATAAAATGACACCTGTGTATGACTGTTGAAATTTCCAGGATTCGTCGCCGAGTTTTTAGGAAATGGTTCTTTGATGTGTAGCCAAAATCCCTCGAATCTCTGAGGTTGAACTGCTAGCAATCAATCTTCAACTTCCCTGATACACTGGCATACCTTTGAAAATTGTTTGAAATGAATTGTTGCGTTGTTGGCTTCCAAAACTATTCACCCAGCTTTGAACAGCGCAACCGTTGGAACTTTTCACGGGTTAGCTGTTGAAAGCTATCGCTTTCCACAGCTAACGGTTAATCGGAATAGTAGCCTGGCGCTGTTGAAAGTTCCGATAGTGCACAAAAAGAACCTTCGCTTCCAAAATCGATTTCAAACCAAAATCAATTAACATCTGACTTCTCCCCTTGCATATTGACTGCCACCTAAGAAAGAACTGTCAAGTCTGGATGAGACCTTTGTTTCAGCTTTTGTTTCAATCCCCTGATCCGCTTCCTGAGATGTCGGGCAAGCAATCTTAATCTGCTGTAGTTTCTAATGATCTTTTCCTTCTTCTTTTTCTCTTTAATGCTCTCCTTGGCCAACCTTTCGAATGCTGCATTCGTCTTGGCAAAGTTGTCAGAACCCCTTCGTGCATGCGTGGATAATGAGCACGTGATTCCCGCTTCATGCAGCTACGGTGCTTGGAGAACCCCTCTTCCATCACGCTCGCTTGCTACTTTCACCAACACACGACTCCTTTGAAAATCCATGTTAGCTGCGGAAAGTGAATACTTTCCACAGCGCACCGTTTGATATGAAAGTCACCTTAGCCGCAGAAAGTGAAACAACATGCCACATCACTTGAAAATGTTCCTTAGCCATAGGAAGTAGGTACTTTCCATAGCGCGCCAAGTGCGAACTGTCTGTCAAACCTTTCACGCTTTGTCATTTTCCACAGTGCTTTTAACTGATGAAACGACATCCTTAGCTGTTGAAAGCTATCGCTTTCCACAGCTAACAATGAATCTTTCGGACGTTGGTTAGCTGCTGAAAGTGAGTCAAACTAATTTACAAAAAGAAACCTCATGGGCCTCATTTATTTTTAGAATAAAAGCAAAAACCTAAACTTGCATCCAAATAAACTAAGAATAATTTGAAGTGACAACCTAACACCTAAAGGAAAACCCATAAATTTACAAGTTTATTTGAGGAGTTAACAATAGCCAATATTGAGGACCAGCTCCTCCAATGTTTTGATTTTGTTGTCCTTCGCGAAAGATGATATTTTCTCCATCTTTAGTTGTGTCTGGGAATTGCTCAAAGCTACCCGATACTTTGAAGCAGAAGCTGTAGTGTGGGATAAAGTGTGGAAAACCATCTCTCCGGTCTGCTTATGCAGATGCATCTGGTCCGCTGGGTGCACGTCCTTGGCCTGGAACTCGATTGTGACCCTTTTATAATCGGATATTACTTTGGGATCCGACACTTGTGCATGGAGGTAGGCCATATGCATCCTCCCTTTCTCTGTATCGAATGCCGAAAGGAGCCTGTGTTGAGCTGTGGCTAACTGCTTCTGAAATTGGGCATAAGCGCTGCTAGTCAGGGTCTGGTTCTTCTTTTTGATTAAGTCATACTTTTCGAAAATGCCCAATTTGGGCCCGGTCCTGCTTGGTGGAGTATCTAAGGGAGAGTCTGTGGTTTTCAATGCCTTCGCTATCTCCTTGTGTTGACTCGAACCAAAAGGTATACTTATGGGCTTGACCCCTGGGAAGGCCACTAGGGTGGTTGTGATCTCCTGCTCCACTGTCGTGCCTGCCATTGGGACAGTCCTTGGCTTTTTGGCATGCATATTAAATTCCTCTGAAGACACCTCTGTTACCGGAGAAGACGATTCTTGCTGAGGCCTCTTTTCCTTGGGATTTTGAGGTGTGGCAGTGGGGAGCGTGCTTGTTCAGGCTACCTGCTTTTCCATCCCGAAATTTGGTCCTATGTCCACCAACGTATCAGGTTCCCATTCTGTTTGATTAGCAAACCTTTAGATTTCGGGTCTGGTCTCATGTGCATATGGAGCATTTTTATTTCTGACTCTCATCTCTGAAATGATCCCGCAGGGATCATAACGCCATGTGAAACTAGTGAGGAATTTCATTTCCCTCAACAGTTTGTCTGCTTCATCACCTGTGCCTCTGTTGTTGCAGATGAATGAACCTATCTTCCCTTTAATCTACAACTGTTGCCTCTTTTTGAGTGAAACAAAATGAACATCATCAGAATTCATAATTTTCCTGATATATTCCCGTGTGAAAACTCTTACCGGTATATATCTCGGAAGCTTGTATGGTGACAACTCACACCCGTAGACTCGGATCTCGGAGTGATTTTGGTAGAGGTACCAGTCTCCTGTCTTTGCATTTTTCGAGAGGTGTAGAACTCTCCGGACTTCGTCATTTACTCGTGGCTCAGGCACGCCGCTCAGCATACCTACCACAGGGTGGTAAAACTGATCAATGAACGTCATGAAGTCGTATTCGACAGAATTGCACTTTAGAAGAGACGTCCATACTGTGACCGGCTGTGGCCTCCCGTCGGCGTCCATCTTCTGCATGGAGAAATTGACTCTATATGCTTGGAAGTAGATGAACATGCAAGCAAGGATGGACGAGTACCTGAACATACCTTATGTGGAGAAGTTCACCAATTGTTCATGGATGTTATGGGCCAAGAAGGTGTTGTAATTGAATGGAGTGGTGGGTTTTCCATCATTTGAAAATATAGATATAAAACCCAGGAAGGGTTCGTCTACCCACTGATCGGAATAGTACCCGAGCAGGGCGCACAGTGAGGAAATAATTTGATTTCATTTGGTGGAAAACAGAGAAGATGGGTACGGAGGATTTGTGGTCGGGAGTGGAGCGGAAGTGGGGAGGAAAAGCTCCACGATCTGAGCTCTCTACGGGAAGGTCATTTTTTGGTAGAGCTCAGTGAGGATCTCTAGTTTGAATGGGGATGCAGTCTCCAGGCGGGTTATCTGCATCATTTGGTCGATATCCTCTGGAGTAATCAAGAAAAGGACGTCCCCAGAGGAGGAAACAATGGCTTTCCGTTCGGGGACGTAGTGAGCTTGGCACTTGAGTGCAAACTCTGGGAAATGATGAATTTGTGGGAACAGATAGAGGGGCAGATTGGACTCCCAGAGCACAATCTCGTCGCTCTGGCCTAGGAAAACTTCCCGGAGACATGATTGCAGATCCGAGAAGTCAAAACTGCATATGGTGTCCGCTATCAACCGATCTTTGTCAACCAGAGGGATTTTATCCAGGTCGACCGTAGGCGGAATGAACGGATTCTCTTCCTCTTCAACTGGCTTCATTTTAGACACCATCTCAGTGACTGTACCTGCAAAAAACATGTAAGTGGGGTCTACAGGGGGTGGAGGAAAATGATGGGGAAGTAGTGGGAAGACAATAGATACGTTCTCTGGTGCGACGGATGGTTCTGGCGCGAGGGATGAATAACAAGTGAAAATTGTTGTAACGGTATATTTATTCAAAACTGGGTCGGTCGGACGCGGGAAAACGGTCAGCATGACAACGGGCATGTAATCCAGTTATTAATGGACAATGGGCCACTTGGGGTGATATGGCAGGTGATGGTGACCAAAGTATACGGACGACTGACATGGAGGTTTGTGATTGGGGGTAAAGTTTCCAAAGAGGGTTGTTCATGAGTGAAGGGTGTTATGGCGCTGACACCGTGGACTGACAGTAGTAACGGGATGGGACTCAGACCCAGACATGAATGGGACAAGTAGGTTCAGTGGAGGGTGACATCTATGAGTGACGGGCTGTCAGGCAGCATGTGGGTGACGGGACTTCTTGACCAATAGGCTTGAGCCACCTGTGACAATGGGCCCACCCGCGGGGAACATTCATTCTGGACCCCCCCCCCCCTTTGGTTAAAAGCAGAATGCTAGGGGGGGCCCGGAATACATTTGGAACCATAGATCCGCACGATGTATTTGAGGCCGTAGATCTCAGCCCATACTTTAATACCAATTCTGGACCCCCCCCCCCTCCATTAAAGGCAGAACGGAGGGGGGGGTCCGGAATTCAATGTGAGCCGTAGATGTAAGCGCTCATTTCAGAGCCCTCCAGATGTGCACCCAGGTTATAACCAATTCCGGACCCCCCCCACCCCATTAAAGGAAGAACAAAGGGGGGGGTCTGGAATTCAATGTAAGCCGTGGATCAACGCCCTCCTTTCTGAACCGTTCATATCTATGCAAAGATTAACGTCGATTCCGGATCCCCCCCCTTCCGTTAAAGGCAGAACGGGCGGGGGGGTCCAGAATGCTCCATGAACCGTTGATCTTAGCGCCAATGATCTAGGCCTTTGAAAGGTGAATGAGACATAGGTAGGGGGCAGAAAATGTCATATGTAGGAAAAACTTAGGATAAGGACATTCACATGGGTTTTCCTTCGATTTTTCTTATATACACCACCAAGGGGACATCAATTCAAATATACATAGGCATTGGAGTCACAGGGTAACATCTTCATCGATATGGCTTTATTTTGGCAAGGCAGGAAAAGCAATTCATCTACATCCTAACCTACTGTCACGAGGCAATTAACCCAGATTAAACAGTTGGGTTAAGACTTTATTCTTTCTATGGGCTATCTGATCAGGATTAGATGATATGATCATATTTATTCACTAATTCTAACCTATCAACATTGAAAATTTAAAATAACTTGGCCATGCTTGAAAGGTATGACCAAGTTGCTATTATTGCATGGGGCCTTTGTTTCAATTCTTTTTAGCCCTCTTTTCTTTTCTTTCTTTTTCTTTCTTTTTCCTTTCTTTTTTTTTTTCTTTCTTTTTTCTTTTCACAAATTATTTGAAGAATGCAATATCATTTGTCAACCCAATCACCAGATACAGATAATATCCAAGTCATCAGCTGATTCCCATAATTTATGGGGTGATAACAGGAGTTTCAAGAGTCCTGTGAACAATTACAACAGAAACCCTAAAATCGCGATGAAAGAAATCCTGACTGAACCTAAACTGTCATATCAACATGTTATCTAGACCGTCGATCCAACTCATGATAGCAGAACACGTCAGCTAGGGACACATGGCACAACCAGGTAATGACAGGTGTCAGGCAGATTCAACACTTTAGGCACATGTAAGTCACGAATCAGAGTGACATGTGGCAGTATTTAACACGTGTGAAACCACATGTGACGTCAGCAGAGTATCGGGGATCGGGACTTTGAAATGACAAAGTCACTTGATATCGGGAATGCCAATTTCGCGATATGCGATATCACGATGTAATCTAAGCCGTCAGACTAAGGATAAATCTGAACCGTTGATGGAGAGGCGTCGGGTATCGGGACTTTGAAATGACAAAGTCACTTGACATCAGGAATGTCGATTTCACAATTTCACGATTTAATCACGGCCGCTGAATAAAGATCGCATATGGACCGTTGATTCAAGTCTGTATCGGAGTTTCACGGATTGCGAATTTGAGAGGCAAAGAACTCATTGCATCAAGAATGCTGATTTCGCGATATGCAAAATCATGAAATGATCTGAGCTGTAGCATCAAGTGTTGATTAGGACCATTGATCACATCCCATATCGGAGTTTTGGGGATCGCGAATTCATGAGGCAAAGAACACAATGCAACGAGAATTCTGATTTCGCGATATGCGAAATCGCGAGTGAATCTGGACCGTCAGATCCAGAAATGATAAGGAACATAGATGTAACTCTGTATCGGAGTTTCGGGGATCGTGAATTCAAAATGGAAAGAACTCAATACAACAAGAATCCCGATTTCACGATGTGCGATATCACGATCCAATCGTGGCTGGTGAAACAAGTTCATATCTGGACCATTGGTTCAACTCCATGTCGGAGTTTCACGAATCGCAATATGGAGAGACATAAGGCTATGGTCATAGTCCTTGGTCACGGGAAGAGAAGGAGTCAGTCCGAATAAGATCCACATCAGAGTTTTGGGGATCGGGATTTGTAAGTGACTAAAAATGTGAATGCCAAGAGTGTCGAAATTGTGATATATGAAATCTCGATTAGATCTAAACCGTTGGATCAAGTATTGATCACAGGGCTACTGATGCATGCAACAGTAAAACTACCAGAAACCACTGATGGTTTCAGCCAGAGGACTAGAAGACACTTGGGAAAACAACCAGAGAAGCTGAAGAGTTACGATGAAGATCACACAGAGCACTCAAGAGGTGGAGAAGATTGGCATAGTTGGAGCATGCAGAGGAATGGAGAACATTGCATGCACAAAGTTCATAGAAGATATAAATACAGAGTACAGAGAAGAGAAGGGGGGGTTGTTGCTATTTCTGTTGGAGGTTGTTGTGATTGTTGTTTGCAAAGGTGATTCAGGTGTGAAGAAGGATCATAGTGCAGTAGCTGAATAGCACAGAAGAGGAACTATCCAGAGAATGGAGATGGTGCATAGAGCATAAAATGCAGAAGACCGGAAAGCACAAGAGATATGTGCAGAAAGGAAGTGTGGTAGAAAGAGCAACGAGATGCAGCAGAACAATGATAAGTCAGGTAAGCCACTATTGATCATTCTATCACTGTAATAAGTTTCAGAAGCAAAGATTTATATTTCAAGGTGGTTGGGAGGTGCCAGGGAGGATTGTTGTCCTCAGAGGTTCAAGTGGGTGCTTGAACACAGGGAGTTGGTGCTTCCTTCTAGTTGGTGCTAGATAAACCAGGGAGTCGGTGCTTCCTTCTAGTTGGTGCTAGAGAAGACAGAGAGTTGGTGCTCTCAGCAAGTTGCATCTTGCAAAGCTGAGGTTGCAGCCTCATTATGAGTTGGTGCTCATATGTATGATACTGTAAAGAATGTAACCATTACTTATCATATAAAAGAAAAAGAGGTTTTTACCCTGCATGGGTTTCCTCAGAAAAATATATGTCTCTATGTTTCTCATATATGTGACTGATGCTGAATGTGCCTGTGTTTATTTCTCTGCATTATTGTGATCGCCATTCAGTATTTCTGCAAAGAGTTTTAAAAGGAAGCATAATTGTTTAAGCTCAGTAACAACTGATTCACCCCCCCGCCCCTCTCAGTTGTCCAACAATTGGTATCAGAGTCGACCCCTTTTATCTAAGGGTAGATCCTAGAGCTTAAACATGTCAAGCCATGAAGGAAATTGACCCAATAAGGCCCCTCTGTTCAATGGAACAAACTTTACCTTCTGGAAAGTTAGAATGAGAACCTACATAATGGCTTTAGGTGCAGATGTATGGGATGTGGTAGAGACTGGTTATGTAAAGCCAATTGTACTAGCTAATAAGGATGACAAACTAGAATTTAGCTTCAATGCTAAGGCTATGAATGCTATCTTGAGTGGGCTTGCAGAAGTAGAATTTGTGAAAGTTATGCACCTAGGAACTGCCAAAGAAATGTGGGACAAACTCATTAACAATTATGAGGGTAATGGGAAGGTAAAGGATGCAAAGATTCAAACCTACATAATACAGTTTGAACAGCTAAAGATGAAGGAAGATGAAACTATTGGAAAATACTTTCTGAGAGTAGAAGAAATGGTAAATGCAATGAAGGCACTTGGTGAAACAATTGGGGAACCTTCTTTAGTTCATAAAATCTTGAGATCTCTCCCAAATAGGTTCAACCCGAAGGTCTCTGCTATTGCAGAACTTAATGATCTGAAAACCTTGTAGTTTGACCAACTTCTCGGAACACTGACTACATATGAAATGAGAATAGTTAAAGATAAACCCACCTCCAGAGAAGCATCATTTAAAGCAGACAAGAATGAGGATTCTGAGCCTGATGAAATTAAAGAAAAATTTGTGAAGAGATTGAAGAAGGGATTTGGTAAATACAAAGGTAAACTTCCCTTCAAATGTTTTAACTGTGGTAGGATAGGTCATTTTGCAAACAAATGTCCCCACAAAGAAAAGGATCAGACTTGTGATGATGAGGAGAAATACAAACACATAAATTTCTTTAAAGAGAATAACTTTAAGAAGAAAAGTCTTTGTGCAAACAATGATGATGATCCTTCAGATGAAGAGGATAATGATTCATCTATTGAAGATA
>ML790836.1:50374-65068 GCA_009831015.1 Picea engelmannii
CATTCTTCTTGGGTAACTACTTAGTAACCTGGCTTAGTAAAAAACAAGGTTCGATTTCTTTATCAACCACAGAGGTAGAGTACATTGTTGCTGCTACCTGTTGCACACAGGTATTATGGATGATTTAAAAACTTGCATACTTAGAGTTAAAATATACTGCACCGATCCCAATTCATTGTGATAACACAAGTGCCATCAGTGTGTCTAAAAATCCCGTCCTCCACTCCAAGACAAAACATATTCGCATAAAATATCATTTTCTGAGAGAGCAGGTCACCAATCAGATTGTTCAGGTCCATTACATTCCCACGTCAGAACAAATTGCAGACATATTTACTAAGCCCCTAGCCAAGACACCATTTGAATATCTCAGACAGAAGTTGGGTGTCATTTACTTTCACACCTAAAAGAGTCCATCCTGTTAGGGGGAGATTTGTACTATTTGATTATCTAATGTCTCCTACATTTTCTGTAATAGCTCAGGGGGAGTATGTCTCTTCTTTGACATTGATGTCAAAGGGGGAGAAAAGAATTTGGGTGCTGCAGTTGCCTTCAATTCCAAAGGGGGAGATTGTTGGCAGAAGTTTAACAAGTAGCGTATGCTTGTCATTGATGGCAAGTAAAACAGTGGAGATGGCAGGATAAGAAGGATAAAATCCCTGAGGGATTCGAACATGAAAGCTCAGGAGGAACAACATTGAGGAAAACACGTGCAACAAAGCTCAAGATACAGGAGTTTGCAGAGGAGAAGGAAGACAAAGATCTAGTGAGTTCGGAGTTCTCAAGGTTGTGAGAATCGGGACATTGAAAGTCTCGATATCCCGACATAATCGAGACCGTCCATTAGGAAAGACGTGTGGCAGCGATCGGGCACCACCGGGAGAAGCTTGACAGGAGACTTCATCAGAGAATCGGGAATCGGAGTTTCACGAGTCCCGTGAACAATTACAACAGAAACCCCAAAATTGCGATGAAAGAAATCCCAACTAAACCTGAACCGTCAGATCAACATGTGATCTAGACCGTCGATCCAACTCATGAAAGAAGACCACGTCAGCTAGGGACACATGGCACAACTAGGTAATGACAAGTGTCAGGTAGATTCAACACTTCAGGCACATGTAAGTCACGAATCAGAGTGACACATGGCAGTATTTAACACGTGTCAAACCACGTGTGATGTTAGCAGAGTATCGGGGATTGAGACTTTGAAATGACAAAGTCACTTGATATCAGGAATGCCAATTTCACGATATGCGATATCACGATGTAATCTGAGCCGTCAGACTAAGGATAAATCTGAACCATTGATGGAGAGGCGTCGGGGATCGGGACTTCGAAATGACAAAGTCACTTGACATCAGAAATGTCGATTTCACGATTTCGTGATTTCACGATTTAATCGCGACAACTGAATAAAGATCGCATATGAACCGTTGATTCAAGTCTGTATCGGAGTTTCATAGATCGTGAATTCCAGAGGCAAAGAACTCATTGCATCAAGAATGTCAATTTTGTGATATGCGAAATCACGAAATGATCTGAGCCGTAGGATCAAGTGTTGGTCAGGATCGTTGATCACAGCCCGTATCGGAGTTTCGGGGATCGCGAATTCATGAGGCAAAGGACACAATACAATGAGAATCTCGATTTTGCGATATGCGAAATCGCGAGTGAATATGGACCGTTAGATCCAGAAATGATCAGGACCGTAGATGTAACTCCATATCAGAGTTTCAGGGATCGCAAATTCAAAATGGAAAGAACTCAATACAACAAGAATCTCGATTTCGCGATGTGCGATATCACGATCCAATCATGGCCGTTGAAACAAGTTCATATTTGGACCGTTGGTTCAACTCCATGTCAGAGTTTCGTGAATCGAAATATGGAGAGACATAAGGCTGTGGTCATAGCCCTTGGTCACGGGAAGAGAAGGAGTCAGTCCGGATAAGATCCACATCGTAGTTTTGGGGATCGGGATTTGTAAGTGACTAAAACTATGAACGCCAGGAGTGTCAAAATTGCGATATATGAAATCTCGATTAGATCTGAACCGTTGGATCAAGTATTGATCGCAGGGCTACTGTTGCATGCAACAGTAAAACTGCCAGAAACCACTGATGGTTTCAGCCAGAGGACTAGAAGACACTTTGGAAAATGGCCAGAGAAGCTGAAGAGTTACGATGAAGATCACGCAAAGCACTCAAGAGGTGGAGAAGATTGGCGTAGTTGGAGCATGCAGAGGAATGGAGAAAATTTCATGCACAAAGTGCACAGAAGATATAAATACAAAGTACAGAGAAGAGAAGGGGGGGTTGTTGCTGTTGATGTTGGAGGTTGTTGTGATTGTTGTTTGCAAAGGTGATTCAGGTGTGAAGAAGGATCAAAGTACAGCAGCTGAATAACATAGAACAAGAACTCTGCAGAGAATGGAGATGGCACACAGAACATAAAAAGAAGAAGACCAGACAACGCAAGAGATATGTGTAGAAAGGTAGTGTGGTAGAAAGAGAAATGAGATGCAACATAACAGTGATAAGTCGGGTAAGCCATTGTTGATCATTATATCACTGTAATAAGTTTCAGAAGCAAATATTTATATTTCAGGGTGGTTGGGAGGTGCTAGGGAGGACTGTTTTCCTCAGAGGTTCAAGTGGGTGCTTGAACACATGGAGTTGGTGCTTCCTTCTAGTTGGTGCTAGAGAAACCAGGGATTCGGTGCTTCCTTCTAGTTGGTGCTCTTAGCAAGTTGCAGCTTGCAAAGCTGAGGTTGTAGCCTCATTATGAGTTGGTGCTCATATGTATGATACTGTAAAGAATGTAACCATTACTTATCATATAAAAGAAAAAGAGGTTTTTACTCTTCATGGGTTTCCTCGGAAAAATATCTATCTCTGTGTTTCTCATATATGTGACTGATGTTGAATGTGCCTGTGTTTATTTCTCTGCATTATTGTGATCATCATTCAGTATTTCTGCAAAGAGTTTTAAAAGGAAGCATAATTATTTAAGCTCAATAACAACTGATTCACCCCCCCCCCTCTCAGTTGTCCAACACAAGGAAGAGATGAACCTCAGGGAAACTCCCTATTTCCAACCTACAATCATGCATCTATGTCCCTCATCATCGACCAAGCTCAACTATTTCATATTATAGTTGAGTATCACCTCATGTGATTCCAACCAGTCCATATCAATCTTGACGTCATAAGATTCTAAGGTCATGACATGCAGATTGGCCCTGGTGACAAACTCTCCTAGGTTAAGGCTACAACCTGTAACCTTCCCACCAACCTTTTTTTGTGCTCCTGAAGACATTTCTACAAAAATAAACTCATCCTATTCAACTTCCTTTTCTGTAACTCTCTTTAGCACTGCTCCATAAATGAAACTCTCTATAGCACCTGGATCTATCAAAATACTAAGGGTGTGGTCAATGATGGTACCTGACATCTCGAGCACAGTTGACTGGTGCTCTGCATGGAGGTTATTCACTGCTGCATGAATCCGATGGGCCTTGCCCAAATCTCCCACGGTAATGGGTTCGACTGATCCAGATTCTCTAGTCCTCTCTATTGGGAAGTCATTCTCGTAATGTGTCTCTCCACATGTCCAACACCCTTTCTTCGGTCTAGTACTCCTGGTACCCGAAGTAGAAGCTGATGGCCCACCATCCATGAACCCTCATTTGTTCTGTTGAACAGACCTAGAATGTTGTTGTTGCGGTCGATGCTTCTACTGGTGCTATTATCCTCGGTAATGATTCCACTGCTACGATGTTGTTCGTCAAGGTGTAGTAAAAGTGGATCCTCTCTGGAAGCCACGATATCCTGGCATATGTCTAGCTGGTGTCTAATGTTGTTGTGCACCAGATGACACCTTCCCTATTGGTCTCACTGGATTCCTTCTCTGAACCATGTTGATAAGCTCCTCCTCTACTATGAGGGTCTTTTGAATGAAATCATGCAAGGTTTGAGGCATCAAAATATTAACCTTTGCAAAAATGCTGACATTAAGGCCAAACATGAAACTGTTGACCTTAAGTTTCTCGGTATTCAAGTGCGGAGCATACCAAAGCAGCTCCATAAAATGTGCCTCGTACTCAGGCACCATATGACTGCCCTGTCACAAGGAGTTGAACTCATTGAGCTGACGCTCAATGAATTCCTCCGATAGATATCTCTCTCGGAACCATTCCTCGAATAGTTCCCATGACACGTCTTTGACGACCATGTTCAATTGTGGCAGGACCATCTTCCACCATAGAAGAGTGCTCCCCTTCAGTTGAAAGACTTCCATGTATACCTTCATGTTGGAGGTATAGTCACAAAGTGAAAATCACATCGCCATATTCTCCAACCATGCCTCGGTGGCTGCATCATCCAAGGCACTAAAGAACTCAAGAAATTTGACCTTCTCGAGTTCACAGTGAATGCTACGAGTACCAACCAGAGCACGCGGTGGACCCTTAGGGGGTGTCGGCACCTTGGCCTCATCTTTGTCCAAAATTATGATCAGTGCCTCAGACATTCGTTGAAAGGACCTCATCAGCCCAATCACATCACCCACCGCTATTTGTTCCTGCCCGACAACCTGTTCATCTCCCTGGGGGTTAGACCCCTCAGGCATGGATGCTACTAGGGGCATCATTCCTCCTCCCCTAGAACCCCATCATCTGCCTCTGTGGTGTCCTCTAACCATGATTACATGCACAAATACAATTCAACTTAATTAGAAACATTATAATCAATTATCAATCAATGAAAGCTATAGTGATCCCAAGCCGTGGGTCGAACCCCCTTGGATACCATATGTAACAACCCCATTCATTACGACTACATGTGATGCAATGCAAAGGAAAGATATTATTATATTTTTTGTTTTAAGCAAGAAGGAAACAACAACAACAATTAAAAAAAACAACTTGATGATGAACACAATGGATGCAGATCATGCAATAGACAACAACGACTCAACATACTAGCACATCATGCAACAAACAACAAAGACTCAACATACTAGCACATCATGCAACTGGAAGAAACACGTTATAATCGAAAGAAAAATAGAACGGCTAAGATATGGAACAAAGTCAAGATCAACTAGACACAACCAACATCAAAGGACACATGTAACTTGAAATTTCATGAAGAGCAAGGAACAAGCACAAACAAAAGTTACAACACTAGTACCAACTTCAATTACAACAACCATCACACCCACATCGAGAAGTACAAGAATTTGTCTAGGTTATCATTCGCTTCTAGGAATCATGTCGTCACAAGGCGATGGGTGTGACAGTAACCAAGGCACAACATAACATAGCCATACCAACAACCCAAAAGAAAAATCCAACGTGCAAGGAGACCCAACTGACTGTCAAAATACAAGCATACTACATCCAAACACCCAATCGACAAGTCAACATGACACAAGGTGACATCATTCAATAATTAAATTGCGCAACCAACTGAAGGATTTTTTGTTTTCTTAAGAAGCATTTTTTAGGAAGTCTCCCATATTGTAAATCAGAATAATTTGAATAATATAAAAAAAAACTTGTGTGCAAAGATATTCTATTTTAATTCTCTATATAGTAGAATTTTATTTGAAGGATAGCTTAATCATATGTGATACAAGAAATTAGTACTTACATTATGTTATGTCAAAATATTGCTTACCATCATAAACAAGTAAATTAATATATTAAGAACATGAATTCAAGGGGTTCTCTTAGTCATTAAATGAACTTCCACCTCATCTTAACTGTCAGTTTAGAATAGTTTTCCATAATTCATTATGATATCTAACAACAATATGCCAACTGACAACATTATGATAACTAACAATATTCTATCATCAATAAAATTGTTGTCTAATCAACAGATAAAATCGTTGTCTAATCGTAGTCTATCAATATGTTACCCATCAATAAAATTGCTCTCAACAATAATTCGTTGTGTGATGGATGAATCGTTGTCTAACATGTGCTATCTTTTACTAAGAAATCAACAATAAAACCATGTGTTATCCATTAATAAAAAACCAACAATCAACATATCGTTGCCCATTAATAAAATAATGTTCTATTAATGTTGTCTAACCACGTCCATTAATAAAATCATGTACATTAATGTTGTCTAGCAACATTTATATGTTGCCCAATGCCAAGAAAAACGGATTTGGTAAAAAAAACTATTTGGTAAAAACGAATTGGTAAAAGGATTTGGTAAAAACGAATTGATAAATCACTGTCGAAGATGAATTCACTGTCCAACGCCAAGAAAAACTCCCAAGGGCACCACCTGTGTTAGGAAAATCGCCATGCAATACACTATGTAAATACATTTAAAAGAGAATTTAAACTCTGTAAAAATTTCCATCTCTGCCAGGTGAATTCACTATGCAGGTTTGTGGTGTTTAGAGCATGTATAATTCGTTGTGTGACATGGCCAAATAATTTTTTTTTGTGTAAACATTGTGTGAAATTGAAATGGATATATAAATTCCCTGGTTAATGGCTATATAAATTTGTTGTCTATCATATAAATCATTGTCCTTAACATATTAAAAATGCAGTCATTCCATATTAAAACATTTTCATTAACATATTAAACACGCAGTCATTCCATATTAAAATGTTGTAATTAACATATTAAAAAAGCAGTCATTTTACCAATCAAGTGTTGGGTAAATCATGGAGTAAAGGCTGTGCTTTATGCCAATAAAATCATGGATTAAGAATTGTGCATTATGCCACTAAAATTGGGGTTGATGCTGTGTAGAATGCCAGTAATTTCGTGGAGTAAATGATGTCTATAAAACGAGAATCACGGAGAAAATTTTGGGGAGGACGTAGAGATTAGCATAAATGAAATACAGAGATCAGACGTCAATCAATTAGAGATGAATCAATCAAAATGAAGAGATACTCATTCACAATAAGGCTCAAAGTCTAATCATAAAAGAAAAACATAGAGATAAGTAAGGGATAGATAGCTGGACGAAAATTTATCCTTCACTTATTATTCATTCAAAGGAAAGTGAGGCATATGAATATAAGTCTTTAAACACTGGAGTGACAACCGTCGATTCGGCTCCTGTCCAAATTCTCATGCATGGACTAATAACTTAAAGGATAAAGGATAAAAGATAAAAACACAATTTTTCTTCGCATTAATCAATAAAAACAAACACAGAGAATTCTTTGAAATTAGAGTTTGGGTTTGCCATAGGAAATCAATTCAAAATACAGGGAGCTTAAGTTTGGGATGACTTTAAATTCATTGATCATAAAATGTTGTGTCATCAAGACAAATTATTGAATATAAAAATGAAATATCTGGAAGTGTTACGTTGAATAAAAAATAATCTTTAAAACAATAGTACTTTACTAAAGGTATAGGAACAATATTTAAACTACCATTAAATAAAAATATACACATGCGTATTGTAGCCAAATGTGAAGCTCTGAATTCGTTGTCTCATGTGTGCTCCATCCAACTATCGCTTGCCAATCAATTTGAACTTACCGGTACCTCTCAGGAAACGCTAGGGGTACTCTTCTTCCCCCTGAGCCCCTTGAGCCACAAAGGGGCCACACACACAATACCAGAGAATGCTACAACCCAGATCACCTCGCAAGGTCGAGCTACCACTCGTTACTCGAGTTGGGTATCCTAACTCCCACAAGAGAAATTTCAGCCAAGATAAAATTTCAGCAGCATAACATTATGCAAAAAGATGAGATCCATACTCCTCCTCCTCCATCTGCTATAGCAGGAAAACCCCTCTACGGGATACACCATGGTTCTAAAATGTAAGCAGAGCTAACTGTCTAAAGTATCTTAATTTTTATCAACTATCATGACATTACCCCATAATCATACATAAAATACAAAGTGTAGGGATATGGTAGGCATACCTTAAACTCCACATCCAGTGTCGATCCCTTTGTGCTTGGTTGTTTCTTGACTGCAAGTCTCATCCCAAGGTTGTCCTGCATTCACCAAAAGAAAAAAAAGAAAATATAAGCATGCATTCTACATATGGATTAGTGGGTTAGACATCATAAACAAGAAATGTAAAGAAATCATTGAAATTTAAGATGACATTTGGTGGGACGAAAAAAATACTTCTTTATATTAATCTCATAAAAGTCACTTACAATATGAGACCGAAACTACTCCTCGAACTTGGTCCTGGGCTCCTCTTTACATTGCACCAACTGCTTCCACATCTCCTTCTCCTCTTCAGTTCTCTCTAGGGAAATGGAAAGGGTTTGCAATGGAGGAAAAGGGAATTCTGACTCAAACTCACAATGTGGTTGCCAAATATGGGGGCAAAGGGGGAATACGGAAATGGCCAAAGTTTCTATTCTCTTTTGCTTCTTCCTTGAAATGGGACCCCAACCCCTTATTTTATAGGCCAGAAAAGATAATAACGGTTGGGGTGATTGGCTATGGGAATTAAAACGGTAAGTAACGACCCAGAAACGAGTATCCTATGAAATTTTCCATTTTTCACGATATTATGTGAGTGTACGCAGGCTGTAGTGGGACAACAGGCATGTTTATGCGGGCAGTAGTGGTGCATGGTGCATACACCTTCAAAGAAATGGTTTTTTAAAGAGCTTGTTCAGTGATGGTTTGGAAAATATAGCAAGTTGGATGGCCTAATGCCAGGTATGCATGTCTGGTGAAATTTAGGGTTATGACACCATCCTTTTTATAGAGTTTTTAAGTAATGATTTTCCCAATTTCTCATTAAATTCCTTTTTCATATAATTAGTTTTGAAAAACCTCCCCATACACATGTCTCCTGATCCCCTAGTTTCACCTGAAAAATCAATTTTATTAATTAATTAAATATTCCTATTTCCCTCACCCACCAAGAGCATTCCTAAAAATGCTAATCAGTGTCCCAATATTCCCTTACAATTCTTAAATGACATACGCCTTACTTAATTCTTAGTTGAGTTCATAATTAGAAATTTTCAAAGGCAAGATTCTTTACTAAGTTAGACATTCAACTTTTACTTTACATTTCCCCTTTTCTTTAACTTTCCCTGTTTCTTTAAGTTTCCTATTTCTTTTAAGTTTCCCATTTATTTTTTTAACTAAAAAAATCAATTTAGGAAGTGTAGATAAAACAACCATTTATCCTTTCTCCTTTTGAATTAAAAATTAATTTAGCAAATGTAGATAAAAACAACCATCTACCCTCTTTTCTTTTTAACTAAAAAATTAAATTAGCAAATGTAGATAAAAACAACCATTACCCCTTTTTAAAACTTTAATCCTCGATTATAATTTTGACTTTAATAAATAAGTTTGAATTTCTTACCCCCCCCCTTCTTGTTACATGATTATTTATTATAGTTTCTTTTTTTTACTACATGTTCTACTTAGACCTAGGTTTTAAATTTTACTAGGTTGGGTGACATTTTTTTAATAGGAAAATTTGTTTTTAAACCTTACTTATCACATCATTCATTTTAGGGTTGTCTAGGTCCCAAGGAGGCATATATTTCTAGGTAGTAGGGTATTCACTTACCAGTTAAAATCGTGACGTGCCCTTCAAGACGGACTACGTGCTCCAAGGGTGTCACTCGCTTCTTTCCATTTTATTTTCATGACATGCCCTTCAAGACACACTACATGCTCCAAGGGTACCACTCACCTCTTTCCATTTTCTTTGTGTGACGTTCCCTTCAAGAAGCACTATGTGCTCCAAGGGTGCCACTCGCCTCTTGACTGAATTTGGTACATGTGAAACCCCTGGATTCAATACTCTGCTAGGTGATCTTATGAGAGACTAAGGGCCTTTAAGGAATAAGGCTCCTGCATTATTGCATTCCCCTTAGAATCATCGTGAGTGACTGTCACAGTTTTCTCTCATGGCATCATGGGTCTTCTCGAACTAGGTAATCATTAACCTATAGTTCGAGCCATGACATGAGTGCTAGTAGGCCGTGGAAGGGCCGCTGCCACACCTCTCCCTCAATGTCTCTGGTTTTCTTGCGTGACCCCTCTACTCCAAATGCGAGTCTGGTCAACAATCTATTGTCATCCTGCATCCATCAATGAATCATGTCAGAAATAACAATCAATCATCATAACATCTAATCATATGCACATATTTCACATAAACAACATTCAAAACCACAAAAATACCACTCCCTGACTCGATCCAGAGTCCAAGGGGTTTCATCGATGCCTCTGCATCCTCAATGTCCAAAGTCTTGCACACTCAGGAGAACCTAGTGAATAGAACATGTCTATGTAAATACAATGAAATAACATATCATCAAATCCATAATATCCCATAATCATAATAAAAACGACCAAAAGTATAATAACCCAGATCACTTTCATGCAAGTTTCCTCAAAGAATGAGTTCTCTTAGTGAGCGCAAGAACGAGATGTTATATGTATGTACTCAACACCCAATTTTTTTAGCATTTTCTTTTCCTTTGCACAATTATCGAGTAAGAAAATATCACTTTGAAGTAACTTCTCTTTGAGTAACCTACAATTAGTGGGAAATATAAATTTACATCTTCAATAACCATGAATAAAATCAACCATTTTCTTCCTTCATTATGTGGAAAGAGTCCTTAAAAAATTAGGAGTTAATTTTTAGTTTCCTCAGAAGTGTCGAGAAACACTCGTATTGTAACAACCCTCTGTTACGACAACCAATTTTTTTTTTCCTTAGGAGATATAAATTACAATTAATAATGACAATATTGGCACATGATCAAATATATCAATGAACACTATTAACACATTAACAACCTACATGGCATAAGATGGCACAACATGGAAATGAATAACAATACATATATCAAGACATTAACATAATAACCAACTACCCATAACCAAAGCATTATTTTAATAATAACACATCACAACATAAACCATAAATCACTCAATACATATCATAAGGAAAATCATCAATTAATATCAAGATGATTAATCACAGTGCATGGTATAATCTAATCTACTTAATTTGTCTTTTAGGTAATGGTTAAGTGAAATTCATACAAGGCAGAGCTATATAAAAATTAAGAATCATAAACGTAATGCAATCAACGAGTCTAAGCTAACTCAAGTCTAAGGAATACATAAGAATGTCAATCATCACCCGTCATGTAAGGACATCATGTTACCTTACATATACAACCAATCCTAAAAGGAGATAAACCATGCTTAAACAATACAATGATTTAACATGATACCCTTCATCACGTACCCAATTATAAAAATAATAAATTCAACATAAGTAATAAATAAGAATTAAACACCTAACATATCCATTAATGAATTTCAAGGAAGATCATAACTTATTATTACATAATTAAGAGTGCATTACCTTTCTCAATTTCATTAAATGATTTAATATGTCCAATCAACTTAACAATTAACATATAATTAGAGGTTAAGCTACAATCATAGTTTAAGAATCCCAAGGAAAAGTTATAGATTTATTCCAACCCTTGAACCTGTGAAAAATGATTTAGTTTCAATACGATCCTTAATTTGATCCTCCATCTAGACCTTCATTCGGTCCTCCTTCTAGACCTTCATCTTTTCCTCCATCTAGACCTTCATCCAGACCCCGTTATAGAGAAATTTTGATAACAACAAAAATTCGAAATAAAAGAATACATGTAGTAAGAAATCAGTGGGGATGAGAGTTTCAGCCTAAAAGGAAGAGTTTAAAGGTGAGGGAACAACGGTCTAGGTGTTCGTGGCTAACAACAAGACCTCAATGAGTGCCAATGAAGAGCCTCCAATGAACATACCATGAGATTCCTATAGAATTTAATTTTTATTTTTTTTTAAGTTCCAGTAAGCATAAAAGGGATTTCTTGAGGTGTAGTACATACAAATTTTCAATAAACCCTCCATATAAAAAGTTACTCAGCAAAATGAAAATGGGGGATACTTGACCGACCTCGAAGACTCACTAATTAAGGGATTACAACACAAAACTTGACATTCAACACCAGACATAAAGGTTTTCAAGGGAAGCATAAAAGATGGATAAAACTGCCATAATCAGAAATAAGCCAAGGAAATACAATATCCAAGAATAAAACAAGATCTGGGCAATTTCAAGTGTCCAACGTAGAGAGAAATCCAAAAGAAAAACACCAAAGGAAAATGAGTTCAAGGAGAAATTAAACTATACCAAGATGCGAGTTGGAGAATGCACCATGAAATTATTCCAGATAATATATTAACCATAACTCCCTAATATCAGAACAAAAATAAACCTATTTCTCAACAAAGCTAAGAAACAAATATGGGTTCCTTAAGACAATTAAAATATTTAGAACTATATAGAGCATGGGGAAAATGAACACAATTCAACCTTTAAAAACTCAAGGAAAAAGGGGCTAGCAAGGGTTAAAGATCACGATATTTACATGCTAAAATTTACATAGTATTTAAGGACAGAGACCCAAACAAGAGTTGTGCATCACCAGTTAGTCATTAAACATGGAAACTTCTAATCCGACACTCCATCCGGTCCCAGATCCGACACCTGATATGACACTCAATCTGATCCTTAGTCTGGACCTTGAAACAGTAAAAATTGCTAGAAAGGAAATGAATACATTACATGCATCGAACAACATGAGGAAGGGTTGGGCCTGAAGGAAGGGATATCATAAGAACAAAGAGGTTTTATGAAGGTTGATCTAGGGCTGCAACCCTGAATTGTTCAACCATTAAATACCACAAAAATCAAGGAAAAGCATAAAGATAACCACTCAAATTTTGGGATTGTTTTCTACAAGCCAACTAGGAATCCCATCATGAACATAGCTACAACTAGAGATAGTACTCATCATGTGGACCACTTAATAGGATTTACCAGTTAGGCAACATACTACACCAAATATTTTGTGAACGTGACCAAGCACAAGGGTTATGGTTGGCCAATACGTAGAGAGAAGGGAAGGATTTCATGGGGGTTATATCTGGACTTCCCTCAATAATACAAAGGAGAAGGATGATACAAAATCATGCAATGGAAACACAGATACATCAGGAAAATGTTGGCTGAAGTAAGAGTAAAGAACAAAGGAGATCATGCAAATGTCCGGGGTGAGGAGAGAAATGGCCAGACAATTTCCACCATATGATTTGCTCCAAGTGCGAAGGAGAGTGACACACGAACACTCAGAAGAATGGGCATTGGGGAGTGAACAATGGGAAATTCCCTAGAAATAGGAAGCAAGATGTGAGTGGTTAAACCACTGGTTAATTTTAAGAGGAAAAATGCTCAGATCGCAGGGATGAAGGGATGGACACAACATGAGAGGGAGAGGCTAAGAAAAATTACTTGGGACAAAGATAACCAACAAAGACTGAACTGGGTATGAGGGCACAGACGCATATCCTTTACTCAGTGCAACAGGATGGTATTAGAGTTAAGAACCAAACATTTAAATTGGAATAGGGGCTATGGGAAGGAGACAATGGATGAATTTCAGTCCAGAAAGAAAAACCATTTAAATATTTTAACAACCAAATAAAAAAATCATACCCAACTATATAGAAATAATTTCAATTCCCAAACATATAAATTCACATATAAAACATTTAACTAAATTATGCAAAAACTAAATACATGTGTATTGTAACCGAAGGGCAAAGAATCTGATTTGTTGTCTCGCACTTGAACTCTGTCGATATCCTTGCTTGCTAACTGTTGATACCTCTCAACCAATGCTATGGGTACTCTTCTTCACCCTGATCCCCCCAATCCAAAAAGGGGGACAAGAACGCAACCATAGAACAAGCTAGCACCCATCTCACCTCACAAGGTTGAGTTACCACTCCTATTCAAGTTGGGTATCCCAAATCCCACAAGAAAATTTCAGTCAAGTAAAATCTGACAGCATAACCTTATGCTAGCCAAAAAGGGATCCTTCCTCCCTCCTTGCAATTTCTTTTATAGATTTCCTCCTATTGACCTTTCCATTTACACATTAATTTGGTTTTATTAATAATTCATTAGGAAAATATTCTCCTCCCCACACTTGTCACCCAATCCCTTAGTTGCACCAGAAATTCATTTAATTTATTTAATTAAATTTCTAAATTTCCCTCACCCACCTAAAATAATTCCTACAAATACTCATTGTTGTCCCCTTATTCCCACAATTTCTTTTAATGACTGACACCCTTCTTAAAGTTTAGTTGAGTTCATTTTAGGAAAGTTCTCTAGATTATATTCCTTTCTATGTTCCCCATTCCTTTTGCATTTGTTTTCCTCTTTTGATATAAGTTCAAATGATCCATATGGATATCGGTGGCCACCCACCTTTTCCAACTGGCTCAAAATAGTTTTCTAACATTTTTGGCAATTTACTATTTTTAGCAGTTTTTACTTTTGAGGCCATTTTGAGGGCCTAAATGAAGGTTTTTTGGAATCGAGCTCCTCAATGATAACCAAAGGAATAATTGAGCCCCCAAAATTAATATCCTCGATGATACCTTTCCAACGGGCTATCACACGCCTAAAATAAAGATCGTATGCAAAAGTTACAACCCCGGGAAGTTGATGTACTAGCTTACCCAAACGGGGCCCACATGACTTTTGGCGCTTCATCTCCTAGGGTTAGGTTTTTGGATGTCTAGGGTTTTTGGCATTCTTTCTTATTGTAAAAAG
>ML790836.1:65829-82724 GCA_009831015.1 Picea engelmannii
ATTTAGAGTGACATCTAGTACTCAAGTATCACGGTGCTCTGCATAGGTACATCCAGAATGAAATGGAATTTCTAGACATCTCATCCTTGGGTGCGACCTACCGATATGCCGTCAAAATCGAGCAGATGCTCAAACAAAAGACGCGACAATTTGGGCCTGGGAGACCCTCACAACAAAAACCAGGAAAGGGTGGCCCCAACCCACCAAACAAATGATAGAGCAAATATGGATAGTATCAAGACAACCAGTACAAGCCATAAGTAAAGAAGGACACCAGGAAGACAAAGAAAGATACCGGGAAGTGGTGCGACTTCCATAAGAGCCCTTGGCATAACACTGCTGACTGTCGCTCAAAGCAGTCATTGGTGGCTGAAGTGAAAGCCTCTGAATCAGATGCAGATTCTGACTCCGAGACAGAACCAGAAAGGGGAAGACAAATCATTGATGCGGAAGCCAATTCCACCGTTGCTACCACCAAGCTCCATCCCAGTGAACTAGACGAGCCAAAAGAAGGAAAGCGCCTCTTCCATTCACAGATGTGGGTAAATGGAACCCCGCTACACTTCATTGTTGATAGCAGTAGCTAGAAGAACCTCATATCAGCAGAGGTCATCAAGCGACTGGCCCTGCCAACAATGCCACACCCACAACCCTACATCATTGGATGGCTCTGCCAAGGAAATGATCTCCACATAAGCCAACAGTGTCGACTGTCGTACGACATCAAGCCCTTCAAAGGTGAGGTATTGTGTGATGTTTCTCCTCTTGAAGTTTGTGATTTTATTTTGGGCCAACCTTATTTATGGAAACGTCATGCCGTATATGAGTCTAGGCCTCGTAGTGTTATTATTACTTTGAACAGGAAATTGTACAGGATACCCGAGGCAGTCCCACCTAGTGCTATTTCCTTGATCTCTGCTAAGCAAGGCAGGAAGGTCATCTCTTAGATGGGGAAGTTTGTCTTCTTCGTGATTCACTCTCAGAGTAAGCGAAATATCGCAGCCACATCCAGGGTCTCTGTGGCCGACCTCTCCACACAGTAGAAGCAAGTAGATAAGGTCATGGAAGAATACTCAGATATCTTCTCCTCACCTACAGGGGCACATCTGCACTGCCAGGTCAAGCACCCCATCGATCTAACCCTCAGCGCACCACTACCCAATGGGCCAGTCTATCGTCGCTCTTTGTTAGAGAATGAGGAGATCAAGCGACAGATCCAAGAACTTCTCCACAAGGGGCACATTCGCCCCATATCATCATCTTGCGGGAGCCCAATCGTGTTGGTACAGAAGAAAGATGGAACCTGGCGAATCTGTATTGATTACCGGGCTCTAAATAAAATCACTGTCAGAAACCGATACCCGATTCCCTGAATCGATGACCTCCTTGATCAACTCACAGGGGCCAAATAATTTAGTAAGATTGATCTGAAGTCTGGCTACTACCAGGTCCCGATAGAATAGACAAATGTATGGAAGACCGCCTTCAAGTCAAAGGAAGGACTTTTTGAATGGTTGGTCATGCCCTTTGGTCTGACAAATGCTCCAGCCACTTTCATGAGGATGATGGACAATATCCTACGACCATTCACCAATACTTTTGTAGTGGTGTATCTGGATGACATTCTAATTTACAGCAAGACTTGGGCCGAACACTTGCAGCATATTCAACAGGTTCTGCACACCCTGTGACAGCACAAGCTATATGAAAACCTGGAAAAATGCTCCTTTGGCATGGATAGGGTCCATTACCTGGGCTACATCATTGATCAGCATGATGTACATGTGGATCCAGCCAAGATCCAAGTCATCTGTGACTGGCCAGCCCCAACAATACTCACAGAGCTTCGAAGCTTCTTGGGACTTGCTAATTTCTACCACAGGTTCGTGTTGGGTTTCTCCCATATTGCATGGGCCCTCAACCAAATAAACAGGGGTGGTGTTAAGGAGAAATTTGCGTGGGGCCAGTCCCAACAACAAGCATTCAATGATTTGAAGCAATGCTTGTGCTCAGCCCCAGTACTTTCACTACCAGACCTACAACATCCCTTTGAGATCGAGACAGATGCTTCAGACTATGTTGTGGGTGTTTTTCTCACTCAGCATGGCCACCCTGTGACCTATCATAGTGAGACACTATCATATACTGTCCATAAGTACCCTACTTATGACAAAGAAATGTACTCCATTGTGCAAGCATGCCGCCAATGGAGACATTACATTCTTGGGAAGGAGACAGTCATCCACACTGATCATAAGCCACTGCAGTTCATGCAGACACAGGGAAAACTACAGAATGATCGCCATCAAAAGTGGTCCACATACTTGCAACAATTCCACCTCAACATCAAGTATAAAACAGGAAGCACCAACTGCGTTGTTGATTGCCTCAGAAGACCGTCAGTCACGGCACTCACCACAATGCTAGACTCTTGTAGCCATGAGACATATGGATGGCCCCAACTCTATGAGACAGACCCTGACTTCACCACCACCTACCAAATGTTGGGTGCAAATGCAGTTGTCGATAATTTCCATCTTCAGGATGGGTTGTTGTGTCATCTGGGCCATATTTGTGTTCCATCAAGTGAGCAAGCGAAGCTGATCTGGGAAGCCCACTACAGTCGGGTGGTAGGACACTTAGGTGTCTAAAAGACAATGGCGATGCTACAAAAACATTTCTACTGGCCAAAAATTCGACATGAGGTTGACAAGTATATTAGGTCTTGCACTACCTACGCTATTGCCAAACCGACCACTAAGGAACAGGGCCTGTACACCCCTCTTCCTACTCCTGACAAGCCATGGGAATCCATCTCAATGGACTACATGTCAGGCCTCCCATCCACCAAGCGTGGAAATGACTATGTTTTTGTGGTTGTTGATCGCTTTTCTAAGATGGGGATTATGGTTGCGTGCAAGAAGAGCATCACAGCAGAGGCCAGTGCCAAGCTCTTCTTTGAACGAGTCTGATTACATTTTGGAATCCCACAAACCATTGTCTCAGATCGGGATAGTTGATTTCTTAGCACATTCTGGTCAAGCCTATGGTCACTACTAGACACCAAGCTCACCAAATCCACGACCTTCCACTGCCAGACAGATGGCCAAACTGAGGTTGTAAATCGAATGATTATGCATATCCTTCACATGTATAATTCAAAGAACCCTCGCACATGGGATGAGATCCTTCCCCATGTCCATCATAGCTACAACCGTGCCTTGCATAGATCAACTGGGCACAACCCCTTTCAAGTGGGGTTGGAATTCCAACCATTGGGTCCCATAGATGTTGCACTTCCCCTTGCGGTCACCTCGACTGACTCATCTCCTGCTCCAACTGAAGCTAACAAAGCTACCTAGTTCATTGAGCAGATCTAGCACATCCGCCAATAGGTTCAGGATATCCTACAAAAGTCCAATAACAAGTACAAACAGTGCCATGATCAACATTGGGTGCCACATAAGTTTCAAGTGGTCGACAAAGTTTGGTTGCACTTGCAGAAAGAATGCCTTATAGGACCCCATCGAAAGCTTCGACCACTCTTTTATGGACCATACACTATCACCAAGGCCACGGGGGATAATTCTTTTGAGCTCAATATTCCTCCTTTCCTTGGCCTGCACCCAGTGTTCAACGTGGATCTCCTTTTCCCTTATTTCCCACCATTATTGGACACCTCAGAAGTAGCAGAGGAACTGACACCAACAGAGCTCAACCCTGAATACATACAATAGGAATCCAATGATCAAATTGTGGACAGACAGATCAAAGTCACTCGACAATAAAGGATCCAGCTTTATCGAGTCGTCAAAGTAGGGCAGCTCCTGCACCAAGGCAAGTGGCTCACCCGGGGCCAAATTCAGCAAAAATTTCCTCATCTAAAGGGGGACCTCAACGAAATGGAGACCATTGCTTCCTAAGGAGGGAGGATTGATCCATATGGATATCGGTGTCCACCCACCTTTTCCAACTGACTCAAAATAGTTTTCTGACATTTTTGGCAATTTACTATTTTTAGCAGTTTTTACTTTTGGGGCCTTTTTGAGGGCCTAAATGAAGGTTTTTCGGCATCGATCTCCTTAATGATAATTGAATGTATAATTGAGCCCCCAAAATTAATCTCCTCGATGATACCTTTCCAACGAGCTATCACACACCTAAAACAGAGATCGTATGCAAAACTTATGACCCCGAGAAGTTGATGTACTAGCTTACCCAAACGGGGCCCACATGACTTTTGGCGCTTCATCTCCTAGGGTTAGGTTTTTGGATGGCTAGGGTTTTTGGCATTCTTTATTATTTTAAAAAGTCCTTTAGAGCCTCATTGTAACCTTCTTCTTGTGAATGCGTGATGTTGTCACATCTCTTCTCAGAGATAAGCCGCCACCATTCCAGCAAGCTTGTTTCTGCTGCATTTTATAGTTTCAGCTTATTTCGTTATTGAATAGAAAACCAATTTTACTGTATCTGTGTTATTTTGTGTTAAGCACCTGTTAATAATCTGTATTCATTTCGTTCTACTCATAAAATCTGGATCATCGAATTTAGCAATTTTTTCAAATAGACAACAATTAAATTTTTAGATAATTTAATCCTCCTTTAAATTATAAATTTGATTTCCCCCCTTTTCTTTTCTTCATCCCCCTTTTATTAATTATTTAATTAATTTTTAGTCCTCTTATCCTACATAGACCTAGGATTCAAATTCAACTAGGCTTAGCAATATTTTTAAGGGAGAGGTTATAATTTAATCAACTTTACTCATTCATAATTAAATTAAGTCTGACCAAGTCAAGGTAAGATATTGTTTTCTAGGCACCTAGGTTCATTGAATCACTTGTTTTCAAACTTTACGACCTGCCATTCAAAATGCACTATGTGCTCCAAGGGTGCCACTTGGCTTATTAATGTTCCAATTATGTGACGTGCCCTTCAAGATGCACTACGTGCTCCAAGGGTGCCACTCGCATTTTGACTGGTTTTTGTAGACTTACAACCTTTGGATTCAAAACTCCTTCAGGCAACCTTGTGGGAGACTAAGGGCATCTAAGGAATGAGGTCCCTGCCTTGTTGTGTGCCCCTTAGAATCATCACGAGGGACTATCACAGTCTTTCCTCGTGACATCGTGGACCTCTCGAACTAGGTAATTGTTAACCTATAGCTCGAGCCATGACGAGAGTGATAGTAGGTTGTTGCAGGGATACTACCACACCTTTCCCTCATTATATTTGGTTGTGGTGCATGACCCCTTTAATCCAAATGTGGTTCTGGTTAGCAAGTTATTGTCAATCTACATCCATCAATGAAACATGTCAGTGATCTAATATCAACATCATAATATACCATTCATATGTCACATATGCAATATAAAAAACACTCAAACAATAATAGTCCACTCCTTGACTCGATCCAGAGTCCAAGGAGGTACATCGATGCTATCAACATCATCAAGCGGTCCAGAGTCCTGTACACTCAGGAAAAAACAGTCAATAGCACATCTCAATATAAATATAATAAAATAACATATCATCATATCCACAACATCATCATAATCCATAATTGAAACAGTCAATCATATAATGAACTGGATCACTTGCACACAAGTGTCCTCAAAGAATAAGTCCCATCAGGTGTGCGCAGGAGCAAGATGTTTCTTGATTTTGGTACATGTCATGCCCACATTTTGGACATATCACTTTTATGCTTTATCATTTATGTATAGAATACAATTAGTTGGACATGTATGGTATGATATGTACTCAACATCCATTTTTTTTATCATTTTATTTTCCTTTGCACAATTATCGGCTAAGAAAATATCACTTTGAAGTACCTTATCTTTGAATAACCTAAAATTAATGGAAAATACAAATTTACATCTTCATTAACCAAGAATAAAATCAACCATTTTCTTCCTTCATTATGTGGAAAGAGTCCTTAAAAAATTATGAGATTTAATGTTTAGTTTCCTTAGAAGTGTCAAGAAACACACGTATGACATAACATGCATTTCTCTCAAGTTGTACATTAACATTAGTTTCCCTAGTTAGGCATACCTTGACCCTCACCGACCAAAAACAGGGGTGGTTGAAGCAAATTACAATATTTCAAAGAAGGTATCTGCAACGTCATCATCATCCCCTAATTCATTTTACTGGAAAGCATGTAAAAACATTTTGTACATGGCTCGGGTATCCCATAAGAAATCATCTATAACAATCTCTATATCATTATCTTCATCCCCAACATGTGAAGAAGTAATGTTACAATAGAGGTTTTCAATCAGTGACTCAACACGTAGTGGGGATTTAATAGGTGTTTGATTAAGCCATTCCCAGTATGCTTCCTCTCCAAGTTCTAGTCATTTAACAACAAGCTTATAACTTGACATCCTAGTGGGGTGAAATGGTATATAATAGATAGTTCACTCATATTCAAAATCCCAATTGTAATAATATTGAGCATGAGATTGATAATATTAGTAACACAATGCATTTAATATGTTAAAACATTATACCAACCATTTATTATAAGCATAGTTTTTTTTCCCAATAATAAACATGCAACCAACCACATTATAAAAAAATTCTGAATTAAGAAATACATTTAGATTAGTTCCATTCAAAATCCAAAAATTAAATTACGCAATCATAGTTTTCTTACAACCTGAGGGTTGTCTACATAAAATATATCCAATTCATGGTGTATTACCAGTGACCCAGGCTAGTTATTGGAAGATTCCATGTTATAATTGGTAGGTTAAAGAAACTATCCATTTTCATTAAATATCTTCTTGCGATATCTTCTTCTTATAAGAGCTTGTGAAATTTTTGGACTACAAGAATATCTTGGGAATCCAAACATGATCTTGAATCTTTATCCTAGAAAATTCAATGAACTATTATTCAACTACACTTCCATACACACCATAAATTCAATGATATAAATAAAATTTATACTTACTACAATCAGTTAGGGAGAACTTGAAGGACTTGTAGGAATATAGAATGAGATGGAATCTAAAGAATTGACGATTTGATATTATAATTATTTGTTTTCCCGCATTTGAGACAAAACTATCATCTTGGGAAGCAAAGAACAATATAACTTCAAACATAATTTTAAATAAATTTTAAAATTTGATAGTGCAACTAATTATATCATGATGCCTCCATACAAATCCATACAACAATCGGACTAGTGCAACGACTTATTATAAACATCGAATAGTGGTCTTCATTACATTCTTTGCAATGAAAAACCTATTCAAACTCTGAATGCAAAGATTTACATTTGAATCTTTTAAATTAAATTGTTTGTGAGTGCATTATTACTTACGAATGACACTAGTGCTAGCACACTAAATAACAAAGTTACAAAACAATAACGTGTTTATTTATATGCATTTTTTTTACATTTGAGTTTTATTTTTTAGTGTGTTTTTCATATAAAGTTCACCAATGCATTTATTAATATATAGGGAACCGATGCAATTATCAATGTATAGAAAATAGGAAAAAGTAATTTAACAAAAAAAAACCAACATTCTCATTCATCATCAATAGGTCGAAACATACAATGAAAAAATGAGTGGGATTTTTTTTTTTCTAAATATATGTGTTTATAAATGAAAACCCTAGTCAATATTTCATTCTTTTTCCAAAATTTAGAGAGGAGATTTATGCAAGAGAGATTTACAAACAAAGCCTTTGGAGTGGGTGGATGTTTTTGAAGAGCCAAATTTGAAAGGCATCACCATAGGTCGCATACGAATATGTAAAGGAGAAACTTCAAGTATATGATTTAATTATATTGATCATATTAATATTTCCCCTATTTGATTCAAACAATTGTCAGTGCATTACCAAAATAGTGAAAAGGATTTCATAGTTACGTTTAATATTCTAAGCCCTAACTTCAATGTTATTTCTCTTGATTTCCCTCTATATATTTCACAACGATTTTTTAAGAAATGTAATTTTATAGGTTTTCTTTACTTATGTATGGGGAGTTTTCTATCAATTTGAATGAGAACGTTTATTTCATTAGATCCCAAACTAGCCTATCATTGTCGATTCTTATTTTAAGAACACATTCGTAGTTCGCAGTGCAAACTATACCAGTATAAAGCACAAGTTCTTGTGTTCATGTAAAACACACCATTCAATTTGAAATAAAATATTTTTTTTTTGAAAAGCACCTTCAATGTCTATGGTGCACATTTAACAGATAGAGAGCACTGGTGCATATTATTATATAAAAGACGTCGCTTAATTTAAAATTGAAGTAATATTTTTTTTTATATAATTTTTTTTTTTTTTTTAATTTGTTCATGGGTTGAAGGTCAACAATGTAGAATTAATAATACTTATTTACCAATGTGTTTATTAATTTATAAATCAGTCGACAAATACAACAATTTGTAAAATGATTTTGATTTTGCAAGTGCACTACTATCATATATTGATGTGCAAACATATGTGCAATGCACTAATGCATATACATATGTTAAACAAATCGATGCATATGCATACGTGTAACACATTGATGCGTGTGCATATGTGTAATGTACCGATTTATACTTATTTACTATATGCAGTGGTGTGTATTTATTTACTATACACACCAATATCTTCTCTTGTAAAAAATTTAACTTTAATATCTAATGATTCCTAGATTTTCTTCTTTTAGGGAGATTATGAACATTCCAGGGGACAAATGAGGGTAAAACCAATACATGATCGTAGGGATGTCCAAAAAAGTGTATAAGGAGATGCTAACATAAATGAACATAATTGAACCACATGAAGAACCATCCCAACAACAATGCACATTAGAGGTATGTAATTGATGATTTATTATTTTATGTACATCAAATTTAATTATCACATGAATTACTAACGTTCAATTGTTTTGTTGCAAAGAAGAATAAAAAAAGGAAACCATTTAGTGCATAAGATAGGATGACAAGGAAGAACAAGTTTGATCACAAAGTTTGTGAGTACTTAAGTTTTCAACCTTACTTAAGATTTCATATTTGATGTGAACTTCATATTTAAATATTTAATTTACACTTGTCCATGGATGTGTTCTAACAATTTCTAACATAAAAACAATTTTCAACCAAAGAATTTATCAACATGTTTTTAAGTATGGGTTGTGAATGTATGTTCAAGTATCAAGTTATATTTGAACAATTTGTAAGTATCTATGTTGTCTAGCTTTGCTCATTTTGTAATTAATGGAACAAATACAGACCTTTAAATTAATTTGATCAACTATCTATTTCTATGTTGTATTAAACATGCAGGAAACAAAGCATGGAGTGCAACCAACATAAGATATTTTGAGAGAAGGCATGGAACGTGACTTCGAAAGAATGTGTATTGTTTATGAAAAAGTCACTACTATGGTATTTTTTAATTTATGGAAGCATGTATATTATACTATATATATATACATGTAGATGAACTTATTACACTTTATTTCTAAGTTTGTAGATGGAACATGAAGAGGATGAACATAAAAACAATTTGATCAAGAAAACATTAGGTTAAATAAAAAAAGGATAATATCTCTTACAAGTGATGAAGAAATGAGGCATGCACACACCTCTAGTGATGACAACAACTGAAATTGATGAATGATAATCAATATAATTGAATCTTACTGCAAGTTGTATGTATTGTAATAATTGTTTGTGAAAATCAGGGATTTTGTTTAACGTACTTGGCACATTGTCCCAATTGCATGAGGAAATGTTACCAATAAATGTAAGAATTACATATTGGTTGTATCTTGATTATTTTGGACCTCTACATTGTCTCATTTTGTATGACCATGTGTCTCTTATTTATATATAATAAAATGGATTTCTTGTTTTTTTTCATTGTCCAATGTTGTAAAATGTTGTGTTGTTGATTAATTAATATGTGGATGATTTACATTGTTACAAATAAAAAAGGTGTAATATATTCGATATAAAATTAATGCAATCATTATTCCAAATCCAATAACAAAATTATAAAAAAACTTATTATTATAAAAATATTTGATTTTGAGATTATTAATTGAAAAACTGTAAAAAAATCAATTAATTAAAATATATACAAATTGGTGAAAAATATTTTTATAAATGCATTAAAAGAGGCATTCCATAATATATAAATGGGTGCATGTTAATGGTTTATAAACATTGGTGCCTATTAATAATATTTAAGGATCGGTACAAAATATTGAGAAAAAGCATTGTTCCTTAAACGATATAACATGTGATTATATTCATTGATTCAAAATTTTATGTTGTGCATGTTTATAATACACACCGATGCTTTAAATATAATATATGCATTGGTTCTTAGTAACAAAGAATAGTGTTGGCATCTCATATCAAATATTTGAAATTTCACCACTCTTCAAGACACAAAGTAATACATGTACCAGGACATACAAATTATACAAGTGTTGGGGCGTACATAACATGTAAAATCATAGATGTGTAAATTGAAGTAGAAAGCACCAGTGCTAGATACAAAAAATTTGTGGAACCAATGTGTAATATTTATAAGAGCATAAACACAAGATAAAAAATAGATGAATCTAATGTGCACTATATATAAAAGAACTAGTGTCTTTTAATTTATTTTTACGCAACAATGATTTTGTATTAAGGGAGCATCGATGTACTTTAACAATACAAGCAATAGAAAAAAATACCTGGACTATAACCTCTGCCTTCCCAATTTTTTTTAGTTATATGGAACATCCATTAAAACCTCTTCTTCAAATAGCAAAGGCTATAGTGGAGGGTTTTTTGAAATTTTTTCCAAATTTTGTAACACTAAAAACCTCTACAAAATCCTCTACTAGAAAGTGTTCTCCTTGTAGTGTAAGAATTTTTTTATGTGTGTATAGTTAATCCATGGGAATGGTAACAAATGAAAGAGAGTAAAATAGATGCAAAACATATGCGCTCGTAAATACATAGAGGGAAAATATATGGTAGAATGCATATAAATATGCTTTGTCATATATGTTGTTTCATTAACTAAATGTTGTTTTATATGCTATGAGAATGACATGTTGACTAAATGTGTGTGTTAGTGTGTTGCATTGATGCAAACCCCATCAATCACTCGAAGCCCTCACAACCTCATGGTCTATGATCATTCACAATCAAGAGCTGAATCGACTCTTCGGGCCCTATTGAGCCCCCATTGTCAAACATAGATCCTTAATTTTCCATGTGCAGGTAAATGCTAAAAAGCCGTGGTGCTTTCCATCTAAGACCATTTTTCCTTTAAAACAAATTTTGGCATTATCCCCTTTTCTCTGGTGGAAATTGCATATGACCCTGGGTTGTGACCAGGCACCAAGAATAACATGTTATTTTGGCACTTCTGACTTTGAATGAAAAAAATAGGAATATCAATAGGCAGCAAGATCAACGGTCCTCAACATGCACCAAGATCAAGGGATCCAACTTCTCCATGGGAATTTGGATTCGACAATTTTTTGACCACACCCAACACACACAACACTCAATAAGTGTCGATCGTCGAAAAGAGAAGATATGACAACTCCCATTCCACTATCAGATCGACGGATCTACGCCTATTTCGAAATCTGGGCTTCGACATTTTTTCCTCAACACTTTTCCATAAATCTCCCAAATCGGTGAGTACACCCAAGTGTTAAATCAATGGTTCAGATTCATTCTTTTAAGGCTTCGACGATTTCATTTTTTCATACACACAACACAACCCTTCATATATCCTTATGTTGAAATGCTTAAATATATATCCTTCCTCTATGTGTCCCCTTTATAATCGATGGGTGGGATGTTTTCAGGAATTCAAGAGTTTTCTCCCTATATGCACAATGACACAAATTCCCTGAAGTGCTACATCCCCAAACTACGTGATCTATCCCCACGCATCCTCCTCCAACAAATGATCAGGATTTTCTCTACTCTTCGAAGCTCTGGGTGGAATGCTACCCCCCCACACTTCAGTTATCTCAGACCTCCAATCTTTCAGATCCAACGATTTGCTGACACATGTCCTCGAAACTTGTATGACCATGATTAGCTCCAGCCTTCGAGACTTCGGGGGTCTCAATGTGCAAAGTCCAAAGGACTTCAAGGGCTATCCTTTGCGCAACTTCTCTGGATCTGACAACTTTCATATCTTCTACAAAATCCTGATTGGATCTCGACCACTTATTTTCAATACTCAATAGCTCCTCCTTTGAGATTCACACACAACTTCTTCCGACCACACAAATTCTTAACAACTTATATGGTTAAACCTCACGCTACTCACTTGGATCTGACGCTCTTTGATCCTTATGCTCAGATCTCATGTTGGGATATATTCCCCTCTATGACATTCTCCTCCTCTTGTATGGACTATATTTTGATGTTCCATATCTATTCTCGCAACCTATCCAATAGTTCTTCTAGCTCCTCTCTGTGGTTTCTTTGATTTCCTTCTGAATGAAGGGTTTTATAAATAATTTTTCAAAGGCTTGACCTTTGATCCTTCTCTTGAAAGGCAGACTCCTTGGCTTTGATTTTTATTCACCTCCTGATCTTGAAATACCTTAAAATTCAAAGGGGCTCGCCCTCTGGAATTTTCTCTCTTGCAAGGTTGTATGTTTGGCCTCTGCTTGCATTTCGAAGATGCTACTCCTCCCGAGATTTGGACTTTGAAATAAGTATTCCTTGTGTCACCTTTCGATTCTGTCTCATTCTAGGACTTAGACTATTTTTTCCTTCTACACTCCTTTCATAGGCCTTACGCACACTTGTGCTATTCCTCTTGAGCTTTCAACTTACTCAAGGCCTAAGGGTCTCGACCCTTAACTCCTTCAAATAATTTATTGCGCCTCGTGGAACTCTGCACTCATTCTGATATGGATTTTATGAGAAGATTGAAATGAAGACATATTATTATCAAAATATTTTTAACACAAAGTAACATATATATAGTAAAAAAATTTTCTTTTCAATAAGAAAATAAGTTGAAATTGTAAAATGCAGGGGAAAACAAGCTTGCTAGAATGGTGGCGGTTTATCTCTAATAAGAGATGTAATGGTTTCACTCATTCACAAGAAGATGATTAAAATGAGGCTCTCAAGTCATTTTTACAATAAATAGGAATTTCAAAAACCATAGACATCCAAAAACCTATCCCTAGGAGATGAAGCGCCAAAAGTCATGTGGGCCACGTTTGGGTAAGTTAGTACATCAACTTCCCAGTGTTGTAACTTTATCATACGATCTCCATTTTGGGTGCACTATAGCCTGTTGGAAAGGTCTATCCGAGGAATACACTTTTTTATTTGAGAGATATCTACTCCCTTTTATTGTGGTGAGCCCTAAAAACGTTGTTTAGGGCCTCAAAATGACCCCAAAAGTTACGGACCCGAAAACTAGGAAAAAACTGTCAAACTGGAAATCTGCCAAAATGAGCCAGTTGGAATAGGTGGGAGGCCAATGAAACCCATATTGATCAATCCCCCCCCCCCCTTAGTAATAAATTTTATCCATTGCGTTGATCTCTCCCATTAGATGAGGAAATTTCTGCTGAATTTGGCCCCGAGTGAGCCACTTGGCTTGGTGCAAGAGCTTCCCTACTTTGACAACTTGATAAAGCTGGATCGTTTGCTGGTAAGTGCCATTGACCTGTTTTTCCACAATATGATCACTGGATTCCTTTTGTATGTATTCAAAGTTGAGCTATGTGTTGGATTACTGAGAGGGGGGGTGAATTAGTAAAAGATCAATTTAACCCTTTTTAGCTATATAATCCAAGTGTTATATCAATGTATCATTATCATCCAATAACTGTAGAGTAAATAAGAAATGAACAAATGAAAAATCATACACATACATAGTACAAAAGTGTTTTACGTGGAAAACAAAAGTAGTAGAAAACCACAAAATGATTTTTCTTATATGTCTTGAATAATTACATTCATTGGAAGAACCAACTTCCTTTGTTTTCCAGCTGCAATTGGAAGGAGGTTCCAACCCCCTAGTTTTTCAGGCTACAACTTGACAAAATCTCCAACTCCCCAATTCTCTCACTACAACCAGAAATAGGATACAACCCCCTATGTTCTTTGACTACAGCCGGAAGGTGGCTACAACCACCTGTCCTTGCCCCGTCCAACCTCCCTGACATATAAGTAGAATTATGGAACCACTGTCACACTATCACTATGAGATATATTGTTTTAAACCTGTACCAATAAACCTGAACCATGTTTCAACCATGCATCAACCTGTACCTCAACCTATAATTAACATGTACCATAAACAAGTGCATCAACCATGCACCAACTTGTACAAAACTTGTACCATGAACAAGTGCATCAACCATGAACCTATCCTATACAAAACTTGTACCATGAACAATTTCATCAACCATGCACCAAAACCTATACAAATAACCTATCACAACAACCTGTCCAAACAACCTATCTCATCAATCATATCAACCAAATCAGATATACTCACCAATATCAATCACCAAGACAACTCTCAAATATGTGTATCAACCAAGCATAACACAACAACTCATAATCATCACCAAGATCAATATGTGCCTCTAATAATACAAGTATGCTACATCATCCATAAACCATGTGTCAAAAATGATACTAACAAGTGCCTCCAACCATGTACCAAGTATGTACCAATCATGTATCAACTACTCATCAACTATGACTCATTAAGATTTACCAACATCATCAACTATACACCTCATGTATGTGCCAACTCATCAACTACTTGTCTCAACCATGTACCCGACATGTACCTCAACCAAATGCCCTCATCAATTTAATCATCCAAATATGATTTGTAACTCTCTAATAGAACTGGTGTATATGATCACATACCTGCAAACCTTCCTTAACTTTAACAACAAGAGACTAGCATTTTCATCAAACTTTTCTTTAGTCTCACATGACCAGTTTTGGATTAGTCAACAACCCTAACTTGAAATAGTCATAACTTTGTACTTGTAATGAATAAATATATGAAATTGATGCACAATGTTATTCAATTTTTTTATGCAATTCCTCAAAGTGTCACTACTTGGAACCTCTCAAAAAAAGAGTTATAGAAAAAATGGCATAACCTGCCGAATTATGAATTATTCTAGAGAGTGACCCTGTATAGCGTGCCCTGCACGTAATATTTGTTGATTCGATATTAAATTGTTATACAACATACTAAATACTATACTCTAACCAACACAATTTTTTTTTACTTAATTTGGATCTGTTATGAAGAAGTTATTACATTTTTACCCGAAACACATGTTTTAGACTAGTTTTAGGACTAGCCACAAACCCTATTTTCCATGGAGTGTAACTCCAAAACCACAAGAACCCACAAACAGATTTTTTTAACACAAATACTTGGATATGTTTACTCAATGGAATAGAAATTTCACAGTCTGAATCATCCTGGAAAAAACGTTATCATGACAATGGTGAGATGACCTGTAAATAACATACCTTAGAAAACATCATCAAAAGAATTTATCCTTCCTTGAATTCTGGCCTTCTTCTCTTCACCTTATGTCTGAAATTTGTCTTAGTTACCTCATACACCTATATATATTCAATATACTTATGTTTTATATGACATGAGATAGCCTTGCCTCTTATTTATACCCTCCAAGTAGGTTCCGTAAAAACATCTTCTAGGTCACTTTGCCCACTTTCCTTATTTTAGGGTTAACCCACTTCTAATTTATCCATTAAATTTATTATTTAAATAATTATTTTGTATTTACTTTGAATTATAGTACACTCATCACTTCACTTTATTATTTACCTTCTAAAATCTCTTAAACCACTTTGACTACTTTGACCTTTTGGGGCTTCTAGATGACATATGAGGGTCCTCCAATTTCATAAGGCCATGACTCTAAAAAATGTGAGGAGTTATGTGACATTCCACATACCACCAGAAATGGAATGACATGTAATATCCACATAGAATAGTATTACCTAAAAATATACCAAAAATCATACGATTGTCCATCAAACAAACTTGGGTCCATTACCCAAACCTTGGTTCTCCAACTTCTCATGGCCATAACTCTTTAACCGTGAGGATTTATGTGACGTTACACATACCACAAGAAATTTAATGACATGTACTATTGATATAGAATAGTCTTACCTTCAAATATATTAAAAATAATACCATTATACATGAAACAACCTTGGGTCCATTACCCCAACTTTTGTGCTACCCGAATTCTCTACCAGACTTTCTCCAAGGGTTGACATCAATATACAATATCACTCTGCAATGGTTGAAATCAATGACAACCAACAATACATACCAACGAACCATCAACCTATGATAATTTTCTGACAATATCCCCCTTTGGCATTGATGGCAACACAAACATTGATGGAAACACTTAGTCATGATAGCATTCATGCTTATACTCTTTATCAATGTTTCTATCTCTCCCCCTTTAACATCAATGGAAAAGGGTATCTCCCTTTGGGGATTCTTCCCCTGTCTACATGCCTTTTATTTTTATTTTTGTTTATAAGACTCTAATTACTCTCTTTCCCTTCATATGAATAATATCTCCCCCTTTGACAAAGGGTGTCACTTGTTAGGACCACATATTGTACCCTTTTTGCCCATACTTTTTGCCATTATTATACCCTTCATCACCTGTATTTAGACTTATACTATCATTTCACATGATCATTCCAAGGTACACAACGTCCTTTCTCATTATTATATGCTTAATCTGTTTTGCATAATACTTTACATTACTTTTGAACCTAACCATTGATTAGAAGTGCATAAGTGTCCATATTTGCAGAATAGTATTCAAGGTCGAT
>ML790836.1:97177-117512 GCA_009831015.1 Picea engelmannii
AAGGCTCCTGCTTAGACAGAAAGGAACTAAGTGCTTTGTTCTCTGTTAGATAGAGTTTATTGTTTTCTGCATTATTGTTTTCATGAAAGAGTGTTAATACTGAGCCTCTGTTTGAGAGTAAGGGTCTTGTTCTCTGATTGCAATACAGTTGTTCTTTCCCATTGCAATGATACTTTAAAATGTAATCCAGGATTCTTAAATTGAACTATAAGGAGTTGCAATAGGGAGATTTCTTTCCTGTGATTTAATTCAGAGTTTCAGTTCACTTCAGCAAGTATAGATAGAATGATTTATTTACTACAACACTAAGTGCTTTTGGAATTGAGCATATATAGTGCGTGGCTATCTTTGAAACAAAAGACTTCCCTGGGTTGATAATTTATGTTTCACTTGGTTGTTTGAAATTAATTAAGCAATTATAGTGACCAACATCACTCAGAAGTCATATCGCTCATTCTTCCCTTGTGACAATCGCTCCCCTTGGAAACATGCCTCTATGCTCTCTCTCCAAGAATTTACCTTTGCATCTGATAAACCTCTCCCCCTTTCTCCTATTTATGGTGCTTCCTCTTGTACATCTAAGACATATAAGATAAGAATTCAAAAGAATTCATTTTGGAGTATAAATTACTCCTAGTCTCTGGCGAAGATACTCAAGGGATTCCTGTGGAAGCAGTTTTGTAAAGATGTATGCCACTTGTTATTTTGGTCCCACATATTCAAATCTGATGTTCTTCTCTGCAACGTGTTCCCATAGAAAGTGATACTTTATTGTAATGTGCTTCATCTTGGAGTGTATCACTGGGCTTTTTTGAGATACTGATGGCACTTGTATTATCACAATAGATTGGAATGGGCTCATCATACTCAACCTGTATATCTTTCAAAGTTTGTTTCATCCATAGAACTTGTATACAACATGTTGATGTTGCAATATACTTTTCCTTGGCTATAGATATGGATATTGATGATTGTTTCTGGCTTAGCCAATATACTAAACTCTCACCCAAGTAGAACGTTGCTCCACTGGTGCTTCATCGGTCGTCAATGCAACCTGCCCAATCTGCATCTATGTAGGCAATACATGATAGATCCTTTCCTTTTGGTTACCATAATACAAACTCTTTTGTTCCTTTGAGATATCTGAAAATCCTCTTCACTACTAATACATGTTATTCCTTTGGTTCTGCATGAAATCGTGCCACCTGCCCAATTTCCTACACTACATTTGGTTTTGATGTTGTCACATATAGTAAGCTACCAATCATTGAACTATATTTCCTCTGGTATGTAGACTTTGAATCATCATATTTTCTCAACTTGCAACTAGTTTGCATAGGAGTGGTAACTGGTTTTCATAGGAGTGGTAACCGGTTTGCAATCTTTCGTTCTAAACCTCTTTACCATTTCTCTAATATACTTAGTTTGAGAAATAAAAATTCCTTGGTTTCTTTGACATATATGAAGACCCAAAAAGAAGTATAGTCCTCCAAGTAATGAGATTTCAAATTCATTCTTCATATCCTTTGCAAATTCCTGGCTTAACCTGTCATTAGTACTTCCAAAACAATATCATGGACATAAATTTCAATTAATAAAATATTTCCTTGAGTTACCTTAATGTAGAGGTTGTTGTCTGTGCTTCCTTTCCATAGTTCTTAGAGAGTTTTTTCATTGTTGTTTCTGAGCATTACTCTATTTTGAATGTGAACTGATGTAGGCACTGCATCTGTCCAAAAAATATATGTTAATTTGGAATCCATTAGCATTGTTCGATCCATTTCCTGTGTAGTTATCATCCATTATGATAATGTTCCTTTGTCTCTGGACCAATCTATGAATCGATGCTCTCATCCACTATCATATATATTTCCAAACATGCTAAGTGTTTTTACGAATCCATCTATGTCCATACTGTCCAAGATTCTACTTGAAAAACTGTCCATAATGTTGACCCATTTATCACTATACTATCATGAAGTCTTGATTAATCTATCAAACTGCACTTCTACTAACCGATTTCTCTGAATATGTCTTCTCAAACACTGCAAGATACTCAAATGATGGTTCTTTGGTCTATCACAGCTATCACATAGAATCCCCCTGCCTAATATTCATATTACCTGGGAGTCTCTAAGCCGAATGGCTCAGAAAAATTCCTTCTCTTATGTGTATTCATCATCATATTCATTGGTAGATTCATCATCATCTTGATTGGTATATTCATTATCTCTCTAAGATTTGACTTCTTTATTTCTGTCCATGGATTCATATTTCACTACAATGCCTCTTTCAATTATTTTCCAAACCTTTATGTATCTGACATCTTTCCTTTTCTCTGTAGAATTTTCTTCATCTCATTTTATTTCCAATCTTGCGATATATGGTACTTGTTCTTTGTTCATTTGTTCTGAATGTTTTCTTATCCATACTTTCTTATATCTGATATCAATATTTGCTTTCATGAAAGTATTGATCGTGCTTCTACAATCACTGGATATATTTCCATAGTTATGTCATTTGTAACACTCAATGTTATGTGCGACCACATAGGCACTTCTTGCTTGGAAATTTCTTTTACAATCCTTGCAATATAAAACCTTATGTCCAAAGTTAGTACAATCAAAACAATTACGATAAAGACAATTTGTATACCTGGGAGTGAATGATCTTCTTTGTGGCATAGTCCTTCTAAATTTTTTCCTTGATTGAACATGATCATGATTAAAGCTTCTATGTGGCATGAACATGGATGGTCTTCTTGAATATGTATCTTCAATAGTTTTCTTAGATTCTGGTTGACCATGATTCCTTCCTTTGGGTACTTTTGCATAACTCTTTCTATTTTCTTCATTCTTCTTTTCTAGCAAACTAGAGTTCTTCTCTTTATTCTATATAACTGATGTGGATGTTTCTGTGTCTTTAATGTTCTTGTTGAGCTTGATGATTTTACTTCTCAATGTGACAACTTCTTCTTCAATATTCTCAACCTCTTATTCTTTCTTCATTATCTGAGACTTCATGACTTCTTCTGTTCTTTTCGCTTCTTCAAGCTTAATTTTTAATGTGATTATTTCTTCTCCAAGTCCTTTCTCTTATTGACCAATATTAAGCCCTAATATTGGCTCATTACCCCTTATTTTGGGCATATTAGATTAGTAATGTTATTTTATTTATGTCAGCTTTAGGCCATTAGTTGTAATTATACCGCCTAGTCTCCTATATATACCAAGGAGACATTTTTATTTTGAATCATCTTGTACTTGAACATTTAAGTGGGATAAAAGGAGGTTGCCCCCTTGAAGAGGCTTATTATCTGAAATTATCTCTTTTTCAAGGCATTGAGTACCTTTTCTGAGGATTTTCTATGCTATATTGATATTTGGTTCTTAACATATGGTATAAGAGCTCAAGGTCTTGGGGCTTCGTTGCTACATATGAGACACCTTGAAAATTTCTCTATAACGGTTTTTCTACAATGTTTCAGAAGGAAGGAATTGGAGGATATTTAGTGGATGGATCAAGGTACGTTGGGTTCAAATTTCAGCTCCCGAGGCCTTATAATTTTGTAGATGCATCCTGCACAAGATAGGGTTCTGGAATCATACTGAGCTGAGTCATTGTGGAATTTTCTCTATAAAAATGGTTTTGTAACGTTTCAGACCCGTAACTCTAGAGGATATTCATAGAAATTAGTAAGGTATTTGCGGTAAAAAATTCATCTTCTAGGTCATCATAAATTTGTAGATACACCTTGTGTAAGATATGGTATCTGACTAGTCCTATTGACTAGTCTCAAGAAGGTGTTCCAGGTAAAACAATCATATCTTATTCCTAGAGCATCCAAATTGAGTGGGACTGGTTTCATTGGATCGTGGACAGTCTGTAGTATTTTTGGTATGAGTTTTAGAATTTAATATCAATTATTTTGTGTCGGGCATGCTATACAAGTGATATCTCCTGGAAAGCCCAAAAATCAGCAAGTTGTGGGGAAGTTACCATAAATTCCACTTGGCACATCCAATTTTGATCATACCTATGGAATTTAAGAGAATAAATATCATAGAACTACATAAAATAAATTTTCATACCCAGAAGTGTCGAAACTTGGGAGATACAACAAAAGAAATATTGTCTAGCAGAACCACCTCAAAATCAAGGTTCAAAAGTGATACTTGGTCAACATGCCACCCAAAAAGGGAACTTCTACACCAAATAAGCCTCCATACAATCCTACTTGGAATCTTGATGAAGGGTGAAGAAATGTGTAGGAACATAAATGATTTACAAAAGAAGATAGTAAAAAAATATGAACTACAAGAGATGGAAGCTAAGTTGGAGGAAAAGATGGATGGTTTAAAAGAGGAGATCATGGAAGTATTGAAAAATTTCGTAACAAAGAAGACACTTGAAAGTGAAAATGTATCCCATGACATTCATGATGAGGACACAAGGAAGGTGAATCAAGAATGGAGAAACTTCAACTTTGGGTTCAAGACCAACCACGTTCCTAAGATCGATATGAGGAAGTTTGATGGCAAGGACCCAATCACATGGATACTTCAGATGGAGCAATTCTTTGATCTACATAATGTGCCACATACACAAAAGGTATGAATTGCTTCTTTATATTTAGAACCTAATCAATTTGTATGGTATCGATGGATTTGTTCTCACAAATCACTCGTCACTTGGACAATTTTCATGGAAGAAATGATAGCACACTATGAGGATACAAGGAGAAATACCTTCTTTAGCCAATTGATAAATCTCAAGCAAAACAATTTAGTTACTGAGCACATTGAGAACTTCCAAAGATTGAATATAAAGGTAACCAATATTCCATATGAGAACTTTATTGATGTATTCATAGGAACTTTAAAGGATAACATTCAACATGTAGAGACCGTAAAATACAAAATTTGATATAATTTAAAATATAATTCCTTTCAATTTACATAAATAATTCAATCACCAGCATATAAGCAAAATATTCAATAGAGATTAAAATATATCTATAGCATGAAATAACTCAGCCATTCATAATTAAAAATACCTTCTTCTAATGCTAAATCCCGCTGCTTGGGTTGGTCCAATGCTAAAGTTGAAACTGTGTCAAACACTGCCCAAAATTGTGTTTCCTCCCTGCCAGCTAGGAGAATCTTGTCTAGCTCCCTAGATCCAGGATACCGTAAGGATATCCTAGCCCCCGTTCCCAAAGCTCCCAACAAAATGGTGCCCCCTGCTTCTGGTTCACCTAAAACCCCATAAAACAAACTCCCCACACCAGAAAAATAAGCACCTCCAACATACAATCTTTCCCCCCCAATAATTATTTTCTCCTCCAAAAATAATCCTCATGTCATCTGCCCCCTCACCAACTCTCTTCCCCCTCATTAATATCTTATCCCCTTCATTATTATCTTATCCCTATATTTAATGTCTTATCCCCTTGTTAATATCTTATCCTTATATTTAATGTCTCATTTCCTCCCGCATACATAAATAATTAATTAAACAAATTAAAATTATTAACCCTCTTAAATTTATTACCCGTGTCATTGAATGTGATGTGTAATTAATTAATTAATTAATTAATCAAAAGTTATAACAATTAATTAATTAATTAATATTTAATTAATATTATCAATGCCAATCTTTGTTTAATTAAAACCATGTTAGGACAATTAATTACCTAATTAATTTTACTTAATAATTTGATATAATTTAAAATATAATTCTTTTCAATTTACATAAATAATTCAATCACCAGCATATAAGAAAAATATTCAGCAGTGACTAAAATCTATCTACAGCATGAAATAACTCAGCTATTCATAATTAAAAATACTTGCTTCTGATGCTAAATCCTGCTGCTTGGGTCGATCCAATGCTGAAGTTGAAACTGTGTCAAACATTGCCCAAAACCGTGTTTCCTCCCTTCCATCTAGGAGTAACTTGTCCAGCTCCCTAGATCTAGGATACCGTAAGGATATCCTGCCCCCTATGCCCAAAACCCCCAGCAAATCGGTGCCCCCTGCTTCTGGTTCACCTAAAACACCATAAAACAAACTCCCCACACCAGAAAAATAAGCACCTCCGACATACAGTCTTTCCCCCCCCAATAATTCTTTTCTCCTCCAAAAATAATCCTCCCATCATTTGCCCCCTCACCGACTCTCTTCCCCCTCATTAATATCTTATCCCCTTCATTATTATCTTATCCCTATATTTAATGTCTTATCCCCTTATTAATATTTTATCCTTATATTTAATGTCTTATCCCCTCTCGCATATGTAAATCATTTAATTAAACAAATTAAATTTATTAACCCTCTTAAATTTATTACCCATGTCATTGAATGTGATGTGTAATTAATTAATTAATCAAAAGTTATAACAATTAATTAATTAATAAATATTTAATTAATATTATTAATGCCAATCTTTGTTTAATTAAAACCATGTTAGGACAATTTATTACCTAATTAATTTTACTTAATAATCCCTAAGAACATATTCAACTAGGGTTGTTACATACACCCACCCTTAAGGAAACTTCATCCCGAAGTTAAGGTATCTTATGGTACAAAGGAAAAGAAACATGGTTCACACATTCATAACAATTAACTGACATTATCAGTAAGTAAGTCAAGAAAACTCATACATACTAGTGTATATGTACAAGAAATGCATGTGTAGCTAGTACATACAAGTCCCGTGCATGTACTAATAATAAAAAACTATCATCCTTTAGTAATTTATGTATGCATCAAATCCAATCAACATGACTAGTCTTTTATAAAAGACAACAACCAATCAATTGTTTGAGAAATCCTTTAATTAAAATTATCCATTTCAACAATTTTATTTAGACAACTGTGGTTTAGTTACGGAATTATGAATATTCATATCTACACATTTTATTTTTAGAAGGGAAAACATTAAATTCCACCAGAAGACAAATCTCCATACTTTCCCAACTATTTCTACTCATCCTTCCTCCCTAACTTACTTCCATATCCATTCCTATCCTTCCTCTGCTGGACTATCTTGGAGCGTCAACTATATTGACCTAACATCAAATAGAACCTGTAAGCAGAACTATCGCTATCTTGACCAAGCTTCCCTAGAAGGCAACTGACAGTCATCATCACATGTCTTGGGGAGCGTGAGCTAACACCGTCCTCCCATGACTTCAGGTTTTAGAGGATACACAGTGTGAAATGCCTCCACCCCTCCTAATCATAACTAGGGTCCACACCCTACAATGGAATATACAGTGGCATCATGTTGTTGGGGGTTTTGTCATCTTTTATTCAGTTTTGGGCAGTGTCATCACCTGAAATCTTGCACTGGTCCACGTATCATAGTAATGCATCCAAACCAATATAATTTCACATACAATATTCATACCATAATGTTTCTTGGCTAGTGGTCATGATATCCACTTTCATCATCATTATGTTGGCTATTTCATAGCCCATAACCTTTAGATTAGTCTGTAACACAAACTCATACATTTCTATGCATTATCATCATGTAATTACATACAATCATCATTTCTATTTGGTATCCTTGTACCAACAAATTAACATCAAAGTTTTCCAGTTAGAAATAGATCTCATAATATCCCATAATTCAATTTCGACACCCATTCATAAGATTATCATTTACCAAAATAGATTGCATCATATCCAACATCATTCTAATAGCATTTAAACATTCATTAAATTCACATTCTCACAATATGCCGCATCATATACATCATCATCAATAACATTTAAACATTCATAAAATTTACATTCACATAATAGATCGCATTACATACATCATCATCAATAACATTTAAACATTCATAAAAGTTCATACATTTTAAAGTTAAAGTGTATCACTTAATAGTTTCATTGTGACTAGAAAATAAAGTATATAGACCTCAGGTAATCCTGACCATCTAAGTCAAGAGACGGTGTTACATACACCCAACCTTCAAGAAACATATTCTCGAGGTGGTCAAAAAAGTGAGGGATAGTCTCGTCGTAGTGTCTTGGCATCTTCCCAAGTAGCAGATCCTGGACTATACTTGTGCCACTAGAACTTAACTTGGTCTACCAAACAAATCTTGAGATGTCGGACTCTATGGTCCAATATGCGCAATGGTTCTACAGTCAGATTTCCCACGTCCGATACCTGCAATTCCTTCCAATTTAGTTTATGTGATTCATCAACAACATAATGACGTAAAATAGATACATGAAAAACATTATGAGTTTTATGCAAGTGGGGTGGCAGTACAAGACGATAGGCAATGAGTCCAATTTTCTCTTGGATTCTAAATGGTCCTATAAATCGAGGTGACAACTTTGTCCCCTTCCCGAACCATATGGTACTCTTATTAGGCCTAATACGAATGAAAACCTGGTCTCCCACTTCATAAATTTGGTCGGTCCTGTGTGCATCTGCATAACTTTTCTACCTATCCTGTGCTTCCTTTAGTCTCTGCCTAATCTGAATCACCTGTTCCTCCATCTCTTGAATCAATTCTGACCCAACTATTACTCGGTCTTCTAGTCTATCCCAACTCAATGGCATTCTGCATGGCCTTCCATACAAAGCTTCATAGGGTGGCATTCCGATGGAGCCATGAAAACTGTTATTGTAGGCAAACTCTACCAAACGTAGGTACTTCTCCCACTGTGTTTGATTATCCATGACATACATCCTAAGCATGTCTTCCATGACTTGATTTACTCTCTCAGTTTTCCCATCTATTTCAGGATGATAAGTTGTGCTTAAGTTCAACTAAGTCCCCAATGCTGACTACAAACTTGTCTAAAACCTAGAAGTGAATCTAGAGTCCCTATCGGAAATGATCTTCTTAGGTATCCCGTGCAAACAGATAACCTCACTTAAAAACACACGAGCCACATCAATGACATCATAAGTGTCTTTAACCAAAATAAAATGAGCACTTTTGGTTAACTTATCTAATATTACAAGAATGTCATTGTCTCTATGAGATGTGAGCGGCAACCCCACAACAAAATCCATAGAAATGACTTCCCACTTGGACATAGGAACATCATGTGGTTGTAGGAGGCCTGTCGGGTGATGGTGGTCGGCTTTCACTTGTTGACATTCTAGGCACTTGGCGATGAAATGGACTACATTGCGCTTCATGCCTACCTATAAGAAGAGCTTCTTCATGTATGCGTACATCTTCTTCGCACTTGGATGCACACAATAAAGTGCTCTATGGGATTCCTTCAGTATGATTCTTCGAATATCCCCATTCTCAGGGATGTACATCCTTCCTCTATATCTTAACAGTCCATCTTCTTCCAGACTATATCCTTCATACTTTGGATCTAACTACCTCCTACTCTGGAGATTTGAAGTAACCTTTAAATACTAACTATCTCCTTGGAGTTGTGTCAACATATGTTCTCTCATATTGACTTTTAAGGGTATCAAGGAAAAGATATGTGGTCTCCTACTCAAGGCATATGCGACCACATTTTCCTTTCCCGTGATGTATGAAATACCAAAATCCTACTCAATCATAAACTCACTCCATCGCCTTTGCCTAACATTCAGATCTCTTTGAGTGAAGAGATGTTTTAAACTTTTATGGTCCATTTTAAGCTCAAAGTTTCGCCCCACAAGATAGCGCCTCCAAAGTTTCAGAGCTAGCATTACAGTTTCCAACTCTAAATCATGAGTCACATATAACTCTTCATGTTTCTTCAACTTTCTTAACACATAGGCTATTACTCCTCCATCCTGCATTAGCACGGCCCCCAACCCTTACTTCGAGGCATCCATGCAGACTATGAAGTCCTTTTCCATATCCGACACTTGTAGAATTGGCGCACTAGTTAGTAACCTCTTAAGCTCAATGAATGCACTATCACACTCTTCTGTCCATTCATACCTGACCCCCTTGTGCTGCAAGGTGGTGATGGGTTTTGTTATTTTGGATAATACCTCCGCAAATATCCAATAATAACCTGCTAGCCCCATGAAGCTTCTCACCTCATGGGAATTTTTCGGCACTGGCCACTCCATAATGGCCTTTACCTTTTCTAGGTCCACAGAGATTCCTTTGCCGGAAATGATATGACCTAAATCGTGGATCTCTTTCTGGAAGAAGGAACACTTTGACAACTTCCCATACAATTTTTTCTCTCTAAGGTACGAAAACACTACTCATAAGTGTTCCTCGTGTTCTCTTTCATTCTTGGAATAGATCAGGATGTCATCTAGAAAGACTTGTACAAAATAGTCTAAGCACTTCCAGAATATGTCATTCATGAGTCTCATGAATATAGCTAGCGCATTGGTCAACCCAAAAGGTACTACGAAAAACTCATAATTTCCAAACCGAGTTCGAAAGGAAGTTTTTGGGATATTGCCTTCCTTAATCCTCAATTGATGATACCCCGATCGCAAATCGATCTTTGAGAATACCGCTGCTCCTTTCATCTGATCGAAGAGGTCATCTATTCGCAGCATTGGGTACCTATTTTTCACTGTAGCACGATTCAAGTCCCTATAGTCTATACACAGTCGTAAGGATCCATCCTTCTTCTTTACAAAAATTACTGGTTGATACAAACCTTCTCCACTCCCCCCCATCGGAGAATGATCGCGATAACCAGGACCTTCTCTAACTTTGGCCTAAAGAGTGTGAATGCTCCTCTAATTCCCTCTCGGGAATTCTCTACCCACAACTTACTCCTTACTGATCTCCCTTATCTAATCGGGAAATTGAAATTCACTATCTCGCAAATTTTGTAGTCACAAACCTTTACCTTGCGATTCTCCGAACCCCGACATGGGTCAATTGATGACTTTCTTCCCCTTCCTATCGGTATTTTCTCTATCGGCGAATCGCTACTCGCGATGCCCAAAAATCGAAACTCAAATCTCTGAAACCCGATATGTCGATTCTCCGATGACACCTGCCTTCATTGCTGACGCTTGGACCCCACACACCTGTAGCGATCGAGAAATCGCGGATCGGGAATTCGTAGTTTTCATGTCACCGTTTCACAGGACCTCCTAATTCCCGAACCCCGATATGCGATGCCACCTATCAATACCACCCACTATCACCGTGGGACTCATCGCAATTCAGGACTTCACGAATCCTCTACGATCCCTTCGACACCAAAAGTTCCAAAGTGCTGAATCGTGATCCTTCAGGATCTTGTGCCATGTATCTCCACTGAGATCAACGGTCCTGATCTTCTTGAGAAATTGCTAATCGCGATTTCGTCATATAAGAGTTCCACGACCACGGAAACTCCGATATCCTGATAAGTCAAGTCCCAATAAATCTCCTCCCTGTGCGCCCATGCTTAAACCCTATGCAACTTATCCAAAATCTGATGGCTGGCGGGATTTTGCTAATCTGTCTGGTGAATCCTAGCCGTCGACTCCTCCTCCTTGATGATTCTTTGAAGCGACAAAGTATTCCTGCCGAGACTTGTTCTCCAATCCTGTGCTTGCAGCTCCCACTCGAAACTCTCTTTGGCACGAACCTTCTACGTTCCCGCTTGGTGAGATCACAAAGGTTCTATCCCTCTTGAGCTTATCCTCTCTTTACAAGTATTTATGAGGACTTGTTGCATTCCCTCCTTGCGGAAAAACTCCAAATACGACTATGTATTGGAACTCTTCGATCCTGCGCACTCCTGCAACAGAAATCCTTCAACTCTTTGCTCAGAATCGCAACTTTGAGTCTTCGTCCATCCTGTGCATGCCTTGCATGGCTCTGGTGTCAAATCTGCACTTCTGAGATGAATAGAAACAACAACTTGCTCTAATTGAACCCTACAATCACGCACTCTTTGCAGACAGATTCAACTGCAATCCTTCCAGGAATTCTTTGGCTCACTTAGAGAAACAATTGAAACTTATTCACTCATTCTCTCAGACTTCAAATCAACCATGAAATCACATACATAGCATATAAAATCAAGTGCATAACAGGAAGCAAATACTCATGAGCATAACATCAACAATACACAGAGAATAACACAACCATGGAATTGAATCAAAGCTTTCCTATTAATTCAATATATGTAGATGGTGGTTCTTCTCACAATTTCTCTACTCTGCTCTCTTCTTGCTCCTGTTTCTCATATGTTACAATGTACAAAGGAGGGTGTCTATATCCCGTTTCCCTCTYGAATTCTAAAGCTATCAAATCTACAATAAATTTCCTATCTACCAACATTAAATCTATTAAATGCCTCAACTACCTAAGGACAAGAGCTTAAAGGCTCAAGGTCCCTTTTACAATACAAGTGTGCTTCTTTATGAATGACTTCATTAAAGAGCGATGAAACAATTTTCAAGTATTTCAAAATGTGTGCTGGCGTTGTCCATCTGTCCTTTCTGGTCCATGCACTGGCTCGCTTGATGAGTGAGCGATGCTCCTGCATCATATTCCTCGGCTTGAAAATATTCATGGGCTTCTATCCATGATCTCCTACACTATCTGTCCATGCTTCTGTATAACTGCCTCAGTCTCCCAGCTGGCATATTCCACTGGGTGGTTCTTCCATTTCACCAGGTACTCAAAATACTGCTTTCGCCTGGTCTTTCTACCCACTCGTTTGTCCAGTATGCATTCCATCTGTGGCTTTTCTGCAACTGGCAATTGTTTCACCCACTGGATCACTGGTTCCTTAGTTCCAGTCTCTGCTTCTCTAGCCCTGTATGGGTATAAATCCGAAATATTGAATATCAGAGATATCTCGATGCCTTTCGACAACTCAATCGCGTATGCATTTTCCCCAAATTTCTTCAGGACTTTGCATGACCCAATTTTCTTCATTTTGAGCTTGTTATATGTTCCCCTTGGGAACCTTTCTTTCCTCAGATGTGCCAGAACAAGATCACCAACTTCGAACTGAATCTGTCTCCGATGCTGATCTTCTTTGCACTTATACTCTTGATTTTACTTCTTGCAGTCGCTGCTTCACCTTGGTGTGAAGTTCCTCCATCGCCTTAGCGAATTCTTCTGCGCTTGCGCTGCTAGTCGCACTCTGTTATGACTCTCTGAGTTCAGAAACTCCCCTCGGTTGTGTTATATACACAATCTGAAATGGACTCTTGCCTGTACTCCGATTCAAGGAATCATTGTATGCAAATTTTTCCTGTGGCAATATGTTGTCCCAGCTGCTATGGTGCTCTGTCACCAGGCTTCTCAACAAGTCTCCTAGACTTCTATTGACCACCTCGGTCTGTCCATCTGTCTGCGGATGGTAAGCTAAACTAAACGCCAATTTATTCCCTAGATTCTTCCATAGCATCCTCCAAAAATGACCTATGAAATTTCTATCCTTGTCCGAGACTATGCTTCTTGGCAATCCATGCAATCTGACGATTTCTTTGAAAAACAAGTTTGTGATGTGCATCGTATCGCTGGTCTTCTGACATGGTATGAAATGTGCCATTTTAGAAAACCTGTCCACCACCACAAATATGGAATCAACCCCTCTTTGCGTCCTCGTAAAACCCAATACAAAATCCATGTTGATTGCCTCCCATGGCCTCTCGGGTATGGGCAATGGCTGATAAAAACTCGTGTTTTGTTTTCTCCCCTTCGCGTGTTGACAAATCCAGCATCTGTCAACAAATCATTTAACATCTGCTCGCATGCCCAGCCAAAAATACGATTCGCTCAGCTTTGCGAATGTTTAATCTTGACCAAAGTGCCCTGCTAATCCACCACTATGCTTTTCCTTCACCAAAGTCTCCCTCATGGAGCAAATTGGAATACATAGCTGATTGCCTCGAAACAACAATCCATCCTGGATCATGTAGTCTATCCAAGGACTTCAATCTCTGAGAACTGGATTCTCAGCTGCTTTGTATGCTTCTCTGAAGTCTGCATCTCCTGCATACATGTCCTTCAGATTTTCAAAACCCAAGGTCTTGACTTTGAACTCCTGCAACAACAAACATTTCCTGCTCAAAGCATTAGCCACTTTGTTAGCAATTCCTGAAATGTGTTTAATCACAAACGTGAAATTTTGCATGTACTCTACCCATTTTGCATATTTTTGGTTCAACTTCTCCTGTTGACTCACAAACTGCAATGCATGATTATCGTTGTACAATACAAATTCCTTGGATACCAAGTAATGCCTCCACTTCTTTAAGGCCTGTATGATGGCATAAGACACTTTATCATATGTGGAGTATTTCAGCTTTGCATCATCCAACTTCTCACTGAAATATGCAACTGGCCTGTCATCCTGACTCAAGACCCCTCCTATGGCATACCCACTGGCATCACATTTCACCTGAAATGTCCTCTGAAAATCAGGCAACACCAAAATTGGTTGCTTTGTGATCCTTCGCTTCAACAGATTGAAGCTCCTTTCGGCCTCTGTTGTCCAGTGAAAAGTCTTGTGTCGCTTCTTCACTGTGTCCATCATCGCGGAACTAATTCCACTAAAATTCCTAATGAATTTCCTATAGAAACTAGCCAAACCATGAAAACTCCTCACCTCAAAAACATTTCTCAGTGATGGCTAATTCTTCATCACTTCCACCTTTTCAGGATCCATCTTCAATTCATTCTCTGAAATTACAAAGCCCAAATAAATGAGCTCTGTCTTTATGAAGGAACACTTCTTCATGTTGACCAACAACTTTTCCTGCTACAGTCTTCTCATCGCAATGGCCAAATGCTTTAAATGTTCATCCTTGGTCTTACTGAAAACCAGTATGTCATCCAGATATACAACTACAAATTTCCTGATGAATTCCCTCAAAACTTCATTCATCAGCCTCATGAATGTGCTTGGTGCATTCGTCAAACCAAACGGCATGACCAACCATTCGTACAAACCCTCATTTGTCTTGAATGTTCTCTTCCATTCGTCACCTTCTCTCATGCGAATCTGGTGATATCCTCTCTTGAGATCAATCTTTGAAAAGTAATTTGCCCCACTCAAGAAATCCATCAGATCATCCATTCTCGGCAGTGGAAATCTGTACCTGATGGTGATTTTATTGATCGTTCTAGAGTCTGTACACATCCTCTAGCCTCCATCCTTCTTTGGACTCAGTACCGTTGGAACAACACATGGACTCAGACTCTCTCTGACCAATCCTTTGTCTAGCATATCCTGTACCTGCCTTTCGACCTCCTCATTTTCCTGTGGCGTCAACCTGTACGCAACTTTGTTCGGCAAAATCGCTCCTCGTATGAGGTCTATGTGGTGACTCACACTCCTCATCGGCGGCAACGAACGAGGTAGTTCATCCATGATGATGTCAGCGAACTCTCGTAGCAATTCCTGAATCTCTTCTGGCAAGTCATCCACTCTTGTGCTAGTCAGGACAATTCTCGGTTTCCTTACCAAAATGAATTGTGGATCTTCTTTCTTCTCCATTTCATTGAGAAGTTCCTTCCCACTCATGAGAAGTATCATATTGCTCACTTCTGGCTTCACTTCTTTATCCTTTATCGGAAGCAACCTGTGTGTTCTCCCATCCTTCTCCAAGTTATATGTGTTCATCCTCCCATCATGAACAACATTTCTGTCATATTGCCATGGTCTACCCAGCAATAGATGACATACATCCATGGGAATAACATCACACATAGTTTTATCATTATAGCCCCCTATTCTGAATTCAACCAAGCATTGTTTAGTGACACTCACCTGATGCCCTTTCTGCAGCCATGAAACTTTATATGGGCTTGGGTGATCGGTTGTTTCCAGCTCTAATTTTTCCACCATCTCGGTTGAAACGAGATTGTCAGTGCTTCCGCTGTCCACGATGACCTTGCATTTCCGGTCCCTGGCTGTGCAAGCTGTCCTGAACAGTCTGCTCCTCTGAGCTGCATTCTCCACTTCTTTCTCAGGTGTTAAGAGAACTTTATGCATTCCAAGCAATCTTCCGTTGTCTGCATCTTCATTCTCAGCATCACGCCTATGTGCCTCAGTGATGTGAGCTTCTCCTCCGGCTTGTTTTTTCTCTGGACACTCAAAGGACTTGTGCCCATTCTTTCCACATGTAAAACATGTGATCACTCCTCCTCTACCTCTACCTCGACCTCTAGTACGAGGAAGAGTATTTGCATCAGCATAATCTCCTTGTTGATCAGTCTGTTGTCTTCTCTTTTCAACCTGTGGTTGTCCTCGCTGTGAGGTTCCACCTATTTCAATCTTACCCTGAGGCTTCTTCCATTCCTCTTTGGGCTTCTAGTATTTCTCCTGGGCAACTGCCTTGCCTCTGGGATGACTTCTGCCTCGCCCTTGCTGTCCTTGCTTGCGGCTTAGCTTCTCTTCGGCCTTCAAATCCATCTGATAAGCATCCTCCATCGTCCTGATGGTAACCATGCTTAACTCATCCTGAATGTCATATCTCAAACCATTCAGGTATCTTGCCACCTTCTCATCATCGCTCTCCCAATGACCTGCTCTAATATTGAATATGTAAAATTCTTCGGTGTACTCCTTCACCGTCATCAACTTCTGTCTTAGGTTCTGCATTTGTCTGAACAGTGTGATCTGGTAATCTCTTGGGATGAATTTCGCTTTCATCTTCGCGATCATCCTGTCCCAGCTCTTGATCTTTTGTTTTCCCTTCGAATGTCTATCTACCTGTAGCTCGTCCCACCATAGTGCTGCATGTCCCTTCAACCGGGCGACTGCATGTCTGACTTTCTTGTCTTCTTCGATTTCCTCATAATCAAAGTAGGTGTCAAGAGCTCGGATCCAATCCAGCAACTCTTCTGCATTCAGACTTCCCTCGTAGAATGGAATATCCATTTTCTCCTTTGCACCCATTCCGGCTATGGCTTTGATCAATCGCTCAGTTGATGCCTCCTCTGTTGCGACTTCTTCTGCATATCCAGCTTCCTCTTCAACCTCGGAATCACTAATATCCCCTGTGCCAACTCCGCGTCTCTACGCTATCTCCATCTCCTTGAGTCTTGCTCGGAGATCTCTCATTTGGCGCTCCATTTCTGGATTTTCTGTCGGCCTACCTCTTCTTCGCGCATCCCTGTCCTCTGGACCAGGTGACTACCTTTCCCTTCTAGGCGGCATGATGTCTTTTCTTCTCTACTACTGAAAGCAAAGAATTCCCGCTATGATACCACTTGATACAAACCTTCTCCACTCCCCCCCTAGAGAACGATCGTGATAACCAGGACCTTCTCTAACTTTGGCCCGAAGAGCATGAATGCTCCTCTAATTCCCTCTTGGGAATTCTCTACCCAAAAATTACTCCTTACTGATCTCCCTTATCTAATTGGGAAATCGGAATTCACTATCTCGCAAATTATGTACTCACAACCCTTTACCTTGCGATTCTCCGAACCCCGACGTGGGTCAATCGCTGACTTTCTTCCCCTTCCTATTGGTATTTTCTCTATCGGAGAATCGCTACTCGCGATGCCAACAAATCGAAACTCAAATCTCTGAAACCAGATATGTCGATTCTCTGATGAAACTTGCCTTCGTTGCTGACGCTTGGACCCCACACACCTGTAGCGATCGAGAAATCGCGGATCGGGAATTCACAGTTTCCGTGGCACCGTTTCACAGGACCTCCTAAGTCCCAAACCCCGATATGCAATGCCACCTATCAATACCACCCACTATCACCGTGGGACCCGTCGCAATTTGGGACTTCGCGAATCCTCCGCGATCCCTTCGACACCAAAATTTCCAAAGTGCTGAACTCCGATCCTTCAGGATCTTGCGCCACATATATCCACTGAGATCAATGGTCCTGATCTTCTAGAGAAATTGCTAATCGTGATTTCGTCATATAAGAGTTCCACGACCATGGAAACTCCGATATCCCGATGAGTCGAGTCCCGATAACTCTCCTCCCTGTGCACCCATGCTTAAACCCTGCGCAACTTATATGGAATTTGATGGCTGGCGGGATTTCTCTAATCTATCCAGCGAATCCTAGCCGTCGACTCCTCCTCCTTGATGCTTCTTTGAAGCGACAAAGTATTCCTGCCGAGACTTGTTCTCTAAGCCTATGCTTGCAGCTCCCACTCGAAACTCTCTTTGGCACGAACCTTCTACGTTCCCGCTTGGTGAGATCACTGATCCGTTGGATCTTTTGAATGATTATGGTTGAGTTTTAAACTTGCATGTAAAATTTAACCATTTGAGAATTTAATGAAAGAATGAGGAAAGAAGAGGATTATATCAGTCAAATACACATATGCAGATCTGAAAAGAATAATAAACAACAAACCATAAGAATGCAGGTTGATAACGGAGTTCGACACAATGTTTGCCTACGTCTCCGGGCCTTTTTCCTGTGGGGGAGGTTTCTTTATTTTTGCTCAAGTGCTCAAAATTACATCTCAGAAATGCCAAATGGCTACAAGACTGATCTGGTCTTGTTCTCCCAGATCTCTAGAACCCTGTGAAAGAAACGGCATGCAAAACTGATGCTCCAAGCTACCAGAAATGATCCGACAGCGTTTCCACCTCAAAGGCTTCCCTGCATCAAACTGACTTTGGCTTGGCTTTCCTTCAGCATAACTCTACTCTGAATGACTGTGTTTGGCCTCAAATAGGCTTGGTTTATATAGCATTGGAGTTGGTTTCACATACCCAACTTCCTCCAAGAATCTGGCCTCCAAAAATGCCCAATATCCCCCAAAAATGGAGTAAATCTGCTAAAAATAGCATAATTAATTATAAAAAACCAATTTTTGTTGTAAAACCCACTTCTGGCAAAGTTTTGGGCCGCATCCCCCAAATTTCAGTCGTGCGCCCCTTTGATAGGTCACATGGGAGGGCATGTGGCCATGCGCCTTACGCGCTGGCCCCTGCACATTGGCCCTAGCTCCGGGTCATATGGTGTTATTGGCGCGTATGTCGTAATCCATGGGCCAATGGTTATATAACCGCGCCCTTCCGGTGGCCGTAGCCCCGGTCCCGTGGTAACCGCCCGAGATCCGGGGGCTAACCCTTATCCAATACCCCCGCGCCTGTGGTCCTGTGCTACGGTCATGTGGTCGTTCGGTTGTGCCGAGGGCTGGGGCTAGGCCCCGGCCATTTTTGCCGCCGGCCAAAACTTTATGTAAATTTAAATATGTTTTATGCCGAATCGTTAACAAGTACCACCATGCGGGCGGGTGGTTAGCCCAACCACGTTAGTACTCTGCCACGCCGGAGGTCGCCAGTTCGAATACCCGGCCATGCCATAACATAATTTTACACATAACTGAACAACAAATAATGGGGTGCCACATGGCAGCCCTTGATTGGGCCACATGGCACCCTTACCAACCAATCGGATAATGCCACGTGTCATCACGTGATTAGCCCACATGTGTGCCACATCGACTATGCCGTACTGCCACGTCGATCTGCTGCATCAGCTGTTGTACCACCACGCGTCACTATCGTACTACCACCTGTCATGCCACATGTCTGCCCCATCACTGGATGACGTCAGCCTGCCACGTGTCACCCTGTCAGTGGTGACACGTGTCACCTCAGCACTGGTTCGATTGTACGCCAAAAGTGCCAAATCCGCATGACACGTGTCGCATCCTGGTGATGCCATGTGTCCTCCATACGATCTGCCACATGTCACCTTCTGAAGCCGCCATGTCAGCTGTACGGCCCTGCCACGTTAGTTGTATGGACATGACACGTGGACTGTATGGACTATACAGTCATCCCCTTTTTTTGCCTGTTTGACTTTTCGGACAGAACGCGATATATTCTCCATACGGACTCTGTTTGACGAAGTAAATATACCACCGGAATCAGGAAAACGAGACGGACGCAATGGAACAGGTTTCGTCGCATTCTGAGCACTTTCATTTTTGAGCATTTTCAAGCCCTATCAGGCTTCTGGATCCGATTTCGGATCACACCTCCCCACAAAAAGACCTTTTGGTCCCCAAAAGGTTACTGACCAGTTAACAAGCTCGGGATAGGCCACCCGACTTGTCCTCTGTCTCTGAACTCTGTCCTGTGCACCTGTCTCATCAGGATCAGCTGTAATACAATTATAACAACTGAAAGTACATTATTAGTCATTGCAATCCTGTTACATTTCACTGAAGCCACTATCATCCATGTACCGAACATTGCTAATGATAACATCAGAAAAACAACTGCAAATGAACTGATATACTTGAAGTATTTGCACGACATGAGTTTATCTTGAAGCAATTTATGATTAATTCTCCATTCCATAATCATATCTTGTTCTTGCTTAAGATCTATTACTTCACTTGAAACAATTAGTTGTTTGTCTCTTACTTGCACTACCTTCATTAACTGTTCCATTGTTTGAAGTTTTTTACTTT